>JAPQRQ010000005.1:37222900-37233234 GCA_037367365.1 Apogon talboti | reverse complement strand
GTGTGTGTGTGTGTGTGTGTGTGTGTGTGTGTGTGTGTGTGTGTGTGTGTGTGTGTGTGTGTGTGTGTGTGTTCACACGCACCAAATATACATATTATCTCTTTAAGCACCAAAGCCACAATATTGTGACAAGCAACACAACTGAATGAAAAAAACTAACAACAAAAAAAAAAACTCTGGCGCCTAAAGGGTTAAAACCATTAACCATTCTATTGTGTACACAAAACTTGATCCTGTTTGTATAAGACTGTGTTTATGTTTGATCATGTGAGTTTAAAATGCATAGTTTTCACATTATTCTAATGAACAGCCTCAAAAGCTAAGATCAGACAAAATGTCTCATACCAAAACCAAGGCTCTATTTCAATACATATCATTTTACACTAAATCCATCATGTTTTCTAATGTAGTTAGCTGCCAGTTAAATTAGCATGTCTGTAAAACTAACAATACAACAGTTTTCATCATAATTCATTTTCAGTAGTAGTAGTAATTTCTTCGTCCATTCAACAGAACATGATGTATACTATACATACATACAATTTGGATTTCTATGTTTAGTATGGGCGGAAAGGCGTAGGTTGAAGCAACAGCTTTTAATTAAAAGCATATGATTATGAGAAATGAGAGCCACTAAATGTGGTATCCTTCTTTAGCGATAGTAATGACTGTGCACAACATCTGCAACTAAATATTTGCCAGTCTTGGGAGCAGCTATTCACACAGCAGTGTTCATAACAGTATCTCCTAAAGAATATGGCACTTTTCTTTTGTATGTTCTCGGTTAAAGACACTTTGACGAGCATCAAACGTCTCCTGCGGGCTCCCACATTCAAGAGATGGACGCAGTTTTCGGCTGTTTAAGCTTCCTTTGTTGCATAAAATGTTCAGTAATCACAAAATAAATAATAACAACCCCATACTCATTATGTGGGTGTTCTATCTGTGGTGATCTATTACTGGGAGTGATAGCGTATTAGCTTCTTTTTATTTACCAGCTTCTCGACATTACTGCTGCATAAAATTATTGCTAATTACTGAACTCGTCTTTTGTGTCAGGAACAAATGTGGGTGATGTTTTCTCGCCATTCCATAGTCCAAGATATTAGAAAGTTTTCTATTTCCCTTTGTGTTAACCATCACTGTTATGCTATTGAACACTGAGAACATTTCTAAACTGTTACATTCATGTGACAGCTTTTCACAACATCAAACTTTGTGATTAATCAAGTGATGTGTGTTAATTAAACTTAATTACAGTAGATGTACTTGAAAAATGATGGTTAAGTGTGTGTTTCATTAACTTGATTAACTAAATACAGGCTTGTGAGGAAACATCTGCAGAGTTTATCTGCATGTAGGTCGGCCTGCACAAATTGTCACCTTAGCTTTCATGCACGGTTGCACCCACTCATTTCACAACCCGACCTGTCTTTCTGCCTTTTCTGCCCTGCCACTTGATATTCCTCTACCCCTGGTTCAGAGAGGTCAAAGTTGAAGTCAAATTCTTACTGACTCCCTCTTTTCCACCATGTAATCCCTGACCGTCTGTGGCCCGATTCCTTGTGAGCAGCAGATGTGAAGCTCATCTCAGACAGTCCCGACACGCTCTCTGACTCCATCTGTCTCTAAACATATCTGCTTGGTGAGCCGTTGTAGCGCTGCGGTGCTAAAAGAGGGAGCTGAGGCTTCAGTGATCTTGAGCCAATCAGAGGATGAAAAAGTAGCATCAGAACCTCTAGGCCTGAGATGTAGGAGTACGCCGTCTGCTGAAGGACACACACTTTTTGCATTAACATCCTGATTCCTTAATAAACAGCAGTGGAAGTACTTTCAGGAATACTCACTGATGTTTGTTGAAAGGTTTGTGCTCTTGACTCCAGGCTTATCGAGCGGTGTTGACACTGTTATCTGCCAAGGTGAAGAGTCTTATTTTATTTATTTATCTCATTCCTGAATGTCTACAGAGAATATAATGTATTGTACCACAGTGGCACTGTAGCATAAACAAAATGCATTCATATATTATAGAAAAACCTTTATTTCATCTTAGAGTATATTGAGATAGATGCTTCATTTCATTACCATTCTTTTTTGTGAGAAAAAAGCAATCTAGTCAATAATAAAGCAAGAAGTTTTTTTTCAACAATGGTGATGAAGGCAATAAAAGGCAGTTCAGCATGATAATAAAACAATAAACCCATTAAGTATAATTAAAGCTATTCCAATACGAGGCAAATGAATCAGCTGAAACAAGAACAACTACAAGTAAAATGTGATGAGTTTAAAACTTTAAAATACCCTGGGAATAAAAATGAACCAAGGTTTATCTCCGTATATGTATCTTTCTTACGAATAAGTCTCTTCAGTACATTAAGAGCACTTTACTTTATGAACAAAGAATAAAAAACACACAACTTCATTGTATATTACAGCTAATTTGTAAACAGTTATTTCAGGATTGTATTAGCTGGTTGGTAATGATACATCAGGTTTAGAAGCCGAGTGTGTTGTGTTTCATTTGTTTTTTCTGCAAAGTAACTAAAAACTACTAAAGGCTTTATCTTCATCTCACCAACATTTATGGGGTTTATTCATGAAACAGCACAAGCAGAACAACTGATAAGTAAACAACTGAGAGTCCAGACTAAAATATTGTAATTGTGTGTTTCTGTAAACCACAGATAAATAGAATTTCACTGTGTATGAACCAAAAGCATGTTGCATATCTACATGTCTCATACATATAGACACTATATTGTGTTAACTGCTCATGGCACTTTGCTCAGAAACTTTATTTACATGTCACTGTTTATCAGTTTTTATGGTTTGGTTTTTCACACTGTTATAGGGAAAGATACCAGAGTTTGGTTTACTGCAGAAAAACCTCCAACAACAACAATAACTTATCTATTTAGCTACCGTGGCATCGTAGTGGGACTGATTACCCAGAACCCCTATTGGCGATGGCCGTTGGTGAGCTTTGTTTGAAATTTTTATTGATCTATATTGATCTTAGTTTCAAAGTTGGTTGCAATTATTTGTTTAAATCATAAAAAGGAAAGAGGAAAATTACTTTCAATGCATGCATCCATCAAAGACAGAAAATTACTTCAATTTTTATATTAATATTAAAAGATTGATAAATCCAAATCTTACTTTATCGGTTAGGTTTTGTTTTTTTTTCAGTTTTATTAAGTTTTTATGCTTGCAGACTTCTGAACCACCACGCAAAGGCTTCATTGCAGCTCACAGCCTTTTTGCAGTTTTGATTATATTTCACTGTAACTTTCCAAGCTGGTGCATTAGAGGAACTGGGCCTGAAGTTCATTATTAAAGAGTAGGCATTCTGTGATTTATTAGCACAAATAAAACTGCTATTCCACACAAAACAAAACAAGGATATGCTTGAGTTTTCTGAAAACAGTGGTAACAAACCTCAATCCTTCCTTATGGTAGTCACTGAAAGTCTCCAGTGTTGTCAATATATTGTGTTTCTTGGAACAGCTTTCATTCTAGTGGGCACAGAATGTGCAGAGATGTTCAGGTCTTTGCTGAGATGTTCTTTTGTGACAATGTCTCTGGGTTTCCTGATGGTGGACACAAATATTGCTTCTCCCTGTTTTTCCTACAGATGACTGTCAATTGGGTTCAGATCATGTGACATGCTAGGCCACTCGATTAACATGGACTGATGCTGAAGGATGAGTTTTCATAACTTATTAAGCAAATGTTAAGCAAACATTTGTCAAACTGTAAAATGAAAATGCCAATTTTGTGTATAGCCATTAACTGGTTTTGAATGATCACCTGCAGGGGGCACTGTGGGCAACATTACACATGCCTGTACTAAATATTGTAGAATAACTGTGTTGTGTTTTGTCTTGGATGAGGCACACAAATAACCTGGCATCATCCTCAGTCTACACAGCCTGTTTTACCAGATATGTTACCGCACTTTATATGAATATCTGGGAAGATGCAGCAAACAGCTAATGGGTCAGATGATCTGTCAGATTAGTTAAACATCACATGCTAGATTTTATTGAAAACATGTATTTCTATTTCCTGTATGTGCATTTTCTCCTTTGCAAAAAATCATCAGGAAGCTTATCTACATGCCATAGAATCTTCAAGTATGAAAAAAATAGATTATAATGAAAACATGACATTCTGGAGGCAGTGGAAGATAGTTTGTTATAAGTTTCTATGTCGTGTCCAAGACAGTAACACAAAACACCCTTAAGGCTGCTGATTTGTGTCTTCTAAATGTATCTAATAGTAAAAGATGTGAAAAAAAATAGTTTCCACATAATTTAATGACCACGGCCAAAGAAATTCTGTGCAAAAAGTCTGATACTCATACAGATAATGCACTTGCCCAAAATCACACAATGTTGTCAAAAGCAAGCTGACAAAATTGGTAAAGCATTCTGTAGTTGTTTTCAATATAAAATGTCTTTTTGTTTACAGATGGGACAATCGCCTGAGAAAAATTCTCATGTCATAATTGATTTGAAAAAGATAATTCCATTTCCTCTATGTGCATTTATTATTCTGCAAAAAAACAAAAAGAAAAAAAAAGCAAAAAGCAAAAACAACCTCAGGCAAGCACGAAAAACACTTGAAGTCCTGTAAGCATTTTCCAAAGTGAAATTTCAAAATATGCATTAAATATGTTCAGGGAAACACACCTATGTTGTGCTGAAATGCAACTTTATTCCACTTAACAATCTGCAAATCCCCACTGTGTAATACATTTCAGGCCAGCTGTTTGTAAAGTTACAGTGAAGCCGATTAAAAAGGTCAAAGGGTGTGTTGTGAACTACTGTAAGATGTGCTGATCATATTCATAGTGCAATGCATTGGCCAGAATTTCAGAAAGCTGAGTCTTTTTGTTTTGTTTCTTCAAAAACTTGACTCTACCAAAGTTTAATTGTGTTGTACTATACAGTATAGAGAGCATTTTCTCACTGTAGCCCTTAGAAAACTGCGTTGGTATTTTTAGCTTTGTCTCAGACCTTCAAGATGATAAATACTTCAATAAAGGTGAAGAAAATAATGTTCTCTAAGCCAACTCATTAACCAAAGTAAAAGTATCACACAGTAACCATAGGCTACAGTGTGCTGAGAAAGGAGAGTTGAAATGTGCTGAGATCTCTGTCTACTGTGCAGAGTTAATCACAAGTCACAGATTATTATTAGTTGGTTAAATATGGTACGAACAGTTCATTAGTGAACGTGCACAAACACACTTTGACATGCGCATAAGAAATGGATTCATGTGTGCAGGTGTTGGCTCACTTATGTACGAAACAAAGACATGAGACATTAGTAGGTGGCATAAATACATTCTTTACTCAAGTACCGTAGAACAACTGATTCAAGTTCTTGCCTCATTTAAAAGCAAAAGCTCTATGATGCACTTAAAGGGTAAAAGTAAAAATTCTTTCTACATTTCTGTTTATTGCTCCTCAGTCTCACTTCACACGTCAGTATTAATTCTCCTGTTCTGCAGCTCTGTTAGCTTAGCTCTGTTTTTAGACTGAAAACAGCCATAGTAAAACCACAATTCACCTCTGATTTCTGTACAGTTTGTGTTGTCAGTAGCTGAACTAAAGATCTGTTTGGATTCGAACAAACAAGGTCAGAACTGTCACAGTTTAGTCTGAAATGTGGATCAACAAACAGCAACTTAGCAAATATAATAACATCCCATAATAACTTTATACCTTCATAAGCCTCATAATCAAATTCACTCATGTAGAAGAAACGCTGACATTTCAGCATCAAACTCTATTCTTTTCATTTAGAGCTGTGTCCAGTGGAGAAAACAACAGTCCTTTTAGCTTTTATCACTTTCTTTGACTCACTACTCCGTCTAGTGGTCACATAAATCCCCTGGCCTGTTAGTGGAAATAAATTCAACTCCAATATCTGCAATCAAATACACTGACATCAGAACCTCAGAGCTCTTCATTCTAAAACATTCCAATTCTAATTTTAGGTCATCTTTCAATATTTAAAAGTAGGAATATTACTTTTTTTTTCTGGTGACTAGGTTGTAAATTAAAGAGCATTATTTAAGTTAATACACTTATCCGTTTTCTACTACTGGCTTTAAAAGCTTCAAATCTGCCACGTGAGGGTCAATCCATCTCTCTCTATCCTTTTATTTTTTCTATTTGACTATCTCAGTGCTTTTTTTTTCTTAATTCCATTGAGTCACTGCTGAAGCCCCACCTCCTCCCCATCGTCCGACTAGCGAAGGGCCAGTATTATAAGACTGCAGTGCCCCTTCTGAGAGGATAACCAAATCCCCAGTGGAGATACTTGAGTAAATGACCGTGGGAAATGAGTGTACTTTAGAGCACAGTGATACTAGATCCACGTGGAGGGGGAAGCCTTGCTGGCTAAATCCCCTCGTCTCCTGCCTGGTGTTTACCCCTGGCACCATATCGCTCCAGATCTGAAATCCTGACTATCCTCAAAACCCCATTACAGACGCTAATCCCCAGCCGCGCACACTCCTCGCCCTTCGCTTTGGGAGGCATTACAGCTAGACTGAGTAATTTCACTTGCACTGAGCCCGTGCAAATAATCTTTGTGTTAAAAAATTCTCAGCGTACGTTTCTGCTCTCCGTGATCCTGCCTTACAGTTTTGATCTTGAACATTACTATAAACAACAGGCCTTTGCACAGACAAGTCCATTTTTTGCTTGTTTGCATACATTTGCGCAATCAGCAGGAAGTTCACTCACATGGCATCTAAGCTTAGAAAGTGTGAACACAAAAATGATAATGAAAACATGACACTCTGGAGGCAGTGGAAGTTATGCTGTTGCCACTTTCAGTGTAGTTTCTAAGACAGTGATATAAAACACCCTTTAGGCTGCGCTGACTTGTGTCTTCCAGATATATCTAATTAGATTTTTTCTTTTTTTTTTAGATTGAGAGAAAGAAACAAACTGAAGAGAAAAGAAAAATAGTTTGCAATACAAATTAATGACCACAGACAAATACATTCTATGCAAAAGTCTGCAGATAAAAGGACAGATTCTGCATTTGCCCAAAATCACACAAAGCATTCAGATGCTGACTGCAATTATTCCTGCAGATGAGATAGGCACAAAAACTGCACACACTGGGATTCAGTGGGATGTGTGCTCGTCTGTACGGCAAAACAGGGTCAAGAATCTGGATTTAAATTGAAATAATGAAAGTGGAACACAAATAGGGATGACAGTTGTGTTTTTTTTATCACTTTCTGAAATATGCGTAGGGATAAAGAGAGAATTGAGTTCCGGATCCAAAGTCAGATATAATTTCCACAATTAGATATGTTCTAGACTGAGCTCAATGTTTTATTCAGGCATGAGAGAAAATCAAGATAAGTAGCCCACAAAGAAATTACTCGTAAGAAGAGATCCCTGTTACATGCTGGAACAGTTTTATAGTCACGGGGGCTCGAGATAGGAATGTGCACACAAAAAAATAAAATAAATGTGTCTCCTGACATAGATATCTTTAGCAGTCTGACTAAGAGCTGGATTTAAGGCTTTTTCTGTGTGGTTGACCCCAAGGGAGTAAGTTGTGTATGTGAATGAATGCAGAACAAAAGTAAGAAAGTCCAACTTTTCAAAACATTCACCTTCTATGTCAGAAAAGAAACACTTATTGCATAGCGGGATGATTTTAATTTTAGGAAAGACAAAACTGTGGGATGTGGGATGAGCATTATGTGGACAGAAGATGAAAAGGCATCTTGAATCCTCCATTAGCCATTGCTTTTAAAACATATCTGCCCCAAACTATGTACACAAAAGGGGCAATCAAGTTGCGTATTCAACTGACAGTTACATTCACGTTATTGTCTTTCATGTTCTTTTTCACCTGTTTTTCTGTGTGAAAACATAAGGTGAAATTCGTCTTTCCCAGTACCATTTTTATTGTAGGAGGATTAGTCACAAGGCAACAAATTCACTTCAGAAACTAAGTGAAAACAAAATGTTCTACTGCGGAATGGCAAGTTTTCATCTTTGTTTACCGATTCTCACTTCAACTTCATGTAGAAAAAGAAAAAAAAGTCAAGGATGAATTGAGTCTTCACCATTTTTGCCTAGGAAAAACAACAATACATTGCTTTTGTGTTTGTATAATCTTAAAGTTTCCATCTCTACAGCAAGTGTTAATATGCATTTAAGACTGACCAATCACTGCACTAGGTAGCAGTGATTGGCAAATGCAATATTCACACTGTTAAAAGCAATGAAAATGGTGGACAGTGTTGAAGCAATGCTACACAATTAAAACATCCTATTTCATTTGAATAATGTAACAAAATACAACAAATTCTATTCTTGTTTTATTAAAAAAAACCTCCAACCCACTGACTTAATGTGTCAAACTAAATAAAAGCTGTCTTTTCTATTGAATTCCTATTTAATGTTACTGAAGTACTGTTAAAGAGAAAATTGACATAACACTAACATCTCCAATTCAGGTCACATCCTGCTGTTCAGCCCTTGTGTGAGCAATGCAAAGCTCCCCATTTTCCAGCAGGAGCTTGCATTATACAGGATCAACTGTTCCATACTGGGTAGAAAACAAGATCCACTGCTAATACATCTCTTGAATAGAACATCTTTCTATTACCACGCTTGCTTACCTACTCAGTTATTATGACGGAGGAAATACAAGGGGGAATGTAAATGTTGTCAGATAAACACTCACACAATTGTAAAACTGGGACAGGCAACCAGACAAATAAAGGCACTTATGCAGTCATTTGTACCATTGGTAATTTATACCACTTAAGCAGGTAGTCAAAGCACTGTGCATACATTCAGCCATAAATTGCTTCACGTATAAATCTGAATGTTGAATAGGTCATAGTAAGACACAGAATCCTGTCACTAAATGAAGAGTTGGAATCAGTAACAGATGCAGTGAAGCCTGTTGGCACACTGCCCATATCGGATCCTCTCGGACCCCTCTAAAGCCTCCTCAGGGGGGCCTTTAATGGAACAACAGCTGTGCCGACGCTATTTCTCATTTAACTCACTTAGAGCCTGCCTTCTTATCACAGGCTCCAAACAAAAACACCAGGTCGCCCTTCCAGCGCTTCCCCCCCTTTCTCTACAGCTCCCTAACGTGATTGTAAACTTTCAAAATTTAATTGTGGTTCTGGAGAATTGCTCTTCGAATTTGATCGAAGCCCCCGCTAGAAAGCAAATCCACCGGTTTCCTTGGAGCGAAACTCCCCCAGCCACTCCATATCCCAGTGCACAAGCAGTGAAGGAACACAGAAGGCTGTGCACACATAATCATACACACACCCAAGAGGGCACTCTAATATAATTAGGTACAAACCAATTATTCAAGCAATCAGTCTCAGTTTGATGATGTGTCAACACTCCTTGTCAGTCCTATTTCCCAAACTGTTCTTCAGCTGCATCACTAATTTTGTATTCATACTCAGCATCCATAAAAGCTTGCACTCTATCCTCAATTTTAATCGTTACAGTCTCAGCAATCAAGAGCAAGGAAACTGTTGACTAGAGGTCAGAAGTCGAGTTATGAAATATTACAAAAGTGTGAATTTAAATGATCCACTTTGCTAGTTATACTCCCACAGTAAATTCCCAAAATGGACTACTTAAATGCATATTGCTGCCTTATCTTGACGGGTGAGGAGGCAGAGCAATTTGAAACCAGTGCAGAGTTTTGGAAACAGAAATAGACATGAATAAACCCTGGTAAGAAGGAAATATATGCTAAAACTGTTTTACAGTGGTGTAGATGTCAAAAACCACAATAATTTCCAGCATTGCATTTGGAAAGTAAATATACAGTAAAAAAGTCTAATGGAGATGGGATGCATAGTGAGCACACACTGTATTAAATGTGTTTATAAGGTGCATCAACTGACTTAGTACCGCATTGTTTTTGCTTCTAGATGGAAACTAACTCTGGCTTTAATGGTAATATCCAAATCTTCACACATATATCCCCTTTAGAGCTCCAAATGCATCAGAACCATCAGCAAAACCATAAAAACAAGTCAAGTCATTCATCAGCCCTGTGAAAATTTCCATTATTACAGTGTAGCTGCAGAAGAAGAGCTCAGGATATAAGATTTTTGGAAACTTTATTGAATGAGACAGCAGTTCTTTTCTTTCGTCTACAAAAGGGTCAGAGTAGCAAATCTGTCCACAGTGTCTTGCCCAAGGACACTTCAGTTCTAACATTAAGATCATAATTAGGGCCCGAGCAGTGGCCATGCAATGGCTGCGAAGGCCCTATTGTAATTGTAATGTTTATTATTATTATTA
>JAPQRQ010000005.1:37212127-37222800 GCA_037367365.1 Apogon talboti | reverse complement strand
CATTTAAATGGATTGACCCACCCCGAGTTGCGTAGGTGCGCGAGGGCCCGTCATAACTGCTCGCAGTTACTAGTTTTACTTTTTACTGTGAAGTCTACAGGTTTGTTTGGAGGTTCTACCATATGCTATGATCTTCCTCAGTGAAACAGTTTTGAGGAGGCCGAAATACAACAAGTTGCTGGAGACTGGATTTTGATGCAATCAGCTTTCATTTATTGTGTGCACAAGGAAAAGTTAGACATACATAGGCTCAGGAGGGCCCAAGTACAGAGTTCTCAAAGAGGGAAGGTGTGTGTGTGTCTTTTATAGTTAGATTTGAGGAAATGTGTGTGTACAACCATATATGGGGTGATCATGTTCCATTTGCATGTGGAGACTGAGGTGTGTGTGAAATGCGTATGTTATGGATGTCTTGATTCTGTCTGTGTTGTGTGAGACTGAGAACAATGGAGTATAAACATGCAGAACAGTTAACAGCCAATGACCTTCCATAGGCCAATGCCCTGGTGAATAGTACAAAGCAAGCATTAATATAATGTGGTATATAATGTAGTGACTGATTTCCATTACAATAGTTTCCTGATTCACAAAGAGATGTTTTTGAAAGGAAAACTTTAGCTAAAAACATAATTATATATTAAAACAAACTGTTTTAGCCTGCCCTCATAATTTGTCTACTGATTCAACCCACTATTCATATATTTCACATGATCCAGTTTGCAATGTTGAGAGGGTTCCTGTTAAAATTAATTTCACTATATTTAATATTTACATGTGTGCTGTGCTTACATTTGTTTTGAAATATGCTTGTGCCGTTGACATTTCCAAGCTAACGGTATCTAGAGTTGTACGTTTTTACATATAAAGAAGACTTGAAAGCTGAGAAAATGGACAAGGTTTTTTTGCAGGGAAAATCCAACCTAAAACCTCTTCAAAGAAAATAAGATATTTTTGCTGTCAACATGGATTTGGGTAATCAGAAGTGTTATTGGCATTATAACGAATGGAACAAAACCAGACCAATATAAACTCCACAGAAGCATGTGAGAGTGCAGGAATCATTCATAGTGCACCTTTATATGTAATTTATTACATATTGTGTAAGATAAGTAACATATTTTTGATGAATTGCCGTAGAGAAGCAAGCATTAACTATGCAAACACAAATGTGATTTCATGTTTTGTTGTATGAAAGCCCAATTTCTCCTTGACTAACACCCATTAAGTTATGAAAATTTTTCCATTATAGTACGACATTTTATTTTGACTAACTTGATCATTTTTGCCCCCTCATTTTTCACATGGCATGAGATAACTGACATAAATACATAGTTTTCTGTTCTAATTTGTGTGTGAACAGATTGGCTACATTATATATATCTAGCACAGAGTGTACATAGCATTTATACAGCAGAATCCTCTCAACCATTGTTTTCTGAACTGCTGTTGTGAAGCTAAAAGGGTCAGAGTCACTATGAGGTGAGCTAATGCTAAACATGCACCTACTGACACAGTAAAATACAAAATTCAATCAAGCGTCTGCATGACAATGTCACTTTACAGTCTTGTCAGTGTAATCTATTAACTGAAAACATACGTAGAGCTGTCAGATAGGATAACGTGTATTTTGTTAAACTAACTTCATCTGTCTATAATACAGTTGTGGTAAAGTTTTGGGAATGACACACATGGATTCTTTGATTAAATGTGAATTATTTTGTCAATAAAAGTTTTTGAAACCCATATGATGCTTCTAAATTTTCTGCAATGTATCAGAAAAACACATGGATTTTTTTTTTTTTTGCTGAGGCAGCAAATTTTGTGTAACAAAACTTGTGTCCTTCCCAAAACTTTTGGCCAGGACTGTACTCTGTGTTTTTGTGCATTGCTTTAAATGAGGGCCCTGAATTAGCTCTGCCTTTAAAAATGTCAGAGTAAATAACTGACTCAAAAAAAGTTCTCTCCAGGAGTAAAAATGTCCAATTTAGTCAAAAATGTATCTGTAGATAGGCTCCAGCATCCCTGCAACCCAGGACTGAGTGATTCAGACAATGAATGAATGAATGAATGAATGTACTGATTTCCACCTATATGCAATGTAACTGCCATGAAATACAGTGGCTTGTCATTATTTTTAAATGCATGTATTCTACACCTCCTCTTTGCCCTAATCCCCTGTTCTGCACTGACCTGTTTCCTGTCAGCATCCATGTACTGTTTTCTGGCCTGTAAGATACAGACTCGAGGCGAACAGAACCACTAATGATGGTGTTACCAAAATATTTCGGTGTGTCAACTTTTGTTGACATGTTGTCTCGCAACCAAATGATTAGACTTGATATAGAATACTTTGGAAATCTTTCTTTCAAAGCCTCCTACCTCTCCCAACTTCACCTGTCCTATGAAACAGGATGCAAGACGTAAGAAACCTAAAATAAACTTGAGCAAAAAATCAGAGAGATGTAAACTTATGATTAACGGCATATAAATTTAGCCTCCGAAAGTTAGCCTTTTTTTTTTTTTTTTTTTTGGAACTGTACTTTTTTGACAAGCTTCCCAAGACTGTTGGCTTCAGTTTGGTGCCAGTCGTCTTACCCTTTTGACAACACAGCCCCCTCTTTAATTCAACAACTGTCAGCTCAGGCTGCATGTAGTCAGTGCAGCTCCATTTATTTGTGTCTTGTCAAGAAACACCACGCCACCATTCTTTTTTCAGCTGATAAAAGCAGACAATGACATATTCGTGCACTTCTCTGTGGGGCGGTTCTGGGGTCTCAGAGCAACTACATGACATCAAAAAGTCTGTGTGAACCTTCGCTAGGTGTTCATTTGGGGGATAAGCCGAAATTGTCCGTACTGTATAAATAAGGCTCTTTCAGCAGTCCCCAAAGTCACTGAAGTATCTGAACACCTTTCTTTCCATCTTCGCTCCTTGTTTTTGTTATTATAGTCATAACTTGGGGCTAATATCGCTGGTTAAAATTCATCAAGGGGAGTAAAACGTATGAGGGACTGGTGGACTCAGAACAGGAAAGCTTTTCTGGGACCAATTACAACAGGAATTTAGAAGAAACTATTCCCTCTGCATTTTGCAAATGATCTACTCCAATTCCTAAAAGGGAAGGCAATAAATCAAGAGCGTAGTAGCACGTCATCCGAGTAAGTAATCTCCCATATTTCCACCAGTCTCCAAATTACACACAGTCTCTGTATTGACATGCCACACCAGCAGCTCAGGTGAAATGACAGAAGCTCCCCAGTCACTCTGCACCTCGTTGCAGCCTTTCATTTTGAGTGGCGTAACCCCCCGCCCCCCCCCATCTCCCAACACACACACACACACACACACCCTTCAGACCGTCTCATAACCCATGCCCCTCTTGCCATTTCTCATTCCATTAAACCCTGAATTATTCAAAGCAGATGAAATTGATTTCTTGATAGTTTAATCGCAAATCAAATCCGAACCTTAGGCCTAGTTCATTCCCTTAGGGCAATTTTTGACAATCAAATATTCATGGAGAAATGAAATGTTAGCAGATCATTTCTGCTTCTGGCTGATTAGGCAGACACAATGAAATTCACATGAAGAAAAAAAAAAAAAAAGCTGTGGAATTAACTTACGCCAAAATGACACAAGAAAAACTGAAACTGAGATAAGATTTTTAGACATGATGCTGTGATCCAGGAAAAGCCCCCTGCCTTGAAAGCCTGCCCTTTGGTGTAATATCAAGCCAATTTGCTATATAAATAACACAGGGATCAAAAGCCATACTCAGCTGTATTTATGATGAATCCCTAGTTTTTGATCATGCAGACATCGAGTTGCAATGTGATGGGTGTGAATCCTAGTTTCCAAGCTTAATTGATGGAATTGAATGCTATAACATGCACATTTATCATATATAAAATTCATAGGCAGAAAAAAGAAAAAGAAATTTAAAAAAAAGGATCAAATTAGAAAAATAATAATAGTAACATACAAAAAAGATGAAGTCCCTCTCACCTACTACTTATCTTAGAAATTATTTTTAAAGGGCTTTGTAGTATAAAGACACAGAGAGGAGGTAATACAGACAGACTGTTAAAGTATGAAATGATAGATTGCTGCTTCCACCACTTCAAGTAACATGTTAAATTTTTTACAAGCTTAAAAAGTACAACTAATCATTTATCCAGACAAACAAGAAATATCAAGGAATATCCTACAGTGTGCAAAAAGAGTTGTGAAGGCAATAATGTCTTTTTATGTAGTGCCGTATGATAAAATAATAGTATAATAATTTTTCTCTTCGTTTGAGTCCAAATGTAAAAACTTACTAAATTACTAATTACTGACTAAAATTACAGTATGAAAATGCTTTCATTTACAAACTACCCTTACAAAAACATGTGAATAGCCATGAACAACCTGAAATTATAACAGTATTATGCATCAGTTTAGGATTTTCACTTGTACATCACAACTCACAGATCAAAGTGGTTCTACAAAGGCACAAAACATTTAGCAACAGGTATCTGGAATTGAAAATATAGCATTCAACTTTATGATGAGACAACTCGTCAAGACTCAGAGACACTCTTGACTGTCAATGTCTTCGTGTAATTTTTGCACTTTGTAAATTCATGCCATGGGCTGGATTGGATCCTTTGGAGGGCCGTATGTTTGACACCCTTCTCTAGACTATACCTAATGTATTAAAAACATATCACTAGAAACCTCAAAGTTTTTAGACACACTAATAATCCATGTAATAAATCAGTCCTTGAATCATGTTGTGTAAATATTCTTACCAAGCTGTGAATTCTAGCAATTTTGAAGCTTGTTTGGACCAAGAACATAAATGGAAGTTCCTATACTGAAAAGAAAAAAGAATACAACTGAATTAACTTCACTGGTGAATGTCTTGACACGCAGCTGACTCACAAGTCAACTGGAGTAAGTATTTTGTGAAACTAATGTTCCTAGGTTTGGATTTAGGTCAGCCACAGTATAAAAAGCCAAGGTAAGGTGTTGTGAACAGCTAACCACCTCACCGTTTTCACCTAAATGAACTGGAGTAAAAAACACTGAGCCGTCTGCTCTCAGCTTTGACTCTCTGATAAAGTGAACTTATGTTATCCGTAGCCTGACACCAGGATGGATTCAGTGTTATCCATCCTTTGATGGCAGAGAGTGCAGATGTTCACAGTTTTTCTCTTTGGATCGAGCAGATATGAGGGCGGGCACAACAAAGGTTTTCAGAGCACAACAAGGTTATCTTATGAAAACATGATGCCTCAAGGAGAGAAAAGTGCCTCTAGTTCAATATTTAATGGCTTTAAATAAAACTTTTATTGAAGCAATAACTTGTAAAAAAGTTCCTAGTTTTGAGCTCAAATTTATTTTGCTGTTTTTGCTAAACTGATAAAAAGGCGAATGATCCGGAAAACAGCAGTTCACATTTACACTGCACTGTACAGATGTCTTAGGCCATGCCATGCTTTGTTGTTTTCACAGGGTTGAAATGAGCATATGTATTTATTTCACATTATTTTTTTTCTTCTGATACTAGAAACTACAGGAAATATGTTCACAGTCTTAAAAGACACTGATCTAAATGGGTTGTAAAGGTTAGAGTCACTATATAGTGTGACCCCTGACCCCTGACCCCATGACAAGAAGCAGCACAAACAATTAGAATCATCTGACATGTGTTGAATGAAACCTGGTATAAAACATCAGAAATAAATGCAATAAAAGATAAAGATGTGATACAAAGGGAGGTCGCACTAAATGCTTCCACTTTGGTTTATAGACGCTGTTGTTTTTCCCTGAAACGTTTGTTTTTTCCTGCTGTACATACTTCATATATATCCAGATTGGATCTTAATGCAGAGACTGAGAAATGCATATGTTTGGACATTTGAACTTTATCAAACCAACACATCTACTGTTGACCTAAGACTTTTGCACACTATGGTATATTCACATTCACATACAGCATTGCTTTAGTGCAGTAAAATACAACATTAGCTCCAGTGTTTTGAATTGTTAAAGGGCAGCAAAGAATACAATTACATTTTTCCATAGAATTACCTGTTCATTACCAAACAAAAAAGGAGGCAAGATTTGACTCGGATATGTGATCCTTGAATGATTTAAGTTTATTTGAGAACCCTGGGACTGCACAATTAATTCCAGAGGTTTCAAAGATTTTTTTTTTTTCAGATATAAAGGGAAAATGAGAGAGGGTGATAGAGGTGATGAATGAGGGATACGGAGAATAAAAGGGCAAGATCAAACGGCATCACAGGGAATGAAGAAGCAAGGGAGAATTTTTAATACATTTCTGGCTGCCTGCGCAGCTAATTCACTCAGAACCTTGTGCAGTTGAAAGCAGCTCAAATCCGACTGTATCTTTTCAAGGCGAAGGATGACTTACTCACGCTGACATGGAGAACAGTAACATCAGAAATATTAGTTCACCAGATTGCATTGCTGCTCGGAACATACTCGTGCCCAGCTGGTTACATATTTCTACAGCATCCCTCTTTCCCAGGGTCACGGTACAAGATAGATGGTCTTGAAATGAGTGCTGAAGTCACCAGTTTTGTTTTTTTTTACCCTGTGAGAGGTAAATATTCTGTATTCATCTGGTTTAATTAAATAAACGGAAATAAAATCATTACCTAAAATATACAGAAAGCATGCAACTTAATAAAACACTGCCAAAGTAATTCAGGCCTTTGGAATAACTGTGTCATCCATGACAGATTGTCAATATTTGTGATTTTATGTGAGTCAATTATATAAGATCTATTAAATTTCAAGTTTCTGTTCAACTAGTTTTGAGACTGAGATTATTGTGCATACTTATACAGCAGGTTCTGACATTTTTTGTCTAAAAAGCTCAAGTACATTCTTACTGACCTGCTAAATTCTACTCATAATATAAGCCAAGTGAATTTTAACACAATATTTAGGTGAAAGTATATAGTTTTACAATATTTTTTTCATACATATCAACTATTATCATTATTCAGTTTTTTATTAATATTGTGATTGCATTTATAATCCTTTAGTTTCAGCTTTTTCTCATTATTTTTAGAGGTATATATCACATGTGGATACACATGTTCTCTAGCTTTTATGCATTTTCATATCAACATGTGGTGTTAGAGGGTTTCAAATAAAATCAACAGTAGTCTAAAAATCAGCATGTTACCTGTTTTGGATCCTATTTGGCTGTTTTTACTTCATAATGAATGCATATGGGTCTACATTATATGCACCCCCTAGCAGCTGTGGATGTACCTCCTGGAGTGCTCATACCTCTGATTGCGAATAATTTTCCCAGAGCTCCGCATGCACTGTGACATCTACAATGCACTGCAGTCTTTGCATATATGTATATTTCATTCTTGTAAAACCGGTGCAGCCAAGAGTGTTTAATTAACAGCGTTCACTTTCCTTTGGACTGAGGCACTAGTAATCTAATGGCTCTCAATAATGCACACATCCACTGGATCTTTACGAGACTCAGTCACGCATTGCCTTTGGGATCATGACATGCATTACGGGATATAAGACATCCCAATTTCCCTTCTCCAAGGTCAACATACTGTCACAAAATGCAATCACAAAATGGGTCAAAATGAGCAATAGCACGTTAGACTTTGCATCCCTCCTGGTGCTCCATGGGAAGAGAATCCATTATTTAGGTGGAATTGTTAGTACCACATGGGAACATGTAATAAATACTGTATGTGGGTTCTCAATGCCACACTTATGCACTATATATCAGCAGTACAGTGCGATACAAAAGCACTAGAGACTGTGTATTTTACTATTTCACCAGAGGGTATGGCTTATACTACCACGCTGGAGTTACGAGTTGTGTTCTAGGCTGCATAATTTTCCAACAGCATAAGATATTAATGTTTTCACTTGGCTAAATTAATTTCTAATATGGCATAACCAGCACAGGAATGTGATAGCATCGACTCTGATTCTTCCATCTGGGACTCTGAGACTGTAACTCTGCGAATGGGCCAGACTACAGTGCTCCTGCCCACAGTGCAGTAACTACCTGGCACACAACCCACTCCGGTTGTTAAAGTTCTCAACAACATACATCATTTGCTGATATACTGTCCAAGGTTACTGAAGCACTTGCATCTGTGGAAAGTCTTTTCGTGAGGTTCTTTCGCACTGATTGAGCCAAAGCCAAAGCCACGAGCACACCTGTGGGCTACAGGCCAGTGGGGTTATGCTATCCATTTTGAAGAGGGTGCCGTGCAGTTTTTACTGTGCTTATGTTTTGTGTAGACACTTAATGACGCAGAATAAAAAGGGGGTTCTTGTAATTGCTATGACTGATACTCCACTGCCATCAAGTGGAGCTGCAACAGATTGCATGCCAATGAGCTCTCAAGGGCATGCATCACTTCAACCAAAATGAAAAAAATAAAGAAAGATATAGATTGTGATACTATCAAAATACTGTGATCCTCTTCTGGAGTGTTTTGAAGCTTGGGTAATCTTTGGGTATGCAAACTGCACACAGACCCTTTTTTTTTTTTTTTTTTTTTTTTGGAAAAATAAAAAAAAAAAGAAAAAAATTGTCCTTTTCTCTTACTTTGAGATCCAATTTAGCAGTTTACCCATGCATTCATATTTTTAAAAAATAAAATAAAATCTGCCTTCGCTCATCTTTAACCATTTTCCATCAAGAGTCATTTGGATTTAATAGGAGAACGCCTTAAAGGTTAGTAACTTTCCCCTGGATTCACCTGACCGGTCCATTTCCTCTCCAGCTGTGAAAATACACCCAATGGAGACTATTCCACCTCACACAGCTGTTGGACCAAAATGGATATGCAACCTGTAAATTAGGACACATCTGTTTTTTGAAATATCACTAACCTTTGAAAATGCACAAATGTTCTAAAGAAGTAGAACTTTTACTGCTGAATAAACTACTGTTGGACTTAGACTAGCAGTGAGCTTGGATTGACCAGAACATATATCGTTTGGAGTAAAAAAAAAAAAAAAAAGAATATTCCAAACACTGAGCCACCTGCAGTCCTTGTCCTTGACTTAAAATAAATTCAATGTCCCAGAGGAGTTACAGGTACTGAGTCACACCTTAAAATGGCAAAGGTCCCCATGAATTCAGATTTGATGCTTTAATGTCTTGTGAGTCATGTCACCTATAGACCTGTATCTGAAGGCGAAAAAGCTGTTTTGCAGGTTTCTTAATGTTATTTTAGAATCTTACATATCCTGCAAAACCATATGATAAAATTAGAATTATACATGCAACACTCACGTGCACATGCTCATCTAGAGAAGATGACTGGTTAGAGTATACTGGGCGTTTATGTGGATGCTCCATTCATTGCATATTCAATATACAAGTCGGGGACAGCTGTGGATTTTCCAGATAAGAATCACCATAACATGTAGGTCAGATCTGTGTGATAATGAAAATGTGTAATGATTAAAAAAAAAAATCTCATTCTTATATTAGATTTTATTTATTTATTTATTTATTTATTCATTTATTTATTTATTGTATCACAGATGGATCATAAAACAGCAGCAAAATTGGTTGAGAAATATCAACGTCATACAGCTTTTTATCTGTAAAACCACAGCTCCTCTGTTGTATGGGTTCACAGCACTTTTGACCACAACAGTTTTAACTGGATCTGTATTGCAAACACGTTATTATATGGCAGTGACAGACTAAAGCAACCAGTTCCACCTCTACTTAGATGTCTGTGGTTAGCCTCTGTAGAGTGTTTACAAGAAGCTGCAAATAGCAATCTGTTAGCCACTTCATGGGGGCCTTAAAGGTGTAATATGTCTAACACTTCTGCAGTAAACATCTAAAAACAACCAGGTCTATGTTATATATTTTACAGGTTCACTTGTGTAATTTTATTAAACAGCCTTTTTTAAATTGGTCACCTGTCAGTGGTGTCATTTCCCCTTTAAGGCTCCTATAGACTGAGGTTTCTGCAGTCTTATAAGTTTATTGCCGGCCACACTTTGTGGCATCGATCTAATAAACTCGCGTACGACACATATGGAGACTGTGAGATGATAAAATCTACTAGAGCTCAGGCTGCGATGCAAGTGAAGAAACAAGAATGAAACATCATCAGATGTCATCGTAAATAATGAGGATAAGATCATGATTGCCCTGTTATAATAAGTAAAATTTATGAGAATGGAATAAAATCCTACGTCGATGGGAAGAAGAGTGCAGACTCAGTCACAACTTGGGAAAAGAAGGGGGTGACAATTTTGCAAAAAAAGTAGTGAGAGAGGTAGTTTTAGCACAGTAACAAAAATATACATGTCATGTTCATCATGTTGATTATTAAGTTCAGGTAGGTTGGAGCAGCAAGGACGACTGTGATTGAACTTCCCTTACTGCACAATGTAGTATTTCTTTGTTTTGTTTTTTAGTTTTTTTGCTATTACCAAAGATATCACCACGTTTTCTTATCTTTTGTCTGAAACAGTGTAAAATCACCCAGTTTATAAATTCCTTTAGCAACAAACACTTTAACCTTTTATTCGGCAAGTGACTATTTTTGGTAATTTCCGCATACATTACAAGACAGTGACAGCAACAGTTCCAGTGAGGACAGTGAGTCAACAATCTCAGGTCCAATGT
>JAPQRQ010000005.1:37191595-37203783 GCA_037367365.1 Apogon talboti | reverse complement strand
TATACTTTTTTTTTTGTAGGATTGAAAGGTGGTGTTGATAGATGACAGTCCAATTTTTAAAAACATAGAAAGGCTTCAGTTTGGCCTTTTTTAAATTCTAGGTTTGATTTGTAATGCTCTCAGTGGAACGGCCATATCTGTGTGAACGCATTGGCATGTAGGAGCCTGATAATTATGCCGTGCATTTTTGTTAATTCACGTTGAGGCTTGAAGGTGGCTGCTGGGAAATCTCTTGTCTGTATGTATGAGTTCATCATGCATAATTAAGGGCTGACTAGGTCAAACAAACAAGGATTAAGACGTGTAGATTAGCCATAAGCCATATATGAAGTAGTGGGTAATTACACTGAAGGGGCTTCCTGTGATCTCAGTGAAAGTTGGAACCAACAATGTATGAATTTCAATAAGCAACATAAAAAAAGGAAAGGCGGACTTTTTTCTACACAAAAAATTGATGAAGATGCATATTTGATCAGTGTGTTGATAGGCCTGTCTGGATTGGACCAGGTGTTTAAACCAAATAGTGACTCAGAATCATTGTAATGCTTCAACCTTTCTGCTCCAAACTGGGGTCTTTCTTAGTCATTGGTAAATCATATAATGACAATTTAACCTAAAAATTGTTGTTATAAATTCTTCTATAAGTTTTTTTTTTGTTTTTTTTGTTTTTTTTTTTACTAGATGTGTCGAGGAAAGGAAACTGAAATTCAAAAGAAAAGTGTCCTCCAACTGCATAAAAATAATAACAAAACTAAGAATGGAAATTAGTTATTTTATTATTTTTTGTGAAACTTTAACTTTTCTATTGCAACTGTGTACTGAACAAGTAATTAATAGGGGAAAAATAACATTTGGGATTTTATCACCCTTTTGTGGCCTCTAAAATAATGTAAATCCTAATTTTTTATGCTAATCATCAGTATTGTCTTCACTAACACATATCACATATTTGTAAGCCTGTTCGAAACCTGTAAATGAGGTTGCCTACTCTAACTTGTTTGTCTTGTCATAGTAAATAGCCGAGCTCAGCAAGTCCATGTTCTGCCTGAACAAACAGCTCGGCTTGGATAACATGTGCCAGCTAATGCACTATTCAGATATTAGTGGCAATTAGTGACAAGAGGGGGGTGTTGATGAGAAATTAAAAACATTATATTGATTATGCTAATCTCCAAAAAAATAAATAAAAAAAACCACAGTCCAAATACGCCTTTTCATTTTAACTGCACTGATGTTATGTTAAAGTCATGAGGTTCTCACAGACAGTCAGACAGACAGACAGACAGACAGACCAGTAATGAAAACAGACAGACGTTGTAAAAACAGAGATTAATGATGCACACTGTATGACTCTGTGTGAGCTCCCTGAACAACTGCATAGCACAGACACATCAGTAAAAGGGTGCATCGTGTGTGGAAAAACTAGCTGAGGGAAGAAGGAAATGTATCTCAATTTACTTCATAAAGGAATAAAAACCTGCTCTTTGTTTCTTAATATCTAAATAGTATAGTGGCAAAACTTCCTTTAATTTTTAGACAAAGCTTTGATTGTCGTGCTGAAGTATGTAAACAAAAAGTGTCCTTAAGGAAAAAAGATGACAGAAGATCATTTGTACTGGTCAAACCCATACTCAAGTGGTACTCTTGAAAAAGTAGAAGCACTCATTGAGCTTATTCACTCAAGTACAATAAAAGATTGTGGGTACTGAAGTGTACTTGTATTAAATTTATGACTTGAAGCAGCATATCCAAAAGTTTTATTAGCAAGAATGAGCCTGTTGTCAAATAGTACTTTTAAAAATGCTCGTAAATGTTATGTTTACCAAGTATTTATTTAGTACATATCCTTGCATTTATCTCCAGCTCTGCTATTAGTAAATGTGTCTGTTAGTTGTGTTTTAACAGTGTGCTGTATTTGCTGTTGCCTATGTTGGCCAGGGCTCCCTTGCAAAAGAGGTTCTTAATCTCGATGGGATTTTTTTCTGTGTTGAATAAAGGTCAATAATAATAATAATAATAATAATAACAAAGTTAACTGCAACCTCATGACTAATTAATGCAAATACAGAACAGAAGTCCTACTCCCTCTGGAAGAATGGTTGTCAATGGTGAGAAACAAATATTGAGTCAAGAGAGTCAAAGATTGTGGTAAAGATGGTAAAGAAACATCGACTTCTGTGTGAAAAGGCTCACTGGTTCATCTTCACTGACACCAAAACAACTCTAAATGTGAAATATTTCACTTCATTCTTGGAAAGAGAGGTGAGAAAGGATCAAAAGAGGTGAACATGAGTACAAGTCTGGTCATGCTGAAGCTGCAGAGACTGATTCCATGGCTCTGAGCAGATCATTAGGTAAGACAGCTCTGTATTTGCATCAGCATTTAACAACAAACTTTGACTTTTTGTAGGTGCAAAATTATGCTTTAAGTGAAGAAACATCAATTGTGTAAATGAGGCATAATTCAGATGTTATTGAAAAATAGCTTGTTTCTTAGCATTTAATCTCAAAACATGACACACTTAGTCTCTGTTTTTTTTTTTTACCTCAAGAAACACACAGATGCATACAGTAAAACTTGGTCTTTTCTATTATTACTATTCCATTTGTTTATTACCATTGTTATTTATCTCATCAAATGGGTAATGGTTTTGGCATAATGGTGAAAAATAAAAATACCCAATAACAGCCATCAGAGGCATTAAAACTTAAGCCTGTTTTGGAAATGTAAGGAGTAGGAAGCGCAGATATGTGTGTTAAAATGTCAGGAGTAAAAGTAAAACTTTGTGCAGTAATGAGGTTTTGCTCCCCATCTTTATCTATGGGTAACGTACAGATGAATTCTAGGCTAATTGGATATGAATTGCAATACTAAATAGGTATAATGTGGAAAATAACAAAGAAAATTCCAAAAGTGGGATGAGCTGAAAAGACATTTAGTTTGTGTTTTCAGTGCGTGGAAAATAAATTCTGGTTAAACTGGATAATAATCTGAAAACTTGGGCATGTCCTACTCTTCTTGTTGAAACTAAACACACAACATAATTGCAATCATTGATTCTTTGGTTACACAACACATCTTGACATCAGCAGATATTTGTTGAAGTTCATGCCAGGCCCTGTCTCCACAATGATGGAAATGCCAATAAAAAGAGAGTTTCCACAGACATCTCACCTGGATTGCAATGTGTGTCAAGCTTTACTCATTCACTGTGTGACCTCAGCGGTGAAAGTCTGTCCTGAAGTGACTATACAGTCTACAGCGGAGCTCCTCTGGCTCTGACTCCATGGAGAAATATCTGTACATTTACCTAATATGGAGGCGCATTGGCACTGACTATGTTTACATACTCTGGTGTTTCCCTAATTCTGAAAAAGACAGTGTTCTGAATAAGATGCTCACATGATCAATGAAAAATAATATTCCTCTAATATTCCCGTTCACATGCAGCCGCACACACCCTACTAGAAATAACACTTTTTCAATGTCTACTGGTGGCAGATGTTCTTTTTGTTCCTTCACACACCCTCTGCTCATACCATACACCTTTTGATATCAGTAGGTGTGTTTCTCATTCCAATCAGAGATGTGGATTTTTTTCTTTGGATTCATCCATCTATACCAGAGAGGATCTTTGTCTTTACTCCTGCTGACTGTAAACAGGGCTGTGTGTCACAACCTGCGGTAAAATATGTGTTTCTAAATGCACATATTCACATCCAAACAATCCTCATAAAACTGGAATGATATCAATATACACTACATGTCTGACTCGGAGAATGCTCCATTCACACTAAAGCTAATTCAGAATATACACTGTTTGCATGACACGTGTCAAATTCAGAATAATAACAGAATATCAGGGTGCTTGTAAACATATTCCTTGTTTCATTACACATGGAACAGCTTAATTTTACTTTCAGAATAAAACTAAAGTAAATTAAATAAGTTCAGTGAAGTATTTCAAAGGTTGTAAAATGTTAACACATCAGATTCCAGATGTGAACATATGCAGTAAACATTATTGATATCATGGTATGGTTTATTTTCATCTTTCTTGTCTTCTTTACCTCTATTTTATTCTGCTTTCACTATCTTTTCTACGTTGATTTCATGTTCATATTGTGTTTTATATTTGAAATAGTGAAACTCTTAGTTGCTGCTATTTTGACCAGGATTCCCTGTAGGAAGAGCTTTTGTATATCGGTGGAAACCTGGATAAATAAAGGGTAAATAAATGAATTAATAACATGTTCATCTACAGTATATGCCTACCATGATGGCTGCCTTGTTGTATGTGTCACCTGTGTGTCCATACTAATTGATAATACCCATCAATATAAGCTAATTCCATTACCAAGTACATTAAGAAAAGTGAAGAATCCAATATGTCACGTTATTGCACATTCATCTTTCCACCAGTTTCTCAGACGTCTACATTGTTGATTTATTCTCAAAGCACTGTTTCCAACCTGTAAAAGACAACACACCCATAGCTGTTCACACTTCAGGTCAAAGCAAAAGCCAACATATTTGATTCCACCCAGACACCAACATTTTAGGTTAGAAACTAATTTGTTTGAAATAAAAATGTTCCAAATGATGCCAGATTAGATTCATAAATCAGGTCCATGTTGGTAGAAAATGGCAAAAAAAAAAAAAAAAGGAAATGGAGAATACTGCCTTAAGTGGTTGGTGATCCTACCTTCGCTGGGTTTGTTCTACTTGTTGAAACCAACCACATAACATTTATTGTTCATTCATTCTGTTGTTTCGCAACACATGTCGACATCAGCAGATCGTGTTTGAAGCCCATGACATATTTGACAGGCCCTACTGAGAGGAAGACGGAAACACCAGTAAACAGAGACTGTAGACAAGCATCTCACCCCTCCTGGAATGTGTGATGAGCGTTACTCATTCACTGTGTGACCTCAGTGGCAAAAGTCTTCCCACAAGTGACGATACAGTCCACAGGGAAAATATCTGTGCATTTACCTTATATGGAAACTCACTGACTTAGTACACGCAAAAAGCAGCTTTTTATTTGTGTAAAACTAAATAAATAGCATGTTTAATGCCAAGGTTTAGTGCTTTTTTAAAATTAATTTAACTATGCATATTGGACAACAAAAAAAAAGAAATGAAACATAAAATCACATTTGTTTGTTACTACCAAAAAGCACATGTGTTCAGTGAAGTATTTGAGAGGTTTCACATTGTTAACACAGGTTCCAGATGTGAACATATGAGGCAGAATTGTGATAAAAGGAAGTTATATACAACTATTTGCACCAACCCTGAGTGGTCATAGCCACTGCAAAACCCTGTATGTGCATAATTAAATGGAGAGATAGTAAAGCATTCATCCATTTAATTTAATTTAATTTAATTTAATTTTATTTTATTTTAGCCAACTCTGATTCTTAAAAAAAACAACAAAAAAACAAAAAAACATGCATTTTCTTAAGTGACCAATTGTGTCTTGTCTTGTTGTGTTACAGTATGTTGAGTCAATGTTTTAAATTTCATTCAATAGAAATACAATGACAATAAAGTCTCTTATGTGGTTTTCTGAACCGTTTACTCCTCATGAGCACTACTAGGATGCCTCAACCACCAAAGACGGGGTTCACCCCGGATGTATCACCAGTTCATCCCAGGGTTGACATGTACAGACAAACAGTCATTCACTCTCACATTCCCACCGATGGGTGATTTAGACTGACCAGTTCATTTACTAAGATGCATGTTTGTCTCCACACAGAAAGGCCCACACTAATTAATTGGTGCTGGAATCAAACACAGGATCTTCTTGCTGTGAAGCTATAGTACTAACCACCAACATGCTGATACAGCATTCATTTCATTGAAATTAAGACAGCAATAAGTGCAGTTAAGTAAGATGCAGCCTTTATGTGAGCTGTCCACATCAGGGAAGGATAAATTAAAGGTCAAGTAAGTTATATCAATACCAGTTTAATCATATGCTATATTCAGAATATTTTCATGGTGTCGTTCAGTGCTAATTGCAGTCTGTTGCAGGTAAAACACTACGGAAAATGACACTAATTACTGTATTTGAGTTAAATAGATGATTTTCCAGTATCTAAAGTGTTGACTCACTGAAAAGATAAACCAGTTTACAGGCTCCACAGTTGTTGCCTGTTCGGATTCAGAAATGACTGTCACAACATCATGATGGCACCCTTAACATGCACATATTCTGTCTGTCTTTGGTGTGCAAGGTGATTAAAGATTCATACAGACTGATTTTAGTTTAAAAGATATGAACATATACAGAGGAAGAGTGGGGTTCACACAAGAAATAGAGACTATCAGGAGGGTTGTCAGTTTAACTGACCCTGTGTGACGGACTCAAGGAGGGATTTTCTTGTTCTTGAACTTGGTTTGAATGGAGTCATTCTAATCAAGGATGTGTAATTATCAGAGGGAAGTGCACAACAGACCATATGATGATGATTTATTACCCCATGAAGTCCTATTTTTTTTTTTGCTTTTCAAATGAAACCAGCCAATTTACTCTTTCTTGTGGTAGTTGAACTTTTCTGTAAACTCAGTAGTGGCTAAATCACTAGAAAGCACATCATTTATATTAAAGTTATCTTCTCTCTGCAAAATCCTCAGACTTCTACCAACCTGTAATATATGACACACCCACAACCGTTCACACCTTAGGTCAAAAGAACAACAGTATTATCTGTTCTAGCTGGGAACCAGCATTTCAAGTTTGCAACTAATTAATTTCTTGTAAAAATGTTCCAAACGATGCCACACTGGGTTCTTGAACCAGTTCCATGCTGTTGGGAAAGGGCAAAAGAAGGCTGGCATGACCTGAAAAGAGAACATTTAATTGGCGCTGTCAGTACCCTAAACTGGATACCAATCAGGGCTCGGCTTTGTCTTTGTCTACTTGTGGAAACCAAACAAACATAACGATCATTCTTCATTCATTCTGTGGTTACACAACACATCTTATCATCAGCAAATCTAGGTTGAAGCCTGTGACCAAAGCCGTTAGGTCCCACCTCCAGACAGATGAAAATACCAATAAAAAGAGAGAGTAGACCAACACCTCACCTGGACTATATGTATCATGTTTGTTCACTCATTCACGGCGTGACCTCAGAGTTTGTCCTTAAGTAACGATCCAGTCCACGGCGTCGTAGCTCTGCAAACCCGATGGGAATATTTTTACAAACTCATTGATTTACCAGCTTTATTTTTGTGCATCTTTTTAATGCTTTTTGATTTTCTTCTCATACGTAACAATATAATAATATAATAATATAATAATAACATCAGATACCAATACTTTTAGAACTTTTTTTTATGATGCATTAACTTTTTTTGTATATTATCATATGCATCAACATATTACTCCCTTATTACTACCAATGGATTAAATAAATACTGTTATTTTGTGTGAATACTTGATTGATCTTACCTTCATATACCACTTTAAAACATGTTCAATGCCAATATTTACTACCTTTTTTCTTCTTTTTTTCAAGTGGACAGAATCTATAAACATATGCGCTAAAAAATCATAAACTATTTACTTTCAAAAGCATTCACTATTCTCATGAAAGCATTTTAAATAAACAAATTGTTCAAGAGGTGAACAAATAAGGTATGATAAAATCAAGTATGGACATAAAAGCATCAAAAGATTTTATTGAGGTCATATAATTTGACACTGATCTATGTTTATCTATGACTATCTGTCTATCTATGCAAAACATGGAGACCGCAGACTTATGGGGAGGTCAAACCACAATTTACAAATTACTCCCAGTGTTTTCCTGCTTTTTGTCAGTTGTCACTGCTCTTTATTTAATTTATGTTTTCATTTGACTGGCTGTTTTTACTGTTTTACTTTAGGGGCTGTCCAATGTTACAGAAAGCAAAAAACAAAGAAATAAATTAGGAGAAGGTGCTTCGCTGAATCAAAACCTCAGGTCTCAAGTCAAAAGTGTAGATGTGTAGAAAGAAGTAGGAGCTCAAGAGAGACAGAAAATAACACTGAAAAATGAGGACGGTTTAAAAGTTAAGTGGTGCAAAAACAAAACAGACCAAAACAAGTCTGATGTAAGACATACTAATTCTTTATTACCCATGGTTGCCATCTATAACATGTTTCAGCTGCACAGTCTTTGTCAGGGCATAAATGCATTTAAAAGACATTCCAGTCTCTTCCCCTTTTATGGCTTTGCTCTAATTTTTCCTTGGCTCTGACTCTTCGTCTCCAACTGTCTTGAATAAATTAGGGCAGTTGATTTAGAGTAATATTGCAGATAGACAGACAGACGGGAATGTTTACTGGTTATTTGGAGAAATTAGTTTCTTTGTGTTACTCAAGGCTTGAAAACAGTTCATATTCCTTTCATAATTCCTATTCACGAATTGATTTCTTTGTACTAGATTCCAAGGTCCTACCAAATGTACAGGACACCAAATACCATAACTTTGTGATCTCAGATCACACTCCTATAGTGTTACCTTTGATTTTAATCAACCAAAGCAGTAAATACTTTGGAGGCTTCGGGCACATTTAATTAATGAAGCCGATTTCTGTAAACACCTGTTGGGTAAAATTAAAGAATTCCAAGATACAAATGATACTTCTGACACATCAGACTCGATTCTATGGGAGACGTTTAAAATAGTCCTAGGGTCACATTATTTCTTATGAGGCATCACTCAAGAAATCAAGAAACTCAAGATTAACAGAAATTTATAGTAAGTTATCTCTGTTGGAGACACAACATAAACAAGACAACAATAACCAGACACTACAAGAAATTATTAATCTTAAATATGAGTACAACATAATCTTAACAAAACAAGTCAGTGATTAGTTGTCCCGACTTCGAACGTGCTATTTTGAATTAGGAGATAAACCACACCCTCTGCTGGCCCATCAATTACGGGGGGCAGCAAAATAATAGGGCTATACATAGAATTAGATCTGATGCTGGAGATATTCTCACTCACCCTAAAGCGATAAATAAACACTTTGTGGAGTTCTATCAAGAACTATACAAGTTCAAAGCAAAAGGAGACATGGACTCTTGGTTCAGAAATGTCCTTGTTCCAAAATTAGATGACGTCTCACGAGAAGCACTGAATGCAACAGTGACAGTAACTGAAGTAACAGATTCTATCAAATCCTTTAGTAGTGGAAGGGTCCCTGGACCAGATGGCTTGGATGTAGAATTTTATAAAAAAGTTTGCCAAGCAGATATCTCCACTTGTGCACAGGATGCTGTTCCATTCCACTGAAATAGAAAAATTACCATCGACATTATACACTGCTGATATTGCTCTTATACTTAAACCGAACAGAAACGACACAAACCCAGCCTCATATCGTCCAATTTCGATGCTTAAAAAGGATTTTAAAGTATTTACCAAAATAATATCTAATAGATTAAATAAGCATATTGAATCTCTTATTCATATAGATCAGACAGGGTTCATATCAAACACATATTCCTTTTTCAATACTACAAGACTAATGAATACCATATATTCTAAATATCCTACGGGTTCAAAGCAGGCAATTTTGTGTTTGGATGCTGAAAAAGCTTTTGACCAGGTGGAGTGGAGGTATCTGTTTAAAGTTCTGGAGTTGTTTGGTCTGGGGATATCTTCATTTCTTGGATACAAATGGCCTATTCAAACCCAACTGCTTCTGTTGTCACCAATCAAGACTGGTCTCAACCTTTTCCACTTGAGAGCAGCAGCTGCCAGGGATGTGCCCTCTCGCCATTAGGGTTCACTCTTGCCATTGAGCCATTGTCGATTAGTATAAGGGAAAACATCCTCATTAAACGCATCACTATTAATGGAATAAATCATAAAATATCTCTATATGCAGATGATATCGCCATTTTTCTGTCAGATCCCGAGCAGTCTATCCCACTCTTATTGGACTTAATAAATAAGTTTGGCACAGTCTCGGGGTACATTATTAATTAGCAAAAGAGTGACCTTCTGTCACTAACAGCCAACCTAGACCCTTGTGTTACTCTTTAAATATAAATATCTTTAAATATAATTTTAGTGAAAGACTAACCACCCTAAAAAAGATTATTGAAAAATGGAGAACGTCGCCCCTGTCTTTAATAGGTCAAGTAAATACAATCAAAATGGTCTCTTTGTCAAGATTTCTTTATTTGTATCAAAATATCCCAATATATATTCCAATATCCTATTTTAAAGTGATTGATTCTGTTATTTTATCATTTGTCTGGGGCTCACAGGCACACAGAATTTCTAAACAACATCTTCAAAAACCAAAGCAATACGGAGGCCTGTCCTACCATGTTTTTTACACTACTAGTGGGCCGCTAACACCAGAGCAATGGTATATTGGCAACTGGTGAATGACCAAGACCCACCGGCTGTAACACCTTCTTGGTTAGCAGCAGAACAAAACTTAATTCAGAAAGCTTCCCTCAGGGCCATTCTTTTCTCATCAGCCAGGCCCATGGCCTCTTGCAAGGTAAAACATTTCATGATATTTAACACTCAAAAAAACTGACTGCAGATAAGAAAATTCTGTCACCTTCCAAATACATCAGTGCTCTCTCCAATATGGCTCAATCATGCATTTCTTCCCTCAATTACAGATGTAAGTAGTGGAGTGGAAGAGGTATAGTGTCCATAAAAGATCTGTATATCAATAAACGTCTCTGTTCTTTTGAACAATTACATGCTAAATATGACTTGCCTAAAACACATTTCTTTAGGTATTTGCAATTATGTAATTACATAAGGCAACCTATCTTGCCACCTGATTCCCTCCCTGGGGAAAACCCTTTGTTTAAGCTCTTACTTTCCTCCCGGAAGCTAAAGGTTTAATATCAAAGGTGGTTCGACTTTTCCCAACCAGCCGCTAAAATTAAACAAAGGTGGGAGGCTGACCTTATGATTGAGGACAAAACTTAGATAAACAAGCTGTAAATGATATTCATTATTGTTCTATCAGTGCTAGATTACAATTAATTCAATTTAAAGTGATGCACAGGCTACAAAACTCAAAGGCTAAGTTGCACAAAATTTTCCCTCAAACCTCACCTCTCTGTGAAAGGTATAAGATTTCCCATGGCACACTGGCACAGCACTTTTGTCAATGCCCAAGGCTTCAGGGTTTTTGGAGCTCAATATTTAGATGGGACTCCTGTGCACTTAAAGTAAAACTTGACCCTGACCCCGAAGCTGCTTTGTTTGGCATTTCTAGCACATTGGAGAATAAGGGTCAAAATTTCTGTACAATGTTGGCTTACGGTGTGGTCAGTGCCAAGAGATGTATCTTAAAATTATGGAAATCTGACTCCCCGCCTATGTTTGAAATTTGGCTAAGAGAATTTATTGAAATACTCCACATTGAAAGGTTGAGATATGAGGTATCGGGAAACCCACATAAATTTTACAGTTCATGGAAACCCATCTTAGAGCACCCAAAACTTTAGATGACCCCTAATAAGCACCTACTCTTTTGGGATTGGCATGTTTAGGTGGACATTTAACTGTGACATTAATAGGCTCATTGTTTGTATTTGTGTGTATTTTATTTCATGTGTTGAAGTTTTGTGGGTTTTTTTTAAGTTAATTTGTGTTCATGTTTATCTTTGGGTTTTATAAGCACTTTTGTACAAATCTTGTGTTAGTTTTTTGTGTTTGTTTTATGTATTTTGTATTTTGTCTTACTGTGTGATATGTACAACATTAAAATTCATAAATAAAGTAAAAAAAAAAAAAGAAAACAGTTCACCTTCCTTTTTTAACCATGCAATATTAATGTATTAACATAGGAAGTGTTTCTGTTGGAATAACCCTGGTATCCACACATCTCAACATGTTCTCTGTCAATCTTTCACATCGCCGTTGGCTGCTTTAAACCTTGCCTGGATCAAAAAAGTAGAAGCAGCTCCACTTTGCTCGACATCTTGTGAAAACCTACCTTGCCTATTTGGGTTAAGGTCTGAAAATCTGGACTGATCGCCTCATTTTTTCCAAACGATACACTGATGATCTGCACAAATCATCAATAACACAGTGAGACAAGACTCACTTCAGAGGTGACTTCAAGACAGTGTGATGCAGGATGCCCATATTACTAGAATGACACAAAAACAAAACCTTAACAAAACAATAA
>JAPQRQ010000005.1:37179058-37191495 GCA_037367365.1 Apogon talboti | reverse complement strand
TAAATTCAACTTTTCAACATTTATTATTAGAGCCATGCACCTCAAGAAAATATTGTACTGCATAAAAGCACAGGCTTGACATAAACCTAGATTAGGTCCGATCAGATAAATGGGAAAATCTCATCTCATCTTATCTAAATTTATGTTAAGCCTGTGCTTCTATGCAGTACAAGATTCTCCTGAGGTGCATGGCTCCAATAGTACTAAAAATCATGGGTTTTTCAACAATGATTTGCAATTCAAGTCGAAAAGTTAAATTTAAAGTAACTCATCTCTCCATTTAATCCCAATGCTGCCGCTGCACAGTGACAGAGAGCTGTCATTTGGAGGGAAAATATATATAATTGATGGGTTTGGAATCTAATTGCGAATCCAGACAAGTCTGTGAATTCACAAGGTTATCTGTTACATAAGGTATAATTCTATGCATGTCATATAAAAAAAAAGTGATCTAAAAGAGAAGCCCTAACAGAATCACATGTGAGGAAAGCGCCCAGGCTCAGTTTTTTCTTAAGGGGCAGGACATAAACAGAGGAGCTTCACTCCATTGGCTGAACACAACACACATGTGAGAGGAAAAGGTCCAGCCTCATCTCCAAACCTCACACATAAGATCCAGTGACAGCAGAGACAGACTACAACCACAGTCATCTCTTTCTCCTTTTCCCAACCTATGAGTTTGTTGGAAAACCACATGTAGCTTCAAAAACTGTAAGTATATGTGTCTTTTTAGCAACCATAGATATTTGGGCATTTAGTTCTTATTTTTAGAGCTGTTTCAATGAAATGCACTTCACCGAGCACCTTTATTTATCGCTTTTTTCTGTTTATAAGTAATTCTGGGTTTTGCAAAGCTGTGTCCTGGTGAAATTCAACAGACAGCGGTATAATCTGAAAATCTGAAGATGAATTGTACAAGGTAAGATGCTCTTCTGTGAACATGTATATGGTTATACTGTAATTTAACTGTTTAGATATTAACATTTACATCAGAAATTAGTTAAGTAGTAATATGATCAAACAGATACTGTATATGTACTTGTTAAAAAATAAATATATATATTCTTTCAAATCAGTTATTGTTAGAATTTGTCATTAATTTTGATTTCAGTTTATATTTCAGGTTGACTTAAGTTTTAGTTTCAAATTGGAGGAAAATAGTTTAATTTTCATGACATTTAATGTTAATTATAGTGTCTCAGGTGAAGAAATGTCTTATGTAGGCATGATTAAAGAACGCATAACATAAAAAAAGATCATAAAAACCTTTGTGCCATATTGTGAAAAGCAGTTTTATTCTTGTCGATGACACTGGGTCTGAATGTTCATGTCGCCTTGTTCACAGGAGTTTTCCCTAATTTTAGCATTGGTTTTGTTAACTATAATAACCCTGTTTCAAATAATGCATCTCATTTATTAACTCCTGTCTTCATTCCCAGAGTGCTCCCTGTATTGGGCGGTCACCCCCAGCCCCCCATGATGCCAGTTGACCTCGCCATGTGTCTGAGTCTGAGCCAGCGAGAGCCCCTTTATCAGCTGCTCTCCATGTCTCCTCTGAGACCCACTCAGCCTCTTTGCCAGTCCACCGACTACCCACAGAAGACCGCCATTTATTCTCCATATTATTCCTCCACTTCATCCTCTTCCTCCTCCTCCTCCTCCTCCTCCTCACCGCTGCCATCCTGTCCTTCATCCTCTGTCCTTCGGAGCTGCATCCAGAGGGAGTCCAGCGCCGGTCCAAAGAAGCGCGTAGTCTTCGCAGATGCCAAAGGACTGTCGCTTACTGCTGTGCGCCTTTTCACCCCTGAGCCCTCATCCCCAACTTCCACGCCGGCGATGAAACCCTCAGGAGTGAAGCCACAAGGCCAACAGCTAACCTCACAGAAACTGCAGCACTATAAGCTGAGACTGGGCTTCCAGCAGCCAACACTTGACTTTAACACCCTCCTCACACGTCTCCGAGACATGCGTGTTCAACTGGAAAGCTGCAGCCTTTCAGAGAACCATCTGAGCGGGAAAGTGCGGGTCTCCCATGCAAGTTTTGAACAATCTGTGCATGTGAGAATGACCTTTGACTCTTGGCGGAGCCATCGCGACATTCCCTGCACCTTCTTACAGCAGCAGCGCTGTGGAGCTTTTAATATGGATATTTTTTACTTTGACTTCAGCCTGCCGCAGAATTTAGATCCAAGGGACAGAATTGAGTTCTGTGTGTGCTTTAGACCTGAACCTGGTGCAACACTACACTGGGACAACAACAAGGGCCAGAACTACAGAGTGTTCATGGAAAAAGACGAACTGAAGGGCAACCAGGGCGATGCCATCCACGGGTGCCCAACCCTTTCCAAATATCGCCCACCATCCTGGCCTTCACACCTGGCCTCCCTCGGCCTGCAGACCTCCGCTGAGTATCTCAAGCGGAGTTTGTCAAGCAGAGTTGGAGCAGAGTGGAGAACTCTGTGTTCGGTCAAATAGAACTGAAAACATGTAAATAATGAGACTGAGTTGAATACCAAAGGGAGAGTTAGAGATTTTAGGAAAGTATGGATTTTTCGGTCTGTGCCTGCTGTTCAAAACGAGCTCACCCTCCTGAGCTCAACTCCCCTGCTGAAATGTGAATGATATTAATGCATTGATGTTCTAATTAAATCCATTTTAAAACATTTTTCTCTCTCATTTCCTCCCTCTACAGAATTTAACTCCTCACACATGCCCATTTATAAATTAATACTGCACGATTATGGACATTCTGCAGTGTAGGCTGACTCATAAGCCCTGCTTTAGAGACAAAGACCTCACAGAAAAAGTGAAAACATGAGTCACTGATCTGAGAAGAATACATGTAACAATAAACAAAGCAAATGCTTACAACAACCTTTTGTACTTGTAGCTACATACTAACCTATTTCCCCAAGTGTGAGGAAACGAATGACCTTTGACATAATACGTACTTTCACAAACACAGTATCTTTTGGGGCTTTTTGACAAAGCCTTGAGGCTCAGATTACTTGGCATGGCTTCCTATCAGAGGTAAGTCATGCATACCAGACAGAATAAGTCAACAACCTGAAAGATGGTTTGGGTAAAGCAACACACACACAGGTGAGGCTGTTCTCACCACTCCCCTTCCTTCTGTGAGAAGTTGAATAAGAACCTAGGAGTTTTTATGGCCTATGTGACTGGTATGCCAAATAGACAGTAACCATGGATACAGCATGGGCCTGTGTTTACATGCACGGGTGGAGTCATCATTAGATACTGTAGCAGCCTCACTGGGGCAGTCTCTTATTCCAGTCTTTTTTTTTCTTTGTCTCATGTTGCTTGTATTTTCTCTCAGGGCAACATCCCTTCAGGATTTCTGTTCCCGACTGGGTGACATCAGTTGCCTCACATGTGAGCACTTGGCACATGGAGGATGTCCAGCACACCGTGTTCTGTGTATCATTTATTTATTTAAGAGCCAGTGTGGCTCAGCAGGTGTCAGCTGTCGCATCTTTCCTTACAAACATAACAACAGAGAAAGATACAATATCGCGGCCATAGTAAATCGATCCTTATTGATGGTTATTTCACAGGATTTTATGAAGTCTCATCTCACGTCATTCACCCATACATTTTCCATACTATGAACTGGTTTATGTTTGTTTATCCAGTGGAGGAACAAGTACTGTAATATGAGCTACTTGCATTTTACTCTCCTTGATTGCATGTTAGAGATGATTATTGGTCTTTTTTTCCTTTTCCTTTTCCAAAATTTCACTTTTTAGATTAAGATTTAAAAGAGAGATAATCGATGAGCTTCTAAAATAAAACTTGTTTACTAGATTAAACCGGCAAATTCCTGACTTCTTAAAAAGACCAGGGAAATCACAAATTATTTTCGACCAAATAATAAATTTTCCCTTAAAGCATCTCACATGGTTTTGTCAAAGCACTTTAGAACTTCAATTAACCACAACTTTTTTCATAGTGACTTCCAAATTACTTCCAAATTATCTACTATTCCCTACATGATTCATCTCTGTTTATTATTTCACCTTCTGTATTTTCAGTAAAAATCAAGTATTTTCTTATATTTATTTTGCTGTTCATAAAAGCTCAGTGGAAAGTCATGGGTTATTGTATCACAACAGAGAAAACTGATGCAAAAGTGACTTTTTCAACAATTCAATTAAAGTAAAGTAAAAATAAGTGTCTACAACCACTGTAGTTTACCAAACTAAATGGGTTTCACTGGTGAATCAATGTTGCAGAAGATGATGATGATCGTTCCACGGTGCCTCTGAACGTTCAAATGGGTCATATCTAAAAACCAGAGAAACTGTTTTACCTGCATTACCTGCATTTTAGATCAGTACATGGTTGTGAAAACCGGCAGCGGGTTAGAGAAGAAACACAGACTGGCAGAGAATCTTTCTTTGAGTTTACTTTTTAGGATCTTAAAACATTAGTAGTTTGACCATGGTCATGTGTTGTGAAACAGATGAAGGGTCTCTACGGGGGACAAGAAAACCAGACTCTCATAAAACAGTTGAAACACAGAGGCAGCATTAGAAGTGTTAACTTTGAATGAGAAAAACTCCTATTTAGATGCATGTCAATGTTTAAACTGTACAACACATCAAAGGTTTAGAGGAAACAGATGTGTGACCTGTGAATCAGATCTGTGTTCTTTCCATTTTCTTCCCCCGTAAATCATGTGACGAGTCATCAGGTTTATCTGGTCTATTACAAAACAGGATAAAAAGTAGTTCAACCTACAATAGCCCCACCTCCAACAGAAACAACACCTCACTTTTATTAATGTCATGATGTAATATACTTACCTTACTCTGTTTATATAATACAGACATTGATTTACAACCTTATTAGACTAAAATAAGATATAAACCTGTGGATTAAAGCAGAAATTGCTAATTTATAAGCAGGTAGCAAAAAATAGATCATTACAAGTATCTACAGAAATAGAAAAGGACACATTATATGACTGGTTAAAAGTGTTGACAGGTCAGATTTGTTAAGAGCCATTGTTTCAGTCACAAAAGAAGTGCTATTCCATGAATTAGTAATTCCTCTGACTGACAACACACTCTGTCCACAAGTGTTGCATCTGTCTGGCCCCTCATGGCCCTCTAGTGGTGACCCTGATGCTAATACCGTTGAGATTCATCTGTTCAATAAATTGATCTATGGAGAGGCAAGTCCAAGTAACATCTTGTACAGTATAAGATAAGCATTTCTACATTGTTTAACATCTAAAAAATTTGCGAATTGTACGTTTGTATTATGTTATGTTATATTTTAATCATATATCAAATTTTGTGATATAAGTGTAAGTGTATTACCACTATTAAGGGAAAGCTACATTAGTTGGATGACAATTATGTGTCACACAGATAATATATCAGCCAGAGGATGCATACTTGTGATTTTACTGAAGATACTTTTACTACATTTTATTGCCAATACAGGAGGTCCTCGGGTTACGCGGTACTCAACCGACGCTGTTTCGACTTTACGACGCCTGAGTCTCGTCCGCCATTTTGTCTCCAGTTGCGCCATAGTGTAGAGTGCCTGTGTGTGTTCTCCGTAAATTTCTCGGTATCCTCGCCTTTTTCACCCTCCTTTTTCGCATCATGGCCCCAAAAAAGAAAGCAGGATCTTCTGGTGATGCTGGTCCAGCCAAGAGGAAAGCCATTACGATGGAGATGAAGCTTTAGGGGGTATTTAAGGGTAAAATCTGACTTACGCGGAAATTCGGGTTACGCTGCCTGAGTAGGAACGGAACTCGTTCGTAACCCGAGGACCTCCTGTACTTTATAATACCTATACTGTGTATTTGTTGATCCTGTAAGCTGGACTGTTCAGTCTACTTCTAATGCAGTCTTTTTACATTGTTATACTGGTAGTTTTACTTGACTAACTACTTCTGCTGGTTTTATCTGTTATTTCATTCAACCATGCATACATTACAGCTGGTAGTTAATTGGGTTAAATATGCCAAACAACCCACGGTTGGATTAGTTTGACAAAAAACTGGTGCAAATGGGTTCAACATAGGGAAAAACAACTCCAGGCATTTTCAGAAACCATACCAGCTGCAGGTGAAGCCTAATTGAATTGCTGATAGCATGTACACAATATTGTGTGAAATACGCTTAGTCAGTGGTCAGTCTCTCTGTCTTTCTTCCATGCATTTGTCATTTCTTTCAGTTTATCTCTGAGCCAGCAGCCGTCGCAGTTGGCTGGCAGCCAGTGGTCGGCTACCAGCTGCTGCTCATGCTCAGTGCTGATGTCTGGTGTTGTCTGAACAAAAGCCTGAAGACGGATCCAGCGGCTACAGCCACAGCTGTGATCACAAGTAGCAAGATGTAAAAGCTAAAAGCAGCAGCCAAACACTACAGTGACTACAGTGACTTAATGTGTTTTACTCTGGTGTGCGATAAATGTCAGGGGCGTGGTTTGAGAGAAAATGTTGTTTTATCAATTTTAAAAGAATGAAAATGTCTTAATGGGTTATGTTTAGTATAATTTTTTATGTTAATGTTAGGGATAAGAAAAGAAAAGATAAGATAAGATAAGATAATCCTTTATTAGTAATACAACAGAGAGATTTGCAGTCTCACAGCAGCATAGGAATAGCAATATTAAAAGTAAATATTAAAATGAGTAACAATAATAAGTACAGAAAAAAAATATATTTAAAAGAGCAAAGTATGAAGTATTACAACCACTTTTGCACTTTACCAAAGGCTATATACTCTATAATAATGTCACACTGTAAGAAAATTGCACATTGACTTGCATATATGATACAACTTATCAAAAAATGTTAATGATATCACACATTGAGATTTTTTTTCCTACATTTATTGATTGGATGAGAATAGATTAGATTCATTAATTTAACATGGACATAACAGTAGCATTGAAACTACAAAACATATATGGATAAGTACTAAATGTAATATATAAGGTACTTGTAGTTGTAGTGTAAAACCAGAAACAAAAAAGAAAGAAAGAAAGAAAGAAAATTAAGCACATGTAAATACAGGGAATAAAACATTAAAACACCACCAGCTATAAGAGATTATCACGTATGAGAATAATGTTATTTCTCTTTCATCCATAATTGATCACCTCCATTAGAAACATTAAAATTGTGTTGTACTTCCAGCTCAGTTGTTAAACATTTCCACAGTTTCTTTAACAGAAAAGGCTGGTTGCCCAAATTAGGTTTTATTACACCTTGCAAAGCAACAGTTACCATTTACCAGAGACTCATGTACTGACTCTGTTCAGCTGCTGGTATCGTCTAACAAATTCATTTTGTAAAGAAGGAGCATGACCATGTACGGATTTAGGTTTGAATAATTTATAAATCTGGCCTACCTGAATATATTGTTTCTGTAAGATGAGACAATGATGCCATTGCTGTAGTTTTTTGTACAGTTCTTGTCTGATTTTATGATGACTTTATGATGAGTCTTGTGAATATCATGGAGTGCATATAAAGCTGTGTTGCTCTGAAACACACTCTTTCAGCAGTGTCAGGTCAGAGGACTAAAGCCACTTTAATACAAAGTATAAGGATTTGGAAAGCTTGTCAGTCAAATGTATAAATATCTGCAGCATTAATATGTATTTGACAGCTATCCATAGGACACATTTAAGGTAGAATATTGATATACATGCAAAACAGTAGTGGTCCTAAAACTGACACCTTGGGTACACCCATGCATTTGGCACAGAGAGTGGACTTTCCCCCCAATGACCCTCATATGTTTAACTGAGGTATGAGTCAAACCTATGTTAAGTTTTAACAAAGAAAAAGGACATAGGCAGTTTGGACATAAGCACATTGTGGTTATATTACAATATTTTATTATTTGACTGATATGCAAGTACACGTACATCAAGTACATTTATATATTCAGATAGGATACACAGGGTTTATTCAAAGTGCTTGACAGACAAAAGCAAAAGAACTTGCATGTGCAAATGTAACATCTACATAGCTTAAAAAAGAGGATAAAGCTATAACAAATCAGGATAGTGAATACATGTAAATATGGCCAGAGGTAAAATGAGATACAGAACTATTTCCATTTCTTATTACAAAGTGTCATGATTACAGATTTAGAAAGAGAGATTCAACAGCAGAAGGAGAATATGCATGTCACAGTGTGGATCATTTCCTAACACATTGCACAATATGTATCTCGAAGATCTGTGAGATGATTTTCAGAAGGACAAAATCCATTATTGAAATTCCCTAAAAGTTATTGCTTTTGAATAATAAAAAATGCATGTTTCATAATAAGATGAAGCTGTAGATTTCTGTACATTTGTTGGTCTTACTGGCACTTGTCGCTGGGCAAATGCTCATGGTCAGGGTTCCAAGGTGATACAGCGAAACACTCGGCAGCCTTCCTGTCGCACTCACAGATGAACATTTCACATTCACTGTTTTTGTCTGAGACAAAACCACAGAAATGTAAAAGGATTAGAGCATTTTTAAAGCATTTGATAATTACTTAGTAGAGTTTGGTTGAATTTAACCCATAAAGACCCAAACAACCACTGGCGATCAAAACCATCTACTGATCTAAACTGTTTAATACCTGTTGATCCACTAATCCCATCAATACATGGAAAAAAATTGTGTAAAATACAGTTTTTCATCTGTTCATGGTCATCAGATATGACCCTTTTGGATATTCAGAGGCTCCGTAGTTACCGTGGAAACAGTGTCATCTTCTACAACATTGATTCACCAGTAAAACCCATGGAGTTGGATCAATGACAGTGGATGGACACACTGGGTTTATGTTCAGTTATTGATATATTTGCTAAAAAAAAAGTCACTTTTTCCTCAGTTTTCTCTGTTTCTGATATAATAACCCTCAACTTTAATATGAGCTTCTATGAACATCTACATGATCAGTCAATTAAAAATGCGAAAATACATGATTTACACTGAAAAAAATGCAAGATAAGAAGGATAATATTGCAATAAATGGTAATAAATCACTTAAGAAAGGTTAAATATAGAGAAAAATTCATTTGAGAACTGCCAGAAAAAAAGATGTTTAGGTCTGTTGTACTCACCGCCACAGGTCACCTTCTTGTTTTGTTCATCACAGCTGTAGTCATAGAACTGAGTGTAGGGGTTGTCGAGGATGGGCCAGCAATCTGGGTGCTGCATTGCATCACTGTAACACTGGTCGTGCACCTGGCAGCATCTGCAAGTTGGAGATTTTGATCATTTTCAACCCACTGAACCAGGATCTTTTAATGCCATGTCAATTTTTGAAGTAGCATCTGAATCCTGACCTATCCAGATCATCTACAGGTGTGCCAGAACCTCCAAATCCACAATAACAGCCATAGTCAGCATAGTCAAATGTAGGCCAGGAATCAGGCATCAGACATAGGATCATTCGTCTGAACTGATTCAGTGCTTTGTAATTCAAGGACTGAGCTGAAACATGACAATCGGAGTGTTACCATGACTGTTGGTGAAAATGCACATATAGGTTTAAAGCTCTTGTGAGGTTTGACTCACCAACAGAAAGGCTCAAAGCCACAAGGAACAGAGCTTGCAGAGGACTCATCATGTGACTCCAGAGGTCGATTGCAGAGTGTGTCGCTCTGAGATCAGGCCCCTCTTTTTATCAAGCAGAGACCTTGGATCCAGCCCAATCACATATTTATACTGCAACCTGTATAAAAACAGCATATGGCAAAGCAGGTAACAACTCCCACACTCTCACATGAACCCTGACTCTTGTCGTCTGACTTTGATGTTCTGGTTTTGCTAAAGTTTCTGCAGCCTTGGGGTTGGAGGCCCATGTGGGAGGAGAAGTTTATAACAATACTGACATTATATCAGGTTAAATTAAGAGAAAACACGCTCAAAATACATCGAAGAGCATAGGAAGTATAGTATAGTATAGTATAGAAGTATACTATACTATACTATACTAGTATATAGTATATAGTAGTATATAGTATAATATATAGTATAGTATAGTATAGAAGTATAGTTCAGCAGCCACACAGTGTGTTAAGTATCTACGTATTTGTGTTTAATGTAAAAAATGAGACTGGGTGAAATAGTATTCAATAAAAGGAACATTTGTAAAGTAGGATAAAGAGAAACATTATTGTATTTTAAAAAATATCAGAAATGAAAAAAAAGGACAAATAAACAGATCTATATAACAGCCTATAAACAACTGCTCATTGTGGGAACATATTTTACTGTAACACAATGCTGATGTATGGGCATAAATGGAAGGCTATGATTTCAGTAACACCACCTGAAACATAGTACCGGTACACTTAAATGCAAAAGATTTTATAGAAGAATTTATACTTACTCATCCAACAGTAACACCACCAGGTCTCCATGGGTAGGGCATCCCTCCTCCTCTTTCAGCTCAGACCAGCCACTCAAAGCTGGGCCAATATTCACCTTAGTCCAGCCTCTAATTTGATCACTCTCACACTTTCTTTTCTCTGTCTCTTCAGACAACACCTTTACCCTCTGTGCTTCTCTTGCTACTTCAGCCATGACCATTAGCCTATTTGAAGCTTTCCTTCGCTCGTAACTTCGTTTACCTGCCTCGTTGGAGAGGGACGTGACGTATGCCGTAAAGCAGTCCAGTTTTGTAGTTCTTTTTGTGTAGGTGTTACAACCTGAAACCAGAAGTTGCATAGTGCCAGTGCAGGTGATACAGATGCTCTGGAGCAATGACCAAAGTGTAATTGAACCTATTGTGAGTTGTTGTACCACCAAAATGACCTTGAAAATATAGTTTGAAGGCTGGAAAAACTCCATAGAGTTGCTTTAAACAATTTATTGATGACATTTTAACCAATTTCAATGGAAAAAAGTTGCCAACATAATAATACAGAAAGTGAAAATGTAAGAAAATGTTTTGTATTTTACTTACTTTAAAGTAGCTGAGTCCCATGATTTGTATGACTCACACCAACAGAGTCTCTTTAACAAATACAGCTAAAATGGACAAGTTTAGCAGTAATGTTGACCATGACTGAGCCTGGTCACACATTAATATTTTGGGTCTAAAGGTCAAAGTTCAACATCACAGGTTCAAATTGGTGTTAAAACCTCCTCTACAGTGTATGATACAGCTGTAGTACTGTGTCCCTCTAGTGATTCAGACTTATATGCTTATTCAATTTAAATATTATTGTCTGTGCTTTTCTTTTAATATGGATATAAATACATGAAAATATGTCATAAAAAGGAGGTTAATTAAATATTCTAAATCATAACCAGGCACGGGTCAGCATTTTTTAATGTGTTACATAATATTGTCTTTTTGTCATTCCAGGACAGAGTCAATCCTGACTCATCAGACAACATGACTTTAATCTATTGAAACACAGTCTAAGCTTTATGCTCTCTACAAACTTTGGTTGTTTAAGAAATGAGAACCTACTCACTGCATCTCTTAGGTCAAAGAACATATTTATCACTGCATTCATGCCCTGTGAGTTTTTTTGTTTGTTTTTGTTTTGCAGGTCTTAACTGCGTAAACTGTAAATACAGTATATTACCCCTGTTGAGGTCAATAATGTCATCTGAATCTGAACATATGTAAATGATGCATGTAAGAGGAAGTATCATCACCTTTCACATGCTCATGTCACCCTTAATAATAATGTACAGGTGTCACTAATGTGTAAACCACCAGTGTTAAACTCTGTGTACATGCTATTTCAGGACTTTTAATTACATAACACTCCAAATACTCTCCAGTGCTCTCCTGCCATGTTGCAGCATGTGTAGAAAGATGTGGAAAATCTCAGACTTTAATATCAATGGTTTGTTGATAAAAGTGGAAGCATGATAGGAGCTGTGTGTTCCCTGACATCTGTGAAGGGGACTGGTTCAGAATTTTCCAGAAGGTCTCTGGGTGCATGGCATCGTTGCTGTTTTGACTCTAATAACATGGTTTTCCATTTGGGATGTCTATTAAAGGACAAAGTACAAGTAAGCAAATGTAATGATGTTTTTTTAGTTGACTTTGTGGCCTGTACAGTGAGGTTTTCATTCCAAAATACTGGAGGAGAGGATGAAGATAACAGGAAATCAAAGTGAATGAGATTTAAGATAACGTGATGTTGACTCTATATAAATGTATGACATTAAATTCAGTATTCACTACTATTAAATGCACAACTTTGACATATTACTACAACTCATTTATTTATTCATCTTCTGATGACCGCTTTGTCCTCTAGACCAGTGGTCCTCACTATTTTTTTCACAAGAGCCACATTGGCAGAGCAAAGTCAAGGGGTGAGCCACTTTCACGACAATATACTATAAATTATATAATAATATAATATAATAAATCACCCCCAAAAATGAGCATTTCTATACATGAATCTGACAACTG
>JAPQRQ010000005.1:37160129-37177009 GCA_037367365.1 Apogon talboti | reverse complement strand
ATACCATACCCTAACCCTAACCCTAACCCTACCCCAACCCCTAACCCTAACCTTACCCCTAACTCTAACCCTATCCCTACTACCACTACTACTATTACTACTACAACTACTACAACTACCACTATCACTACTACTAATGCTAATATTACGACTACCACTACTACGACTACTAGTAATATAATTAATTTTAATTAATATATTATTAATTAACACAACTGCTAAAAAATACATCTCATAAAATCAACCTAAAATAAAATTAAACATTAAATAAAAGAACAATAAAAATAATAATAAATAAAATATAAATCAAAAATAAATACCTCAAAAACTTCACAAAAATCCTCCATAAATGAATGGCCTCACCTCGGACCACATACACATACATATATATATATATGGTAGCTCCATATGTACCTGATTAACAACAAGAGAATTTTCATTTTCATTCAAGTCCAATCCTACTTCAATCCTCACCTGCCCAGGTGGTCTTGCCAGCCCCCCCTCCAAGTCCACAACAACAGCAGAAGTCAGCTCAGTTCAACACAGACCAGCTATCAGGCATCAGTCACAGGATCATGTTTTGCAACAGGAGCACACTTTGCATATTCAGGGGCTCAGTTGAAACACAACAGCTCGAGCCAGAATTTGATCAATAATGTAAATGAAAATACACCTAACAACTACAGGTTTACTACAGAGCACTTAGAGCCAACAGGGTCAGAACTTGCAGAGGATTCTTCCTGTGATTCCTGTGGTCGGTCACAGAGTTCATCTCAGTCTAAGGTCAGGCCCTCTTTTTATTAAGCAGACACCTCGGATCCATCCAGAGCACATACACATTTACAAAAACAACATATGAATATTTCATATTCTGTCATTACACAGAAAATCATAGTTATGTTATAGGTGGAACACACACCCTGTACCGATATGGAAATTTTAATCACAAGTTTTTAACAAGGACGCACAAATCATGTCAAAATTCATTCCCCACCACGATGCTAGAAGGTTTGACAGACATGTCATGTTTGTGGGTCAGCTGTCAAATTGGGTACTGCATGCATTCTGTGAAGTGTTCTGAAGTAGAACTGGTAGAACATGAGTTTTCAGCAATACCCAATCTCTCATTAATTCATGGAATTTATCATTTTCTAACTTTTTTAAGAGATAGATTTTGAAATGTCACTACATTCTGCATTGTGTTGGAGGTGTACTGCCTCCAAACAAAACAATATTGCAACGATCTCTTACCTTGTCATTGTTAAAGTGAATGCTGTTGTTATGTACCAATGTATGTGAGGAGTTATTTTCATACCTGTGTGTACGCAAGATGTAAAAATGAATTTCCCAATAGATAGATTGATTGATTGATTTAAACTGCTGGTCCACAAAACAGAAATACAACTATATTTTCAGAAAACAGTGAGTACATTCTTACAGCCACTTAGAATATCATTTAGTTAGTTTTGTTTTTGCCTGTTGTTTCTGTTCCAGTGTCTGTGTTTGTGTATAACCTTGTCCTGTTCTCCCATCAGGTAATATCCATACAGTAATAAAATAATTAAATCCAACCTACAGGGGGAATTAGATCAAAAGTCAATCAACTCGTGGCACCAGCGCACTTATAATGGAGGGCAAATTGCTGAACAGGACAGGGTTAAAAAAAAAAAAAAAAAGAATCCCGTTTAGTTTTTCAGAACACTGAGCTCACAAAGGTCGCTCAGGTCGTGTTCTTCCGCTCTTCTGGGATTCCCTCTCTAAGCTGCCTGATGTACACCTGATGTTCCTTCGCCTTTTGTTTCAGGCCCGACAAGTGCTGGATTAGTTTAAGATCAGGTGACATGTCAGGCAGAAAAGCAGTGGGATGTTGTTGTCCTGAAATACAACTCTTTGACTGAGCTTTCACAGGGATGGCACCATCTTTTCTACAAAATGTTACATCATAGGGTGGAAGCCATTATTGAATGAGTATTGTTCATCTAAGGGTCACCATACTGTCCAAACAAGCTGATCTTTGACACAAACTCTATTTCACTGCATTTTCTAAAATAATTTCTCATGTAGTCAAAATGTACAAATAACATAGTCCACACACATTTGTAACTTATCCTTTAATAGAAATATCACTGAAATCAAAAACATGTAACTTGATTCATTAGCATTTTTTTTTTATTTCAAGGGTGAACATTTTTCATTCAAGTCTACAACCTTAACGTGTACTGTCTAATGCTAATCAGACCTTAGTGGACTCAGTCCTACTGGATTTCACATTACATGAGGTTCAATGTTTTGTGTCACATTTGCAGGACAGTTATTGAACTGCTTTTTAACATAAAACAAAATTAATATAACAACCTCACTCACAAAACCAACACACTTTCAAAATGATAGATTTGATGATTAAACAATATATTCAATGATGAAAGTCAATACCTTCAAATCAAAATACATTCATATAGACACACAGATCAATAAGTGCAGACAAAGTTGCTAATCTTCAGTAACAGTTCCTGTCACATGATCCTGTGCTGGTCCCTTCATCCATGTCGGGGTTCTTCCAGATTGTTTTGGTCATGTGATCCTTCACATAGTATCCTCCACTTCCTTTGTCATCTTATATTTAGTTATTGGGAACATCTTATGTCCTTGTCTCAAGCATGAACTAGACTGCTAACATTTCATGGCACAAATACTTGATGTAGGAGGATTTACACTTAGCTTTTCCTTATATTTCATGTAATAATAAAATACATATTGTGACTTTTTTAACTATAAATAGTTTTAGTTGTGTTTAGTTGTCCATGTCTGAAATGGTCTTGACCACAACACTGCAACTATTTCGAAAATACACAAATCATCAACATAAAAACGATAATGTAATGAATACTTCAAGTGATAAAAAACAAAACAAAAAAAAACATCTACTGTGTGCTGTGCAATCATACTAAATAAAGTAAACAGCTAAAAACATAACATCAGTGAAGGACTACAGCAGTGCATTTTTTCTGTCTTTAACTCAAACATTCACATTCTCGATTGTACCCGTGTGGTCTTCCAAACCGTGGGAAAGCCAATAGCGGCTACGTGTACCTGCGGCTTTTCAATCCTATTTTCACAGCATCCCCAGCCCTCTTCATTTCACTTATGTCTGTTTTTACTGCAGACATGCTTCTGTTATTTCCTCTCTATGTCTGTTGAGCAAAGATACTGTTGTCAAAGCTACAGAGGGTATTCACCGAACAAATCAAGGCAGATTATGTAGAATTGGAGCGACTGGAGTGATAATAATTACATACACAGTACAATGAGTGTACAAAACATAATCTCTCGTCTCGGCTTACTATGAGGATCTCATACAAGAGTCAGCTTTCCTTTTGAAAACTGGACACATGATACAAGTTGTCACACAAGGGCATTCACATCCCTCTATTTAAAGCCCATTTATATGGGCATCCTTTGAAATGATTCATACGTTCAGAGTTTTACTCCACGTGTCTGTCCTATGTAGTCATGGTATCTTGTTACCCCTTCTGAAATGAACATGTAATGACGTTCAGCTTCACATTTTTTACTACATCCTGACAGTCTTCATTTTGCTTGTCCGTTTCCTACACCTCTTTGACAGTTGCTTCCTCAAGAAAGAAGGTGAATGGAAAAAGCAAAACTCATCAGCGATAATTCTGGGTTTACTTTGTCTCTACTTTATGGATTAAAAAAAAAGGTGGAATGAATATTTTGTACACTCAGTGTACAGTTAAACAGTGGGAGGGAATTCAAAGGACAGGTTGGACTCAGATGGGTTTATATAATAAGGTGGTGACGTACTTCTTCTTGTAACGATGTGTCGCGCTGAGCACCATCACTCCATCCTGTGGCAGAGGAAGAACAAAAAAAAAAACCTTTACTTATAAAACTAATAAAAGAATACAATATATATGAATACATCTTACAGTTTTGTGGGAAACCAATATGTGTGCACAGTGTCGGCCCAGACCTGCACCGCACACTATACAGATTAGTGGAAAGGCCACCCACTAATCTCAGCAACCGGCTCAGTTTACTAATCCCCAACAACAATCTGTGTAAGACTCCTACATTTTGTTCTTATTTTCAAACAGAGTCACAAAGAGATTAATATTTGAGGAATCAAAGCTGCTTGAATTCTTGCCGTTGCTGCTTAGCACGAGCAGCCATTCACGAGTGAACCACTTGAAGGCTTTTTTTAAGGAGAAACAAACAGCAGCAGCAGCTACAGGAAGGGCATGAGTTTGTTCTCTGCCCCTGTTTCATTGTTCTGATCTGACAGTACCCTTTGTGCACATATAATGCCATGTGAGTTTGGGTTGAAAAACACGCACATCCCTTGAGCTTCGGCCCAATGTTACCACTGTGCAGCTGATGTTCCTACTAAAGATGCTAACAAAGATAATCATGATACAGGTTTCTCTGTATCTCACCTACAACGTGCTGCTGACACACCAGTCTGTGAAGAGCACTTCTTTGTTTTGGTTCATTCCACTAGAGGCCTTACCTTAATGGACAGAGCGTAGAGGTGGTTGAGCATAACGTGATTGGGCTCTGGGAGTAATGCAGGATCACACTGGATACAAGAAGAAAAATAGAGACTTGCACACATGCACGTATAATGACCATTGATTTATTTTATCTTTCCCTTATTTAGACATTAGCAACTTACAGAAATTCCAGTGTCCTTGTTGAGGATGACCTGAAGCAGATGAGGTGGGAGTATCGGTGGAGACTTAAACTTCTCCTCCTGTTTGGGAACATAGGCATCCTGATGATATGGTCCAGGAGGAGAGCTGGAGAGATCTAAGAAAAACAGACAGCACAGTGTACACATGTTACTGGCAACTTTCAACATGTGCCAACATTCAATAATGGATTTACAGATTTCTATTTGTGCCTAAACAGTGTGACCAGGACAAACTAGTCAATGCATTAAAACACATACAGCTCCAAAAATGCAGTCTGTACCTCTGCCTCATAATGGAGGACATATAGAAAAGCATTATCTGCACTTACCTGACATATCAGAGCATTTCTGAGAGTCCACCATTAGGGCATCAAACACCTCAAAGTCAGTTTTCTTCACCTGGATGATGTTGTTGACTGTGCCAAGCTGGCTGGTCACAACTGGCTGAAAAAACAAGTAATGAGACATCAAATCAACACCCAAATCATTTTTACATTTTTAACTATATATTTAAGACAGTAGAGGAGATGATGTAGGCTGAAGTGGTAGACTGTCTAAAACAGAGGTAGTTACTAATAGTGTAGTCTGCAGCCTCCTGGTGGGTCATGAAGATACTGCAATTACATTAAATACATGTTTTTAATTCAAAAATTTGAAAAGTTTGAAAATTACCAAAATATAATATTCAGAACTAATGCAACAAAGTCAAGGGATTTCTTTTCCTTTTTATTGTTTAAACAGCAGAAAAAACATGTTTTAACAGTCTGATTTTTGTGTATGTTACTAAGGACATCAAAGCCAATTAATATTGTCTAATGAAAATTAAAGTGTAACACATTCTAGCATTTAGTTTCTGCTGTCTTTGATTTGATTTTTGTGGTGTATTGATGCACTTAAGCACTTACTTTTCTAATTTTACTCTCTTATATGACAATAGTGACTTTGGAGAAAAACAGAAAAACAGTTATAAAGACTAGACAATTTCCACCCGTGGAAATCGTGAGAGGGGCTCGGGGCAGGGGCATGCCATATTCATTCAAAGGCCATGTCCAAGTCCAGGCTGAAGCAGCATGTAGCTGGACAATGACACAGTGAAATGGTTGAGAAACACAACAGACATGACAGGAGACTTTAGTCATTTGTTTTAGTCACGTGTGGCCTGGTTATCTGATGCCAATCACCTGGCACCTGAGCTTCTGCTGTCTTGTTGATTTGGCGACTGACGTCTTTATGGAGACCTGTAAACACATGAGAAGTCTACCACAGTCTCTGTCAGTCCTATTAAAGCAGTGTTTAAATAGGCTCCTTAATTGAATAGCTCCATATGTATATGTGGACCGAGGTGAGATCATTCATTTAATATGGAAGATTTTTGTCAAGTTTTTTTGAGTTATTTATTTATATTTTTATTTTATGTATTTTTTTTTTAATTGTTATTTTATTTATGTTTAATTTTATTTTAGGTTGATTTTATGAGATGTATTTTTTAGCAGTTTTGTTAATTAATAAATAATATATTAATTGAAATTAATTAATTATATTACTAGTGGTAGTAGTAATAGTAGTTGTTGTAGTGATAATAGTAGTTGTAGTAGTAGTGGTAGTAGTGGTAGTAATGGTAGTAGCTGTAGTAACTGTAGTAACTGTAGTAGTAGTAGTAGTAGTGGTAGTAATAGTAGTAGTATGCTGATTGTAGGATAAATTTTTCATTGTTAACCACACTAAAAAGAAAAAAAAAGAGAAAAAAGTAATAGTAGTAGTAGTAGTAGTTGTAGCAGTATGGCTGTGCCTCTGTGTGCTGTCACCAGCCTCACCTCACACACAACAGAGCCACCGTTACCATGATGATGAACATTCCAGATCAGACAGAGAGCGGAGACACGTTGATTTCTGCCTCTGAGAGGCTGTGGAACAGCTCCCGAAAAACTGCCAATTACGATAAAAGCGTAAATGCTAGGTGAAAACTAAAATGACTGTGAGTGGCAGGAGGACCTGGGGATTATGAATATGTAATTTTTTTGTCCGTACTGTGAGAAATGACCGAGCTACGGCAGTGGAAAAACAGTGGGTTCACCAGGTGAAGAAATCTTCCGATTACATTCATTCAAATGGGGAGAAGTAGGGATATGAGCCTAAACTCCTGGCTGCCATTTGACTTTAACCCTTTCATGCATAGTGGTCACTACAGTGGACAGCTATTCTACAGCTGTTCTGTTGTATATTTATGGGTTTTGTTGTTTTGTTTTAGTTGCATATCACCCAACAATTGTTATTGTACTGTAATTAACAGATTTCTTAAACAAAAAGGGTTTTGGGATTTTTTTTCGTATATTATCTCCATGAAGTGAGTAATAACTAGTATTAGAGTATAATAAAATGTGAGGAAAAGATCAGATTAGCTGCATTAAAAATGTTTTTATTTAATCATTTTCACACAGTATATCACTTTCTGATATTGTGTTTTAAATACATTTTTTGTTTAAAATTTTAATACATGGTGTCCAGCTAGGTTGACATTTTAGTAACTCCATGGAAAATAGGTTTATTAAAAAAATTCAATTGCATTGTTTTTTTCTTGCCTAAAGAGGAATAAAAACACTCATGAAGAAAATCTTGACTAAGATTCTCATAATTCATGCATGAAAGGGTTAAAAAGGGTTAGGTCTTCAATCGTGGGTTCATATGAAGCCCAGGACCCGTGTCTACATTTTGGGAAAAAATCATTTGCCTCTTATGTATCGTTTGGCCGGGAGGGTGAGTTGTTCAGAAAATTTTCAGGTGAATTTTCACTGGGTCCTCCACTCTGAGATGTGTCACCACTCTAAGAAAGCAGATTTGGACTGAACCCAGGGGGTTTTTGAAGACCATATACATTCCTGTAGAGAAGACAAAAATGCCTGCGTTTTAAAGTGTAAATGAAATCTCTAGGTGAAAGTATGGCGAAGCAGTAGCAGTGGGAAAAAAGGCAACTTTTCTGCCTGATTGTTTTGTCTCCCCAGGTATTTCTTATGGGATTTTTTTCACAGGTTTTTGTGAGTAACTGCGAAAATTTCTCGAATCTCTACAAAAAGTCATAACACACCTCTCGGAATGAATCTGCATGTTTCAGTGTATAATTTGCAGGGGTTTTCCCCAAAACCCTAGGAGGAGAAGCACAGCGACAAAAACGAGCATATATGCCCTGAGCACCTAACTACAAACATCACAAAGTCATGGAATTTAAATGACATGTTTTCTCCATTTGTGTGGTGTCTTTTAGGTAGTAGGTATCTTAAATTTGTCACTGCCCAAGAATAGTAACTGACAGGCTATCTAATCATTACTGGAGAAAGGGTTAAAACGGCAGGAATGATGATAAGATGATAAAAACTGTTAATGGAGAATCAACCTCAACAAGCCCAAAAAAAAAAAAAAAAGAAATCCAAAGTCTTAGAGATTCTTACTGTATATTATGTTCACATTGAAATGTTCTCTTTACAAAATCTAGCATATAGAGAGAAATACTGTATAGTAGTTTTGTGTTGATCAGAGTTATGATTAAAGGCTTTCATGGATACATACTATTGCACTGTGAAGTTTAGGAATTTTCCTGAAATCCCTAATTACAGACATAACAAGATCTATCTTTGTGTTTATGGACGGCCCTGTCAGACTACAAGGTCATAACCTCATGTCCCCTAAAGACATGATCTAGGGAGTAACATTGAACACAGATATTTTTAACTTCAGTTTTCCCACACCTATGTTGTATGATGACTGACCTCAGCTGGGTCATGGGTCCACTGGCCATCCACGTAAAACTTGTACTGATGTTCTCCCTCAGGTAGATCAACGATGGCCACAAAAGTGTTCTGACTTTAAGCAGAAAACAGATCACATGGTTATTCAACTGTATGTACAGTATGTTGAGAGTCTTACTCTTAGACATTAGAAAAAGTCACTCAAATATTGGATACTATTCTGAGAGACCACTCTTAAGTTTTTCAACCTGAACCTTAGTGAAAACCTCTGGAACGCGATCAAGAGGAAGAGGGATGGTCACAAGCCACCAAACGAAGCCAAGCTGCTTGTATTTTTGAGCCAAAAGTGGTAAAAAGCAGCCACAGCAATGTGACAGACAGGTGGAGAGCATGCCAAGATACATAATAAAAATGGGATTTAAAGACAGGGTTATTCTACCAAACACTGATTCATGAATTAATAAGGTATTAGTGTTGTGATGTTTAAAAATTTATATGCACTTGTCTTCTTTGTATTATTCAAAGTCTGAAACATCTTATTTTCTGTTATTTTGAGCTATTCTCTTTTTCTGCAACTAATATTTTTACAGAGAATTCAGGAAAAATGCTATCAGTAGAATAAACATTACACCTTTTTCCAGCGAAGATGTATAAATAGCAAAATACATGGTTAAAGAGCTCTATTTATTGATTTATTCAAAATGTTACATGATGATGAATTAAGGTCAATTGGTGACAAAACCTCAGAACACATAAGAGGTTTAAATATATTCCATCCCATAAGGCTCAGGAAACTCTTTTACCTTCTAATCAGGGGAATCTTGTTGGCCCAGTTGTTAAAGGATCCAGAGAGATAAACCTCCTTGCCGTCTCCAGTCCAGCGAAAGACGGTAGGTCGGTCTAAAGTGGGAGCTTTGTCGTCTGCTTCCAAATCTTGCTGCCATGCAAGGAACTCCTCTTTCTCTAAAGGAGCCTACAACATGCACATAAAAAACATTTAGTCATTTGCCAGTTTATCTCATGTACTCCAAAGAGGTTTGAAAAAATCTGCGTGGGCCGAATACTGTTGTAAAACTGCTGGCAATAGAAAATCAGTGTGTGAGACAACAGCACAACTTACTTTCATGTCTTCACCATGAAATATATCTGCATCCTCAGGGCTGTCCATGAGGATCTTGGGTCTCTCTCCCTCCTTGATTCCTCGGCTGTCCCTCCGTTGAGCCTTATCCCCCGGGCCCATGGCAGCCCTCTCACTGCTTGTATTCCCCATGGCTGTGTCTTGGTGAAGGCTGATAGAGAGTCACTGCGAGCAGAGATTTAAAACCAGAGAGCAAGTCAGTGAACAACATCAAACAAAAATGAAATTAATCTTACAGGAGTAAGGGTTTATTTTAGGTTTAGGTTTATTTATGTCACCCATGGAACAAATATATATATATAAAAAAAACTGAAATAAACAGGAAACATATACAGCCTATTATCATCCATGTCAATATTATAGTATGTTGAAAACGTAGGTTGAAGATGTACAAACTAACTGTATGGTCACTTTAACTGTCAATGAAAGTAAATCAAATGAAAACCTAAATGTTCATCTAATTTAAAAAGGCAAGGCAAGGCAAGGCAAATTTATTTGTATAGCACAATTCATACACAGGGCAATTCATAGTGCTAAGTGCAAAGTCACTATCAATGAGCAGGTGCCTCTCCATTGACAACAATGACTAAAACATAATAAACAACAGGAATCACAGTCTTGATTCAACACTTATTCAGTAGTGAAGGTGTCTGAACTTCAAATTAATGAGAGATTAAATGATAGATGCAAAAGAGAACTTTGAGCATCACTTTCCCCTTTTCTTTCAGCTTAGGTGCTATGAAAAAAAAAACAAAAAACTTTGAGGTGTTATGATGGCAGATAAAAACCCTGACAGCAGCGGCAGAATACACTTGTGTCAAATGCACAGGCAGTATTGTATTAGAACAGAGATTTGACCTTATTTAAAAAGACAGCAGTATATTACCATTTTTTTGCAAACTATGAACAATGCAGTGTGGAACTGGACTGAAGGCGGCTGCATTAGGTTCAAATGATCTTAACATTAACATGACCCTATTTTCATTAAATCTCATAATATGTGATTATGGACATGCACATCCTTGTGTTGATTTTACAGTTTTGAAAAATTTTACTTCGAGGTAGCCATTGGTCTGTACTCAATAAACTATGCACGCATTCTCTATGCAGGATTTAACATCAGTAGCAATGGATGACTTATTCTAGGGGCACTTCAATTGAGTGTAGGCTGATTTTTATACCAGTGTGAAGGTAATCATAATTACATGAAACGAACACTTCTAATAAAAATACAAGTATTGATAAACATGGAATTAAAACTGATGAATGTAATGCAAACAGAAAAGCACCATATCATTCCCTTCATGTATCATGCTACAAGTGAAGTTTATTTACTTCCCTACATTTAACAATCATGTGAAACTAAAATATGGTCTTTTATGATAATGGAAAATTATAGTTTAACTACAGTGCATTGTGTAAAAGGGAGCTCAGACTTACGTGCAAAAGGTCAATTGCCCTACAGTCTGTCCAGTTAGAGGCGACCATAGGTGCTTCAGTGCTTGGCTGTGTTTGAGCTCCTGGGTGAACAGGAAAAAAGATAGGTTAGATTAAAGTATTACTGAGTAAACACTCTTAGTATTAAACATGATATTTATGTAGCACTTGCCAAACAGTATTACACACAGGGATAAAAGTTTAATGGCAGGAGTTGAATTATGAAACCCAGTAACTTTTAAAAGTTCTATTTAAGAATTCATAAACACTTTTCTATAAAGACGGGTTTAAGACAGGACCTAAAAGAGACTAATGATGTAGTCTCTGATTTCAGTGGGCAGAGTGTGTCACGGTGCAAAACTGGGATCTAAGAACAAGCAACACAACTGCGTGTAATGATCTCAGGGAATGTCGAGGCACACAGGGAGTCAGTAAATCTTTTATGCAATTTTGAGCAAGGCCATTTAAAGGTTTACACATGACAAGTAAAGCTTTATATTCAATACAGACTATATCAGAGAGAAGTGTAAGTGATCAAGCACAAGGGTAGTATGATTGAACTTTTCAGAGCCTGTTAAAATTTGAGTAGATGCGTTCTGCACCAGTTGGAGTCAGTGAAGGGAGCTCTGACTGATCCGAGCTGTGCAGGAATGATCGGATTTTGGAACATTTCCCTAATTGAAGAAAGACAGATACGCCAACTTTATTAACATAAGCCTCAAAACAGAGAATTACACAAGACATTCACATTACCAATTCTTAATCCAAGCTTATTGTGAAGCAAACTGGTGAATCTCAGATTTATCATCAACCAATCGAAATTTTAGGACATTTTAATATATATCACTGAGATATGTTTAATGGAAAACTGTCTATGAACTGGAAAGGTTCATAGTATTTGTTCAAAAAGATTTTATCAGGTTTGATAGACACCACTCATTTGACACATCTACGTCACTGTTTAGCAAGATATTCAGACAGAAACGACTCCTAAGGTCAACAAGCTTACCATTACAATAACTATACAACTCATTTCTGACGTTTTAACATTGTTTTCTGAATGTATGAAACTATACATGTAGATTACTGAGGATTTACCACCAGCAATGATAGATGATGCAATACACTTGATATAATATGCAAGTTACACGATAATTATTATACATATGTTATGAAGGTAACGATAATTTACACTGATGATTTGTTACAAACGGTGTTAACTAACTTCTAGTGTAGGTGAAGTCTAAAATGACAACCAAGCAACCAAATGTTTGTAGAAGTCCTAACCTACCTACCTTCTCGAGGCTAATATTAACAGTTAGCACTGCTACATTCTGGATAACATTATAGCTTTTCCTGCACTACACAGCTTTATGCAGCTGGACTGACCATATGATAGATACTTTATGTTTTGCTTATGCTAACTAGCGATTTCCTGCGTAGTCGGTAACGTTACTCTGTCACTTAAGCTAGGTATCAGCTAGCATCACTGTTTAATGTCGCTGGTTGGATAAAAATGCTATCGGACGATCCGATAAACACAACACTGCTAAAGACAACTACGCCTTAGCAGATGCTTTTACACATACAGTCATAGTTATTTTGTTCTTTACCTTGGAAGTGTTGACAGGTCGTCGGATGTTGGTTAGCTCTTCCAGCCCATTTCTTGCTAGTTGAATCCAAACATTGGTAGCTATAAACATAACCGCCCCCTCTGGTTTACGCATGCGAAGTAGCTCAGAGGGAAAAAAATAACAAAACACTATAAAAAAAGACAATCAGTAAAAAGCACAGTGCATTGTCTATATAAATGTCCTTTATATATTTGATTGTATTCATTTTATATATTTTATTTTAGATATATATTTTTAATAATTTTATTTTAAATTCATCTCTAAATCAGCATTAATAAAAAGCAATGAAGTGTAGTTCTATGTACTGAACACTAGATGGCAAAATGGGTCAAGGTCAGATATAATATCGACAGTATCCTCGAACATGTTTTCCTTTTATATCTTTGTTTATGTTTTTGTTTTTTGTTTTTTTCTTTCCAGATTTTTAACGATTTGTTAGAATTTAATAGTTGTTTTAATTAGGTTCTAAAAATGCTATTTATATTTCAAGGACAAAAATCAATGTTACTGAGCTCTGTGTATTTGTTTTGACGTACAAATGAACAATAGAAAGGTTGATTATGTTTTTACACAAGTTGTAAAGGCCTATTTGTATGTGTAAGCTGTATATAAATACTCATCTAAGATATACTAAAGCTGTACAGTAAAATGCAAATAGAAAATACTATCTTGTATTTAATCTGTGGTGGAAGAAGTTTTCATAATCTTTGTATAGATAGCTGACTACTAACATAATCCACATTAAAATCCTACATTCAAAACCCTACGTTAGTAACATGAAACTAGTTAAACAATTATCAACAAAAAGGATGAAAAGTAAAACTAGTTATTGCATAGCATAATGAGCCATGTCTTTTTATTCATATATCTGATGTTTTTGTCTTCACATCACTGCTGCATTAATATGTATGGTGCAGTTTACGGCTGTACATATTTAATGTTGCGATATTTACAGTTGGGTAGCATCTTTCATTTGTAGCGTTGATGTTCCGTGAAAGCCACATTTCTCGAAACATCAACATTTCTGAGCTCAGAAAAGCATCCCTATTTTCAGCTTTGCGACAATGCAGTCTCCAGCTAATCCTAGAGGATTTTAAAAGTTTATTTATCCTAAAAAGATGGAGAATTTTCTCAACTCATGAAGGAACATTTAATCCTTCAGTTTATCACAAACAATCAAAATCGACACATTTGGGAGGCACATGGTTTCATCAAACAAGAATGAAATTATGTGTTATCTGAAAAGTACAATAAAAGTAAAAAGTAAAATATGTGCCTCTGATATAAAGTAAAATAAAGTTGCTTACAATGAAAACACTCAAGTTGAAGTATTATGGTACCTCAAAGTTGCACAGTATTTAACATTTCGTGACTGTATTGAATCATATTGTGTTCTTCACAGTCCTTTTATCATCTGGTGACAGTATCTTCAGCTATTTTTAGTCTGGTATGATGAAAAAGAAAACAAATAGCAGCAGCTTTATGCTATTTCTGACACACAGCCTGTCATTGTCTGCAGGTTTATACCATGTGCAGAGTCGGAGCAATCAACATGCCTTTCACACAAAAGGTCTTGAGGTGCCCTTTGACCTTTGAAGGTTCAGCAGCTGTAACACTGTTTAATAAGGCAACCTTTGCACTGTTTGTTTACTTTGAGTTCTGCAATGAATTAAATGTCATGGACCATAGGACTGAGAGCAAGCAGGTGCTTATTAATCCCCTTAGACTTTAACATGATTGATCAAAATCATACATGTAATTAAGTGAATTAATCAGTGCTGTGCTGTTAACTCCAGTCAGAACATTGCACACACAAGCTATAATGTGTCTTATTTTACAAAAGTGTTTACGTTTTAAGAAATCTGCCACAAGAAAAAGACAGTTTAAAAGGGAAAATGTTAATATTCTCTGTTAGTAGCTCTAATTATAGCATGTCAGCCTGCAGGTTAATTTCCTTTTCATTGTTATTAGTTCTTTTCCATCATGAGGTATAGTTCGGTACATTCTGTTAAAATACCTTACAGTCTCTTCAGTTTGCAGAATAATGCAAAGTTGCAGCTGATGCTCAGAGCGGCCTTTCATCATTGTTGTCCCTCTCTGGGTTTTGACACTGGCTCTCTTTTCCTCAAACTTTGACACACATTAAATGGGACTAATGATGCTCACTCCCAAACAGCACTCCAACATCCTCCAGAGACTGAGGGGGGTGGTGAACACCGGAGAGTTTGGCAAATAATGAGGAGCTAAATATAAAAGTGTCCAGCTGAGATGTAAGAGGAGGTTAGATTTCACTGGACCATTTAAAAATATAAGTATTTCTATGTCAAAACCTTATTATCCACAGTATCACACTAGCAATAACCCAAAATCACAACCTTAGTCACAGTTCATTTTAGCACTTGGATGTTCAGGCACAGACAACCCTTCTGTTTCTAGCTGTTATGTATTGTTGGTGTCTTGTCTGTATTATGGTTAGAAAATATCCCACCGTGAGATGTGCCAGCAAGAAGAAAGCAACTTAACATTGTATACGGGCTTGTTATTGTGCAGGCTTAGAGGGTGAAAGGTGCCATACATAGATTATACAAAGTGCTTCAGCGTTTCATCAAACGAGGTTTAAAACAAGAGCCAGAAATGTTAGATCGCTGTCCTGGAACCAGACGGCTGTAATTGGCTCACGTCAGCTGCAGAGACTGAGTGGGCTCCAAGAAAGAAGTTGGCCTGGCTGATGGAGGTGGGATGTGATGCTTCTGCTTGCGGAGGTGGATCTAAAAATGGGTCGGAGTTGGAGAGATGGTGGAGTTGGCTGGTATGTCATGTTGCTTGGATTTTTGTTTTGATGTGTCTGAAAATCATTTGGCATCAGTAAGGTACCAAATTGGTGTGGGGAAAACCCTGATATTGGTTCACATTATATGCTTCAATAGAATAGAATAGAATGCCCTTTTTTGTCATTTTACTGCATGTACAATGAGATGGGAGAGCTTCTCCTTTTTCAGTGCAGACAGATAGTTATAGATCAAATATAAGGTACAAAATATATACAAGATAAAGTCCTACAAGACAGTGCAATTAACTCTGTGTACAAATATGAAGATTAAAAAAAGGATGAAAATTAAGAATATAAAAAATGTAAAAACGTATTGCTCAGGATGGTTGTATATTTACAGAATAATTATAGTGCACAGGGTGATTAATACTCATAGATGAATATATATTACATATGATTATTATTCCCAGAATGATTGTATTACACATGATGAATGAATATTGAGGTAGTAGTGAACCTAATTGTGTCGAATTCCATCCAATGTCATTAAAATTGTGACCTCTGACACTGTGGCTTGAAGGGTATTGTTTTTGTTTGTGTGTGGAGACAGAAGAACAACTCACCCATCAGTCTTTTGGAAGATTTGCTATGTGTGCTGAATTGGTGAATATCTGGAATCTATTAGCATTTTCCAGCATATAGCTGGAGAATGAAAGAAACAGCATTGAAAAATAGACAACAAAGCTACATTGTTAATACATGCATCAAATTAAAAGCCCTATAGTATACTTTAGTTTCAGCAGACATTATACTTGTACTACATGTACTCTTGGCTATTTCTTAACAAAGTTTTTATTGTGAATGATACTTTAGTTATGCGTGGTATTTTTCTCTATTGCATGATTTGCCAAACATACTAATATTTCCAAAGCTGTCTTTTTGGATATCTAAAGTAAACACTGCTTTTTGTTGCTTGAAGTCATTTTAACTGATCTATAGTTCACCATTACTGCTGAATTCTCTGAGCCTGGATTTATTGCAGTTTGAGCCACTGACATTCACTCAGCTTTGCTGTTTACTTCACTGAAGGAACTGGTGATCATGCATCAACAAGAGGCATGGTCCTCACATCCAAAATTAACCCATAAAGACCCAGTGTTACTTTTGTGTCAGTTCCCAAATGAATTTGTCTCTCCATTTGGCCTTTCTTAAGTGATTTATCATCGTTTATCATAATATTTGCATTTTTAATTTTTTTCCTTGAAATTCAGGTAGCCTATATTCCCATATTTAATTTGCTGATCGTGTTCCTAAAAGCTCAGAATAAGTTGATTGTCATAATACCAGAAACAGAGAAAAATGAAGAAAATGTGACTTTTCAACAAAATCTATCATTAACTGAACATAAACCCAGTGTGTCCATCCACTGTCATTGATCCAACTCCAT
>JAPQRQ010000005.1:37128735-37159767 GCA_037367365.1 Apogon talboti | reverse complement strand
ACTCCATGGGTTTTACTGGTGAATCAATGTTGTAGAAGATGATGGTGTTTCCATGGTAACTACGGAGCCTCTGAACACCCAAATGGGTCATATCAGATGACCATGAAAAGACGACAAATTGTATTTTACATCAATTATTTACATGTATTGATAGGATTATTGGATCAACAGGTATTAAACAGTTTATAGATCAGTAGATGGTTTTGGTCGCTGATGGCTGTTTGGGTCTTTATGGATTAAGCTCATCTACAAGCATCTTAACATTCGACCAGGGTTGGCGCCGAAAAGCCCTGGCTCACATAGACTTACATTTATCTTCTCTCTAATAATACTAAGATAGTATTTTTTTTTCCAGAAGTCACACCGGTCTCATTTGTTTTATCTGGAATAAGTGACCTGGTGATCCATCTTATTATCACTCCTTTAATAAGACGTCAGGGGAAATAGAAGTTTCAGAGCTTCGTTTTATTCAATAAAATGCATTTTTTTCCCTGAAAAGATAACTCGATGATATATGTAGTTAAGGAGTTACACTAACAAATGACTCTACAATGATGTTGTTATGCAATGCTTAGTACTTTTTACAGTTTTACCAAGTCAGTAAGGTCACATTCAGGATTAAGTCATTCATGTTTGTCGGGCTCCCACAGCTCGGCCCCATTTTATTCAAATATGGTCGTTCTACCTCCAAAAGCCAACATGGCAACAGTCACAAACTACTGATTTCAAAGCAGCAGTTCAGTAACCAAAAAGGCATAGTTCCTCCATCCATTAATTATATACAGTATGGTATACTCTCCTCTCCCACAGCTCAGACTAACAGTCTAACATTTAACTATGCATCTAACGGGGAGCTCGGAGCTACATTGGCCATTAGTTCAGAGAATTGAACCTTGCATGAACTTTGTGTGTGACTAGCATAACAACTGCATTGATCTTTGTGACCCTTGACACCGGCAGAGTGAATGTCAAGTGTATCTGGAAATAATTGCATCTTTGTGCATCTAGCTTAAAAATTAACAAAATACTATGCTAAAACTCTTTCATCCACAAGAGATGGGTCTTTTGTCCACATACAGGGATTTTTCATTTTCTCTTCATATTAAAAATGTATGACTATTTGATAATTCTCTAGAGTGAGTGTTTTAGCCGTTGACTGCATCCTGATTTCAACACCTGAATATTAGTGTTGGTAGGATTGTGCTTGAAATCCCTGAAGATCAAAGTTAAATATCAAACTGAACGTGCCTCCATACTCCGCTTAAACATCTCATTTCAGTTCAGAAATGAGATATGTTAATGATCTTCCTGATGAAGTGACTGATGTGCTGACATTTTACTATGGCTGTGTTCTGGCACTGCTTCCCCAGAGCTCTGACCAGACTGTCACTCTTGTTTACCATTACTCATTTCCCTGCTGAGTGAAGCCATCATACAACGGCGGCAGCAGCAGCCAGCTACAGCTCAGCACCTCAGTCGGCAGCTGCCCTGATACACTCTCTGTATAACAAGCCAGATAACCTTTATCCAAAGCTCCTCTAGTTTACACATGGGGGTGGGGGGGGGCAATGACTCAAAAAATCACACTTACTGCCTCGGTACTCTCAGGTTCACATCTGTGCGTGACACACACTTCAAACACTTGTTCACTCCTTTGAGAAAACGCTAAATGGACACGTACTGGATTAAAGCACTGGCATTTGAGCAGAATACATATTGTATTATTGCACAGAATGGCCAGGGTTGTTATCACAGTGCAGATACTTATTCCTAACCCAGTCACATTATGAATGCTGTCATTGTATGTTCTGTAAATGGAGGTTACTGAATGGCAGTGAAGTAATACGGGTCACATTACCATTCCTGTTTGTTTTTAGGATTAGACGAAAAAAGTGCCCTATGGTGAAGAAAAAACAGTGGTTCAGTTTAACCCATACATACCTAAACATACACTCGCAAGGAAAAGCACCTACTGTTTAATACCTGTTGATCCACTAATCCTATCAATACATGTAAATAATTGGTGTAAAATACAGTTTGTCATCTTTTCATGGTCATCAGATATGACCCATTTGGATGTTCAGAGGCTCTGTAGCTACCGTGGAAACACCGCCATCTTCTACAACATTGATTCACCAGTAAAACCCATGAATGACAGTAGATGGAAATGCTTGTTTTATGTTCAGGTATTGATATCTTTCCTGAGGAAGTAATTTTTTTCTTCAGTTTTCTTTGTTTTGGCATAATAACCTTTGAATTTACTGTGAGTTTTCATGAACATCTAAATTAAATACAGTAAAATACATGATTTACTGTGAAAAATGCACAATACAGAGGATAATATTATAATAAATGCTGAATGGTTAAAGGTTAAATAAAGAGAAAAGTTCATATGGGAACTGCCAGAAAACTAAAACACTGGGTCTTTATGGGTTAAATAATATGTATTACTACTAATAGTTTGGTCCTTTTAACTGTAACTGTAACATATTATTTCCTCTGGGATTAATGAATTATTATTATTCTGAATCTGAATTTTAATGTCTGCACTGTTTCATTAATGTTCACTAATTTAGGGTTAGAATTCTCTGTAAAACAAAAGTATTAGATATCATTTTAAATGAAACCGCTTATAGTTTCTCTGACTATAAGTAGTGGAACCACATCATCACACCTTGTTTCTAAACTGCCAGTAGTTCTGATTTGGCCATCGTTGTGTTGGCTTTTTGGAATCAGATGTGACTGTATTTGGAAAAAATGGATTGAACTATAAGAGACTGAGGTGTCAAAGGTGAGCTCATGCTAAACTAAATGCTAAAAATTCCTGTTCTCCAGGTAAAACTGTAAACTTTACAGAGCACTAATCAACAAAGTCATTTTACAGCCTAGTTAGTGGAACTTCTTAATCATAATCAGGGAGCTGTTTATCAGAAAAAAGTGTGTCATTAAATAAACCAAAAACTTCAAACGTCCAACTCAGTAGGTGTCAAAGCTTCCATTTGACCTGAGATCTAATTAAAGGAGGGATAGTTTAATGATGGTCCACCAGATCACTTATTAGAAGCTCCAAATAAAATGAATGAGATTGGAATGACTGCTGGAAAAAATATACTGGTTTCATATTTTTAAACATAAATTCAATGTAAGTCTATGCCAGGGCTATATGATATATAAGGCAACGCCAGTGACTGTCAGCGTTATTACAACTTATAGACACTTCATTGGTGTCATTTAAAATCTGAGGTCCTTGCCTCTTGGTAATGGATGTTTATCAGTTCCTTCAGTGAAGTAAATAGCAAAGCTGAGTGAGTGTCAGGGGTTCAACCTGTAATGAATCCAGGCTGAGGGAATTCAAGAGTAATGGTGAACCGTTACAATGACTTAAAATCAATTAGAATCAGTTTAACATGTGGTTGAAATACAACTTCAACTAAATAAGTTCATCACAGTTGATTCAAATGTAAACCTAACATTAACCCTCCGGTAACTGATTGCCATATTGTTTGTAATAAGGGGGTGGGATTAAATAAGTGTTTACTTCTTACGACTCCTATTCGCATGTGCAACTGACAAACTGTATTTCTTTTATATATTAGTATAAATTTGTTTTTTAGTTGTCTTATGTTGCTAATTTGCCTTTGACCTTTGCTTTTGATGGTGGTTTTATGGTGTTTTTTATATGTCCAAAATAAATCAATAATCCATTCATTCATTCATTCTATGACCTGGTGGTGTCGAAAGGACAGTGTTGCAATTGCCTAAATATTGGTTTATAAGTTTAATGATGTGGTTGTTTCTGAGTTTCTCACTCCATTCCCCCAGAACAAAAAGGACCAAAACACTGCAATTTAACATATTTTTGCAATTATACATCCACATTTTCAGAAATGAACAGACAATATTTTGTTCTCGAGGAGTTGTCAGACAGTAAATTCCCCCCAGTGAGCAACTTATTAAAAACTGTCACCAAAAGTCAAGTGAAAATGTCTTAATCATGAGCCTGCTAACGTGTGTACCCAAGAATCAGTCTTGTAAGTAACTAAGGCAGATCTATCACAAAGAACATATTTTACAACAAGAAAAAAGTTTCAAAGTTATTTTATTTTGCCTGTAAAACTTGTCTCACTCTGCCCGGGGGAAAGCAAGTAAATAAGTAAACTGGCAGTGAACCAAGATACTTTACGGCCCACTAAGAGTTTAAATTAACTGGAACAGTTTTTCAGACAGGACGGCTCCACTGACTCCGTCTGTCATAGTGAACCATGCACAGCAATGCAGATTGCTTACATTCATCTACAAAACTCAATTGTCTAAAACATTAGGACTCCGAGTTCCCTTAGAAAGATCAATATCCTTGGTAAATAGATGGTAAAACTTCAATGCATTATGCAAGGTTAGATTTCACTTTAAGTGTCTTTGTCAGGTATTAAATACAATATCCACAAAACAATAGATGTATAAATTACACTACATATTACGTTATATATACAAAAACCTGATCTTTACGACAGAACGAAACATACTGAGTTAGAATTTAAGATGCCTTTTTGTGTTGTTCTTCCACAATGCACAATCTGATTTATTTGTTAAGCAATTATTTAATCTGTAGTGCATTGTATTTACAGGAATAGGATTGTAGTGTTTTGTCTTTCATCACTGCATTAAACCAATTCAATCTTTTAAATGCTGCAAAATCTACCCAGAATTACTCAGAAACATCCCTTAACAATCCTTTTCATTAGTGCAGGCAATTAACCTTTGGGATAACTCAGAGGTAATGTTTTACCTTTGGCTCTGCGTTTTATGTAGCAATTAACTTGGTCAAGAATGGTATCATTGAATGTGTTATGAAACAATTACATAACCTGCTCATCTAAATGATTTCTCTCCCACACACTCTTCAAATGCACACTTTTGTCTCTGTTTCCTATTTTTTTTTTTTTTTGGGGTGTGTTTAATTCCCTTATATTCTGTATATTGCCGAGGGCTTTCTCTGTCCCACTGCTTGACCTTCAGTTTAACCTTTTAGAGGACGCTGCTTCCTGAAACCAGTTCTTCCCTCTGCTGAAAAATACAAAATAATACCAGCTTCAGGGCTGTGGAGAGTTTGTAACAATGCTGTAAGACGACTGCAAGTTGAGCACGTTTTTCTCTCTCCAGTTTTAAAGGATTCTGAGCCTTGGAAGCGAACTGCACTGCATACCACAGTTTGTGTCAGGCTCCTTTTCTAGTGCCCGTTGATAAGAAGGTGACCTGCTCTGCAGTATGAGAGACAGTCCTCTGGTTGTAATTGCAGGCAGGTGTAAAGTCCACTGACCAGGATCCTCATACACAGGAGTCTGTCCTCTTTCTGTATGCCTGAGCAGACTCTCAGCCCCAATAATTGCCTCTCCTGACTGTTCCTGTGCTGCCGTGTGGCCCTCTTGACATTGTAAGTTTGACACTTCCTGGATGTTTAAGATTTCAGGTAAAGCTCTTTGTTTAATCACTGGAATTACATTTGGTCTCTGTTCTTTTCATGCTTAGTCAATCATGTGCTGAAGAAAACCCTTGTTAAACTAAATATTGTTAGTCTGCATTTCTTCTGGGCTCTATATGTTTGATTTTTTTCTTCTTCTTCTTCTTTTGGGTTCCTTGGTAACTGTTCCCTGCTTGATAAACTGCATTTGCATTCTTTTATGTGCCTGTCAGCGCTGACCGCTCTTACAAAAGAAGACCTCTGACCTCAGTAGGAATAAACACAGGTTGATTTTGACAAAGAGGATGCATCCTTTTGATTTTAAATAAATGAAAATATTCCAGTCAATGTGTTATTCATAACATGGAAAATTTCATCCTTTCCAAGTGGTTTAATTAATATTCACTTGCCAGTGGAAAAACAACAAGTAGTGTTTGAAGTACAGGAAGAAAATGACTGTAATGGAAAGCTCAAACTAAAAGGCTCATGCTAAAGTATAACTTAAACAGCTACTAAGAAGGTAACACTTTACAGTCACTCAGTAAACAATCACTTTTATTTATTTCATTCATTTTCCAAACTGCTTAATGTTCAAAAGGGTCACAGTGATGCTAGAGCCCATCCCTTTTATCAACAGGTGAACACCCTGGACATGCTGCTAGTTTATCACAGGGCTGAACCCACATCCATTTTCTCCTATAGGGGATTTTTAATTTGACTAATTAACCTATTAAGGCACATGTTTTTGGACGGTGGAAGGAAGCCGAAGAATCCAGAAAGAACCCAAGCAGACCCTTAGTTGAACAAAATCCTCATTTAAGGGTCTTATCTGATGGCGTCTGCATAGACTTTTTTTTGTCTCTAATTTTTTTTGTTTGGAACGTCATAAAACCTGCAATGCTTATCCTGGTTGTGAGGACCGGAATTATCCCTGCTGGTCTGGTAAAGTAGTTTTGTTCAGACCTGTCTTTTAATGCTTGCCAGACCTATCTCCATGCCAGCGCTGGAGATAGGTCTGGCTCGACCCACTATCAATCTGGAATAGGAAAACAAAACCTCTTCTTCATGTTTGGCTTTTGATTTTTGGGTATTTCTTTAACAAAATCACACTCAGCAACAGCACTTTTTAAGAACTGCATCGGAGAGGAAGTTGTTTTAGAAATTTGTGAGTGATGAAGTGAATGATGGCATTAAAATGACTAAATCAAAGCCAAAGAAAACAGTACAGAAAAAGAGGTTGTGTTAAAGCTCTAGTTGCATCTGAGAGATTGTTATTACTGTTTCACATAGCAAGGGTGACTTTGGAGGACTGTAACAAAGGAGGATAGAGGATGGGAGGAGAATGACCTAAATAGTTGCCCAACGGCATACTTACACCCTGTGAGCCTGACTACATACTGTATGTATATGAATCATCCCAGCTTCTGCCTGCTGTTATAAGGTAATATAACAGAAAATGAACATTTTTGTCTCCTTTTGCTCCCAAACCCACAACTCAATGTTGACATTTAACAGCTCTGAGCTCACCACAAACCAAACTGGCCACATATTCAATGGCTGCAGTCAAATATAGGTTTTTTCTCAAACATTTTGCACATGCAGGTATTTGACTTATATAGAAATGATATGATTTCTCTGTGTCCTGTGTAAATCAGTGTATGGTCATGAGTCTAAGAGTAAAATGTTTCCAAAATACAAGCAGAGAAACTTAACCAAATTTGCATTGTTAATAAAAAAAAATTAAGTCAAAGGTGCTAGCTGGCTGTTTCAAGGCACAATATTGGATCAAAATGTGAAAGTCTATGACTTAATGAGAAAACGGGTTGTACTCAAAAATAGTATTAGCCTTTGAGCAACCAGTTCTACATCACTTCACTCCGACACAGTCTGCACATTAGAAAACAGTCAAACTCTGTCTAGGGTGCAATGTTTTGTATAAATGTATGGAAATCTATGAACAGAATGTAAAACACTTCATTATATATTCATTATATATCTTGAAATCTTCAGAAAACCAGTACTTGTGTCATTTGTTTTCCAATTCATTTTATCAAAGTGTGTAAAATTTAGCATATATATTATCTCTAAAGATAATTAATTTTTAAAAAAGTAGATCAGTGTGATTAGGACATATGAATATCAGTGCTTTTTTTAAAAATGATTAATCTATTTATATTCTGTAATATCCAGGTTATAATTAAAAGTCAATAAAATAATGATACCACTTGAAAAAGTCTTCATTCTTTCCAGTTTTAGTTTTTCATTCAACACCCAGCCCTTAGGCTTTTTTTTTTTTTTTAATGTAGTTTGTGTTTGGCTTTTTTACACTTACCAGTGAGAAAAGACACACAACGAAGATTCTCAAGAAGGGGAGTAAATGCCATGCATTTATTTCAGCGCTGTGACACATCTTTCAGTCTAACAAGACTCCACTGTCATTACCATACTTTACTCACTAAGAGGACCTGGCATATTACATGGTACACTATATAAAGTTCTACTCATTACAGTATATTTGCAGTGATTCTAGGGCCAGTTTAATGTGCAGTTTAATAGCTGTATAGCCTTCAACATTACAGGACTCCCATCACATTTTCAATACATTTTAATACTGCTTACGCATATTAACAAAGGTTGCAAGCAGATGTTTGCACCAGGTCTCCTGTTGCCTTCAGCGTTTCATTAGATACTATGTCGCTCAGTAGCTCATCTACATCTGATTTCCACAGTGCAAATAATGACACTAGAACAAGGAGGCAGATGTTTTCACCTTGTCAAAGTGCAGCTCTGAGAGCACGACTGGAAAACAAAAAAGAAAATACTATATTGGCAGTATATACACATCACTTACTGGGTTAGCTTTCATTAACATCCTTTTTCACAGTTAGTACTTGAGAAAAAACAGAATGAAAGAATGGAGGAAAGAGAGAATACGTCAGAGGATACAGGAATAAATACAGCTTTTGTAATGCATAATAATTTATACTGGCATGTACAGCAGTTCTCATATAATATTAGACGCAGATAGCTTTCATTCCTGTATGTTATATGTTCTGAGAATGGCAGGTGCAAGGTTAATCTCCTCTCAGAAGGCTATCCACTTGTCAAACTGTGCCAATAATGAGTGTGTATGTGCCTCTGTGACGTGATTAAAGTTTCGGATGGCAAACAACACAAACCCATTACAGTAACGTTGACTATTATTAGAATATGAAGAGAGCCAAAGGAACACATACTTTAAAGAGAAGTAGCCTGTTACACTAACGTACCCACATGGAGAAATGCATTACAGTATGTAGCAGGACAACCAGACGTTTAAGATTTTTCATTTCAATCAGAGTGTAAGCGTCCTTGGATTGTTTCAAAATGTGTGCACGTTATCTACACTCAGAGTTTCAGAAGTTTCACTAACCGACTGACTAGTCTTGTGTGGGTGATTGTCTTCCTCGTCCTATCTCTCTCTCTCATGTTGGAGGCTGTCAGGTTTCGGAGTTGGGACCTGTGACAAGTGCTGTCACTTCGTCACTATGTCAGTCAGCATGTGTGTTGTCAGTGTGTGGTGTTGAGGTGATGCAGAGGAGGAGAGATTCTGTCAATCGCTTGATCTGCTGTCTCTTGGTGCTTTATCCAGTTTGCTTGCTGCGTTCACCATGGTGTCATCGTGTCTATCTTCTTCCTCTCATCTGTGGACTTGGGTACATCCTCGATCTCTCTCTCTCTCTCTCCTTCTGCATTGGTAGAGCGGTCCATCCTTGACTATAGAGGCATACGGATGTGCGTGGCAGAACTATTGGGCCGGGCAGCCAAAATATAGATGGCACTCTCTTTTAAAAAGTCTGCCCAGGTCACAGGCCTGTTGAATAGAAACAGAGCTTTAATTATTTTCCCTCATAAATATTCCACACTTTGTGACCGCCAGCTGTAAATACTCATCACACCCCAAACAGCTCTCACTGTATTTCTGCTCAAGATGTAACTACAGCCCTTGAATATTACTGACTACACACTATTCTAATAGAATATTATTCTGCACGGAATAAACCATCGTATAACTCAACACATCAGCCATGCAGGAAAACGTGGTATTAATACCAGGCCTTTGTTCTGCTTCATTTGCTTCATGCTGCTTTGCAAATGTAATTATGGAATTGCATTTGTCAGAGCTCTGTCAAAGCATGCTCATCTAATGAGTATTCGACTTTATATGTCTTTCTTGCGTAACTCCCTCTCTCAGTCCAGTTCCCAGTAGTCTCTTCCTCAAGTGAGAGTGTACTAGATGCCAAATAATCCAAATAATGTCTTATAGCGGTATGAAGAAAAGCCTAAAAGTTTATAATAATTTATCAAATAGGAAATCTATCAAATCTGCATTATCTAGTTGCAGTGATTTTCATCAGGAACTATGAAACTTCAGCGGAATCACACTGCACCAGATCTGGAATATAATGGAAACCCTGCACAGACCTGGGTCTATATTTAGCTCCAGGGACTTTATTTTAGTACAAACAGCCCTTGGGGTGTAATTCAGGTACTTCTGGACTACCGCTTGAATAAAAGAACATTTCTTATCGACAAGAGTGTGCTGTATTTAATTTTTTTCTGCCATATTTTTTTAAACAGCTGCATCTTTACAGGTTTCATCATGCTTCCACACAGATCCAGGTCTGGAGACCACAGTGGAAATGTAGATAATGATCTAAAGAAACCTTTCAGCTCCTGGGACAGCTTTAGAAAACAGGTTGGAGTTCCTTTGCTTGAATGATAAAACCAGAAGAACTAAGAAGGCTGTCACCATTCACACTGTAGGCCTCTGTGTTGTATATTGCAGCTCTGAATTCATCCTACTCTTTTTGTCTGTACATGGAACGCTCAGTGGTCAAAACAGACAAATGCATGCCAGTCAAGTGGGGAATATTTATGTAAATATCACTGCAGTTCTCTGCCTTGTCAAGTGTAACAGGCCTGCAAACCAGTTTCAGAACACGTCACCCTTTACAGGTTGCATGAACTCTTGACATTAATTTAGTAGAGAGCTGAGGCGATTTTAATACAGTAGCTTCTAAAAGTGAACAGAATAATAAAACAATACCAAGAGGAGGATAAGTCCCCACAAATAAAAAAAAAATAACTGATAATAAAATAGCCCACAACATGATGATGTGGCACAACCAAACGAGCCAATTTTGCAAAAAAAACTACAATACAAAAGGAACCAATTATAATCAATGATGAGTAATGAGTTTGCACTGTACTGATTAATACACACAAGATGCTGTGTGTGTGTTACAGTTGTAAGCCAATTAGAGGGAGGGTGAGGTATTTTGTTTAGCCACAGGGACAAATGATTTTATTTATGGATGTAAAGCTTGGTCAGTTAAGTGTTGTACTGCATTTTACTGTAAGTTTCCAAGTTGCTCTATTTGAGGTGCCTGTCTCAAATGTATTATATAGTAGACATTTCTCTGAATGAGGCGAATGCTGTTCAAAATCAAGACAATATTGGACAACTCCACTCACCCACTCCATGACGTGCAGTTCAGTCACAGGAGCACATTCAGTATCAGACTAATTCCACCCAAATGCACCACTGAACCACACAGGAAATCGGCCTGTGGCCATCAGACTGTTTAACTCCACATTACAACAAAAATACAATTACACACAATATTTTTACACACTTTTTTATGTATATTTCTTTAATTATCATATTGATAATATACTGTCTAGTATATCTTGTAAAAATTACTGTTCTAATTGTGTCTCAATAGAGTGTTTTAATATGTATATTTGGTATATATAGATATATTCTACAGCTATATATATGTTTGTATATTTAGAGCTTTCTTTTTTCTATTTTTGTTGTATTGATAATTTCTTTCCTGCTACTTTTATTATACTTGAATGGAGCAACTGTAACACACAATAATTTCCCCCTGGGATTAATAAAGTATTCTGATGAAAGGAAAAAAGAAGGGTAATTTCAAAAAATAAATCTGAAACAGTGGTGACTAAAGTGAAATCATTCCTATAACACAAGAATCTGCACTGGTGTCAATATTTTGTTCAAATGCCATAGTTTTGCAGAAGAGTCTTGACCCTACTTGGAGTGATGCTATGGGTCATTGTTGTGCTGAAACACAGCTCTTTGATCAAGCGTTCACATAAAGTGCACCATGTTCTCCTTCAAAATCTTTCAGTACATTGGAATTCATAATTCCAGTGTAACATTTCAGCCTTCCAGCACCAGCAGCCCTCATTCAGCCCATGTCTACTGGACCCCATCAGACCTAATCAAGCTAATGTTTGTTTCATGACATGCTGCCAGTATGTCTGACGGCACATCTCATGGTCTAATGACACTAAGATCCTCCTGTTTGATCTGATGAGGAACAGTATGTTTGCCCACAACCTGATGAACAGAACAGAGACAAGTCAAACATGCTGGTGGTTAATCATGATCTGGGGCTACATGAGGGCTGCCGGAGGTGGAGAGCTCCAAATCATTGATGGGATTGTGGATTTCCCCTTTGATCAGTAACACTGAAGGAGAAGACTCTAGCCTTCATGTGAAAACTTAGTTGAAGAGCTGAATAATTCTAAGTGAGGGTGCTGTGAGGATTTGTTTTCAGCAAACTAACTGTCTTTGTTTTGTGGATCAGCAGTTGAATAAATCAGTCTGATAGTAAATTTAAGGCTAGTGGCTCTAATACAACAACTTGGAAAGTTATAGTGAAACGCTTTCTAAAGTGCAAAGGGTATAGTCACTTTTAGGAGTCACCATATTTAATCCACTCAACCATATTTACAGTAAATGCACAAAACATAGATGTAACAAAGGACAAACCTGTTGTCGTCAGTCTTGCTCCTGTCACTGCCAGAACTGGCTGGGCTGCTCTCACATATAGGGCCCACATGGCTTATGCTGTAAGTAAAAATAAAAATAGAGACAGAAATATACAGCATGACTTAACACTTGACAGAGGAGCAAAACATTTCCTGATGGTTCACTGTAGTTTTGCAGTTTTCGTGATTAATCACTGATCCATAAACTTCTAAAACTATGAGCAACAGTTGACACCTGATTAACAATGACTTTAATGGTTGATATTCCAAACTCTGCAGCAGAGGGAAGTCTGGAACCAGAACCACCTACAAATCAACACTATGTATCCACAGACTGTATCACTCAACGAATAAAGTATAAGATTCATTATTTACACACATCTGTATTATGGTATCATCAAGTTTTCCCTTCAAACTAAAAATCATAGTCGCTTACTTTGACAGTCATGCAAAATACCACTGTGCCTTGTAATCTTCTAATCCAAAATTAGTTTGCATTATAGCTCTGTTAGCTCTGGTTTTAGACAGAAAATAGCCACAGTAAGACCACAAATCACCTCTGTTTTCTGTACAGTTTGTGTTGTCAATAGCTGAACTAAAGATCTGTTTGGAATCCAACAAACAAGGTCAGAACTGTCACAGTTTAGTCTGGACTGTGGATCAACAAATGACAACTTAGCAAAGATAATAACATAACATAATACGTTTATACCTTCATAAGCCTCATAATCAAACTCTTGTGTGTAGAAGAAACACTGCAATTTCAACATCAAGCTCTATTCCTTTCATTTAGAGCTGTGTCCAGTGGAGAAAACAACAACAATGCTTCTAGTGTTTATCAGTCAGACCAACAGAGTGACTTATTACTCATATCTGTATAATGCAAAACATTAGTGTTTTTGGCGGAACTACGGATCTCTTTGTGGTAAACAGTCATCTTTTTTTAATATTTGAAAGCAGAAATATTACATATGACCCCTCCAAAGTCATAGCCGACCTGGACTTGAATATGTTTTACCATCGCATGAGGGAAGTTCCTTGCTCTATAATTTGTGGCACCAATTAATGTAAATAGATTTTCTGTTTAATGCTGAGCATGATGAGGATACATAGAACACAAGGCAAAGACAAAATTACATTACCTTTTACTGGAAAATAAAAAGTCATCTACACCTTTTGCACATAAATTATGAATCTGGAGGCTCTGCAGAAAACATTATGACTGATGGCTGCAGACGGCCAAGCTGTGAGGCCTCTGATGCAAAGGAGCAGAGTTTTCTGATTCATTTGATATTTATATGCTATTTAAAAGCTTGAATTAGATTGCAAGTTTTTATAGTAAATGCGTGGACCTTAAGTGCAGAGCGTGCACTCACACCCTTTTGGTCCACAGTGTCCTCTTACATAGATAAGTAAGGCTTTTAAAGTGAAGCCCTAAAGAGAACAAACGGCTTTCTTTTGATCCCTATAATTAGACGCCAGCCTGCATCTTATCCATGCCTCAGTATTACATCCCTAATCATATGAAGGGTTCATATTCAGCTCATTAAACTCCATTCAGGGTTGCATGCTTCCTTGATTGCTGTATGTTTGAAAAGAGCTTCAGATCAGAGTTTCTCTCTTTTTTTTTTATGACATGAGGTTTACATCTCAAGTAAAGTCGAGGCTGTTGCAGTGAGGTAAGGGAGACGAGCCATGCAGTGCTGAGTCACACTCACCCACAATTCATAGAGGAGCAGAGTCCCATGAGTCTGTGGGGAATGCCGCATGTCAGACAGAGTAGGTGAAAGGGATGGAATGGTACAGCACAGGAGATGTGACAATGCAGAAGATTAAAAGCACTTACTGGCATATGCGCGCACACACACACACACACACACACACACACACACACACACATACACACACAGATCAGTGCTAGGAAGTAGGTTAATAAAGTGCATTTAGGTACTGTATTTCTCCATCATATTCTAGAGGAAAATGATGCCCCGCTTAATGTCACATCTATAGTGTGTTAAAAAAACAACTAAACAAACAGGTTCTTTGCTTATATGTTACAATCCAATGAGTATCTGTCCTTTATTGGTGCATTTCTACATTGTGATAGAGCTACGTTAGCTAAAAAATGCTAAATAACCCTGTTAAAAATGCATGCAAACACACACTGACCTCTTCAGAGTTTCTCAGAACCTCTAAATAGAACTAACAAACAGGCAGCGATACGCTCTAAAATGTCCCATTTAGTCTAATATTTGGTGTGATGCCGTATAGCATACTTCAATCAGAGACATCACAGATTAGCTATCCACTTTTGGGAAAAAGATCATGTTTGATTTTTGCCAAGTCTTTGTCTGATGATGTTGTTTTATCCACTAGGTAACTTTGAAAGCCTTTACTTTGTTGTAGTGTTGCAGTGGATTGCATTATACATTGTGAAATACGTCTAAAATGTACTCTTTGCTTTGATATAGTATAAATGAAAAGGCAGAATGTCAGTTGCAGGTATGTTCTATGGAATATGTTGTCTTTTTAATAACAGGGATTTATGATCTTGTGTCTGTTCCTGTAGTCACCTAAAATTTATTTTCTGTTTGTCTCATCTGCAGTTCAAAAGGACTTTCAATCCAAGCTTCCATGTTCGGACTGCCAGCCCGTATTAGTTTTACGGTATATCTGTCCAAATTGATTTATGGACAGTAAACAAACGGATGTGTCTCGACCCAGACACTCAAATTAGATTTCAAAGTTTCTTTTTACATCAAATCTGGAGTGACATAAGTGCTGAGCAGCATCCATGTTGCTTGTCATGGTCACGACACAGAGGACGATATGGGTGATGACAATCCATGAAATGAATGGTGACGTCTGCTCACACTTTGCGGGGAGGCTTCTGTACAGCCGAACCCGGAAAGCCATTAAAAGCTGTCACGATGTTTGTCACGCCTACGTCATTACCACGGCAACCCACTGAGCCAGGTCGGTGATGTCTGGACACACAAATCCGATCTGATCACTTGCAAATAACAGTGCGGACAGTCTGTCTTAAAGATCTGATTTGAGAGACAAATCTGATTTGGCTGCAGTCTGAACAAAGCCTGAGTGCCTGCTAATGACATCTAAATGGCAGCACAGAATATGTTACATTACTGAATGAAAGTATTGCTTTAGTGCCTTAATGAGAGGTGGAACTAGCATAAAGAAAAAAGTAATTAAACAAAATAAACTGATATAATTATATAAATCGATGCATAAGTAAATTTAATTGTCTATCGTAACTTATTTCCATCAAGACTTAATTTTAGTATAATTTAATAACAGGGAATAGTGTTAATTACAGGCTTCATAAGACAACACTTTAATTGTTCAAAACAGATCTGTGTGCTATTTTTGTGGCTTCAATTCCAGAGATTCCTTTCTCTGGAAATGTGCAACAGAACAACAGAGAAACACCATTGCAATGTCTCGGCCTTGTTTCAGTGCTTAGTATCAGTGCTGCAGTGTAAAATAATGAGGAGATAAAGGCTAAAAAGCACACAGTTTGCAACCACAGCTCAAAATGCCTCTAAACTGTGTTTGTCATCATATGTGTAAATTATGCATAATTCAAAGGATCAAAAAACTTGCTTGTCTCTCACCATTATCTACAATTAAAAAAAAAAAAAATCCCCACAATAAGGTTCCATAGGGCAAAACCAGAAGGGGTGGGACTACAGCCCTCTGATGCAAAAATATGTAACACTAAACTGTGTTGTAGACATATGTTACTGATGGGACATGATGAACAGTTTTGTTTTTTTCTGATTTAGCTCTGACACTGTACTCACCTCACATTGCAGGATTGTGAGTCTTTGTTAACCTTGTGGAACCAGGACTGCTGGGCTTGACGGCACTCTGCTCTTGTAATCACACCATCTTTGTCCAAGTCCAGACCTACAAACACTGACCGTGCATTGTTTCTCTCCTTGGCGGTCAAGAGACGCACCAGTGAGTTCTAGGGAAAAAAAACAAAAAAAAAAAACAGTCACTGTGAGTAGGTGGCCTGAATGTAGTGCCTAATAACTCAATTTCCCTTTTATTATTTCGATTACTGTAATTTGCAGCCCTCACGGAGGTATTTTTAGGGCTGAGTTCTATGGCCTTAATCATTCTCAATCATATTAGCACTGCCTGACATAATCTGCCGGCACCTCTTTACCTCTGGCTACCACACACTCAACACAGTCCACAAATTGCAACTTTAATCCCCAAAGCCAAAAAAAAAAAAAATTGAAACAGAATATGTGACTGGTTCTGAGGTGATCAACAGACTGTAAAAATGAGTCATTTGGAAGGTGGATGCCAGCCAAAACCTTGGGTGCATTTGCCCCTGAGGTATTTTATCAAAGTAACCTCAGCATAATGTATTCTGTGACCCATGTTTCTACATTCTCGGAGGTTGATTAGAGTGTGTATTGGCTGGCAGAGGAAGGTGAACTTTTGTCAAATTCTACAAGAGCCTCTTATACAGAGAGCTGTTTCTTTAATGCTTAAACATATCTTTAGTTAACATGTAAAGCTGAATTTTTAATTATGCTCTCAAGATTCTGCCGCATGCAACAGAGACCCCTAGTAACGTAGATTAGACGCATCTGTTCATGAATGAAAATGCATGTCATCACCATAGTGGTTATGAAGAAACCAGCATACTGACAGGATAGTTTTAGATAATAATGGAGTTTTATTTGCAATATATTATCAATATTATTATTGCTTCCACCAGAATGTGTATTTTTTTTCTTCTGCATAAAAAAATTGGAGAAAAAATATCAAAAATGACAAAAATCCCAAAATATTGTATGTTTTAACACCCAGGAGAAGGAATATCCCACATTTTATCTGCACATTTGAAAAGTCTAATTGTGCTATTTTAACTTTAAGACTATTAAAAGAAATAAAAGCAAAATTATATATGCTTTGATCCCTTTATTGGTTTCACATAATCTTCCACTTAATTATAGATATATAATAAATATTTCAATTAGGGCTGTCAAAATGAATGCATTAACGTGGATGAATCCATCATCATGATTAATCTGATTAAAAATTGTAATGTAATTAACCCATCTGTGGTGCAGAATTACTCTGAAAGTCTCTGGCAATGCATTTCGGGCAGTTTGTCCAAGTAAAGTTACCGTTGCGCATGCACAAATGGGCAGTTGATCCAATAGTGACAGACAGCAGAAACAACCGATAAAGATGGAAGACACTAAACAGCACGTTGGCCCTCTCAATGGGAAATTTGAGCACAAAAAAAACATGAAGGAACAGTTGTTTCAAGTTGTTTTGTTTTAAGTTGTTCTGTTGAAATTGTTGAAGGTGTTTAATAAACACTTTAAGTGCATATATATTCAATTCTTTCTTGAGGCTGTTTGCCCATGGAAAATGAAACGTGATTAGTATAGATTAAAAATGAATTCTATTTAATCATGATTAATTGAAAGTAATCCACAGCAACCCAGTGATTAATCTGATAAAAAAAATTAAAAAAAAATATTGTTTGACAGCATAAATTTTAATACATGGGTGTGTTATGATCCTTTATTGGTCTTTTATTTTATTTGCCTATGTGCTTTTATTTATTTCATGTATCTTCCTTTTACTAGTCACTATTTTATAACTATAACCCACTGTTTTGTTTCTTTCATTACGCATCTTTATACTAATTAATAGTTTTGTTTACTTCACACTTTGTGCAGCTCATTGTCCTACCATCTGGAATGAAACATACTTTATAAATAAAAATTTTGCTTGCTTTGCCTACCACCAATAAAAGGTCAAATGAGACTAAATACATTGGAAGCAGATTCTGACAATAATACAGAAAAACTTTTATCAGTTTTCTCAGGTTTGAAGCTATTTTTAAAATAGTCAAATAAAATGTTATTTTTCCCTTTAGCGGCAATGAAACATAACCTGTAACTGTCATGTTTTAGTTATTTTAATGCATTTTTTCTAGTTTTTGTTAAGGAGGTTTATAACGTGTTGTTAATGAGAGTCAAATTGACTGGTTAAGGCACAACAGTAGCTAACAACAAAGAAGATTTGGAGGTAGATCCTGCGGGTACAGTCAGGAATGTTTCCTCAAATTTCCAAATATTATAGGTTTTTAAAATAAAATGAACACAGGATTATTTAACCTCTGTCTGTAGCTGCAGTTAGTCCACTTGCTAACATTAGCTGATATAATATTAGCTATATGAGCCTAGACTGTCACAGGTCATAGAAATCAAGTATTTATTCTCATTTTAATTCTCCCACAATAAACTACTTCGTAATACAGGTAGTGTTTCAATTTCACACATTGTTCAATTATGTCTTAAGTTTGACTGATGACACTACTGCTTATCTCACTGAAGAGTCTGAAAACATAATCACTGAACTGTTTTTCAGTGAACTGAAACAAACATAGATTCACATTTACTTTGTCAAATGGGTGATACCTTTGAATGGAACTAGTATCAGTGGAAAAAAAATAATTGTCAACATTTTCTTATTAACCTCTGTGCGAAACTTTCTCAACACTGCCAGAGACTCAAAGTAGAGGAAGTCAGACCACTCAATGTGACCCTTCTTCTCAGGATCGAGCGCTGTGAACTGGGCCAGGACTTCCTCCTCTTGCTCATCAGTCAGGTCCTTATCAAACTGCTGCTTGGATACAAAGTGGCGGTACTGCAGCAGCTCATCTGACACCAGGCATGACTCTATGGAGGCAAGAAACAATTCATCACATCAGACTTAATTAGTCACAGAGCAGTCTCCCAGATATAATTAACTTCTGGTGATTCAAAGGCAAGACCACCTTCTGATGGTGTAGAGGTGGAGTAATACCTTTGGAAGTGTTGAGGGTTGTTCAGGTGATAACTGAGGCTGAATAATTCAATGAAAAAACAATAACAACAGCAGTGACTCTTGAAGGGGAACACAAGGGTGTGCACAGTTGACTTCTCTGGGAAGTCAATTTGCATTTGGTTTGTTGGTTTGCTGCAGGAGCTGAAACCAGGAGGCAAGGTATTTCCTTTCTGCAGCTTTCTCCTCTCTGTCCTAATAAAAAGTTTACATATAAAGATAGATAACCAGAGGCTGCTCCATGCCACAGAGGAAAAGTGAAGTCAAAATATCAAGATAAGGTGTTTATCATCATTGCTGTTACACAACAAAGCTGAGAGAGTATCAACCCACTGTGTACATGCAGCCTTATACCAGATCCAGGTTAGGACCACCCAGGGGTATGGGAGCTGCATCATTACTTCAGTGACCAACCAAAGAAATAAGATGGTATACTTGTGCTCAAAAACACAGTCCAGAGGTTGCTTAAGTCTTATTTCCTCACTACTTGAATTAAAATATGCTGAAAGGCAGGATCACAATCAACCAGGAAACTGCAAAGGTACAGCAGGTGGCATTAAAACAGTTTCACTGTTATTCTGTCATCTAACCTCCCTATGGAATTTGCCACTTGATTGTCGTACAGGGTGTCTCGTCTGAAATATCTTCCAACACAGGGGTCAACCATGTGGGCTACTGCAAAACACCACTGAGTTAAATGAACTAGTTAACCTCCCACTTTAAATCTATGACAGAAGGGCTCTCAAAATGAGAGGGAGAGCTGGAACAAGTAAGAAACCAAAATCATATCACAACCATGCTGAGGGGGACAGTTTTTCACCGTGCCACATTCGAAGTGCGTTTGTCTGATCTTTCAATTTATTTATCGCTGTTATTCCAAAGGTGGTACATGTGGAGAAGCACTTTGGACCTGTTCATAAAATCTACAACACTGACACTGACAAAAAGAAACACAAGGGAACTAAAATCACAGTAAATCAGACGGTACTCATTTTTCCCATATGAATATTATCCAAATAGTGTTCCTCTGTGGCTGATGATCATGTGGGAGTCTGTTTGAGGCTGGTACTGTCTGGCCTATGCAACTCCAAATAGAAAAATACTGACCACAAATGGATTAAATTGTATTGTGATGAAAGGGTTCACATGCTTATGCAAGGTACACATATTATATTGAATATACAAAGTATGTATATCTATCAATAATATATATATTTAGCAATGTCTAGAGATGGTAGATGAAATTGACATTTTAAAAGTAGCTTGCAAGCTAAAAATATGTGGGCACCGCTGCTGAAAGGTAATCACTGATGCTGTTGCAATCTGAAGTTACATTTTAGCAGATTAACTGTATGCATGGAATTATTTGGCAAATGTAGTTTTAATTGTACATAAAATAGAAATAGACAGCATCACAAACACCAGTTTACCAAAGTGCATTCTTGGCTTAGGGACTCACCTGGGATGATCTTGCACTGCTTGAAGGTCTCCATTAGACTGTACATTTCTTCCTCTGTCAGGAGGAGATTAAGGTTGTCCTGCAGGAAACAGTGACATGAAGGATTACTCTTAATAAAACATGGTGCTCACACAGTTTCTTTTTACAGTCAAGTGGTACAGCATATTAATGGTGTTTAATAACTGAGCGTACTCTAATTGCATGTAGCCAGTCCCAGATGAGCCTCCTGCAATTAGCCAATAGCATGAGAAGGATTGGATTGTGAGTCCATATTAGCAACCCCTCTTGGATGATACACATGATGTGTATGTGTCATTAGTAGAAGCCAAACACGAAAGAATTTGCTGTGGCTTTATATTTAGTATATGTCTGAATACCTCTTTAATGCCAATATGCAGATCTTAATCCATCTGCTTCTTTAACAAAGAACAGAACAAACAGATCATACCCGGATTAAAGAGACGTTACTGAAATATCGCCGCATCTAATGTTAATTTATTAAATAATTCTATTCCAAGCCTTTTCCCAGTATCTGGTGTAGACAACAGGGACGCTACAGGAAATGCTGAAGTGATTATTTATATTTGCATGTTATTTATAAGATAAGTATCATAATGAAACTTTAATGATCGTTCTGCAATCATTGACTTAAACCATTTACACTTTGTTGGCATAATCTTTAATCATCATTTCAACCTGTTAAGGCTTGAAACAGCCACTTTAGATAATCTAAAAGGAAATGGACAAACACAAGCTGTAGATATAAATGTACACATGGAAACACGTTCCTATGTGATGATAAATGATTAGAATAGTGAAGATCTGATAAAGAAAATATCCTAGTGCATCTTACTCTGAGCTATCTATCTACCTAGTATCCCTTCTATTTCTGTGTGGGGGAGTTGGATTCATCCACATGGCCTAATTACTTCGACCTCTGGGAGCCCAGTGTGTGTGCTGAATGGTGTCCTGCTGCATTTTGTTAAACTGTCATCAAGATCACAGTGACTGCCATCACCTTGCCTCCCTGCTGTCAGCACCACTTTTAGATTAGCTGTTTGTATGCATCCTTCTACCTGGTAATGCCTGTTAAAATCTGTCTGTTGCAAGTGGAAGTGGTCGATCACACATATGGACCAGGAGCATCAAAGAAGAAGAGACAAATACATCTGATTCATCACGCCTACAAGACGTCATTAATGTGTCAAGAAAACCGCCTGATGACAACTCAAACTGGGATGGCTGGTATGGCCATATTTCTTTTTACAGTTCTGTAATAACTGTATATTTACCCAGTAAATATGTGTGAAATTATGGTAGATTGCCTGGTAAGTAGAGCCACAGAGGAAGCGGGGAGAGGCAGCTTGTGATCTAAGGGTCTCTGGTTTGATTCCCTGGACCAGCAGAGGAATTGTTGGCTGATGTGCCCTTGAGCAAACGTACTTTACACTTTCTCAAGCAAGTGACAATATTTGGTAATTTACACACACATTACAAGACAGTGACATCAACAGTTTCAGTGAGGACAGTGAATCCACAATCTCAGGTCCAATGTGGTCTACAGGGTCTGTAAGGTCCACCTCTGCATGAACAGTGAGTGTACCTGCTGTGTTATGTACCATGAAGTAATGGTACTAATGTAAGTAATGTCATTTTTTACATATATAGTTGTTTTTATTTTTTATTTTTTGCCATTTATGTGTAAGGATCCAAATATGGTAACTTCACCTACCTTTATTTTTCTTCATAATAACTAACATTTTTAAAAACTTTCACAAAAGTAATAAAGTCTTGTCATGTCCTCCAATAACACACTAAGGATGAACCCCCCCATTTGTTCCCCAGGTGCCTCACATGGCAGCCTACTGCTATTTATCTGCAGTTTCTGGTGCTCCTGTATCTTCAGCTAGTGATGGGTTAAAGGCAGAGGGTCAGTATCAAAGTGTGTTGCATGTCCAAATGCACAATATACTGACAAGTAGCAATTGTTTTTATAAACATAAAAGTAAATATAGAGAAACTACAGCAGTAATATGAGTTCAACTAGTGACACTCTAGTTGTGACCAGTTTAGGTTGTTATTAGCTACTGTTGTTTCACCTGTCTGGTTCTGGCCCATGGCATGTCATTTTATGGTATTTTCAACAATGATTTTCTGACTAAAGATGCTATTTTAAGGTATAACTACATCACAGCCCTGGGGCTTATGAGGGGAGACCAGGGGCTCTTCTGTTTAGATGGAGGTCTATGGGAGAGGTGGTGCAGTTCCCTGAATAAACAACTATTTGGGGGAAACTGCTGGTTCCATAACAATCAGACAACCTCTGTGATGATATTTCACATCTCAATTTGTGATCCGACCTGATGAGATCTAATGTAATCCAAAAAAAAAAAAAGAAAAGCTGGAGGTGCTGGAGGCGAGTCAGCTCTACAGGCTGTCATGTACTGAACCATGGACCAAACACACATGCATTTTTGTAGCTACAGTATAAATTACCACACATGTAACTAATCTCCCCCAATAATTAATCACAGCTAAGACATTTATTCTGCTGTAGGACACAACCAGATTCTTCATTCTGTGACATTAGGGAACTGATATGATTGGCTAACAGTGATGCAAGTGATGGACATAGGATAGCCATTCCATTATTATCAACAGTGAAACCACACCATGGAATCCATTGTTCTTAGGATGAAGTATCTTTGGTTTTCAACGTTATGAGAGAGATATTCCAAAAGAAACAACTGGACATTTCTGTATTATGACATATATGTATTGTGACACCCCAGTGCCAGGGTTTACTCCGGGTACGTTTCTCTCTCTCAGACGTGACCACTGAAGCTGTTTGGTTTCTCCAGGGCAACCTGGCTGGGGGCGTTGTCCCAACATCCTGAGCACAACAGTGGCAGTTGGCAGTTGCTGCGACAATGTGACGACAACAAAGACGGTTGCCACGGAGACGTAGACACAACAGAGAAGGATATAAAAGGACAGCAGCGATCGCAGGGTCTCTTCTGTTGGATTGGACTTTGTGCCAGTTCCTCCTTATCTTACCTCGTTGTCTCCTTTTTAATTAATAAATTATCCTTGCTTGCCGGCATCCCCCCTGAGTTCACGTGTTGTGTCAAGGTTCCGTGAGCCAGTCTTGACAGTATTAATAGCTATATGTTATAAGTTATTGATGTTATCTTTAATACTGTAAACAATGTAACACCAGGAATACTACTTTAAGACATGATTTTGTCATTTGATAAGATAGCTAATATTAGTTAGTGTCCTTAGAGCAACTGAGGGAGTTTTTACCAGTATACATTGGAGGCAGATAATGCATTTTGCACTCGTTTTCATCTGTTTCCCCAGTTATTTAAGAACTATCATTATTTGTTTGGGAACATTTGACCTTTATTTCTTCTGTTACACATTAACTCAACATGCAGCAATAGTTCTCCAAGGTTGATAGATAATAGCAGATGTTTTTCCATATTACTTATTTACAGAGCAGTACCTACCCAACAATATACTATTATATACATTTACACCTTGGAATCATGACACTGTAAACGGAACGGTTATCGCTGATGTTTTTATCTACTGTACTCTGTAAAACTTTAAGGACACATTCTGGGACACAGTGTCCTTTCTAAAGGTCAATTCCATTTCAACGCAGCAGAACCACGTACAAAAGTGCTTAAGCTAAGTGAGAGATATGGCTGTAGACCAGTCCTTGGAAAGGGCCATTGAAAACCTCTCCAAGCTGTCGCTCCCTCTCTCACACATAGTTTTGTACTGCCTCCTGCAGCATTAGTGGATATATTTCAGCTAAGAACAACCAGCTCAGAATAACATGAAGTAGTGTAGTACTGAGGCGCCACAATAGTAATGCTGAGTCATCTCTAAAAATGCCACTAGTAGCTATTTTTATAATTCAGTAGTTTAATACATGCTTGGGGGATGGTTAAAATTAACATAAGGAGTCATATTTTGGATAGCTGCATATATGACACTCTGTCTGTATGGTAAAAAAAACAAAAAAAAAAAACAAAAACAAAATAGAGCATTTCCTAGTAAAATGAATGTATGTTCTTACTCAGTTCTATAGATGATGAGATGCAGAATTCATAAATACAAATATACCACACTACTATTATCATGTGATAATACTGTACTAGGAAAGTAATACTATATATTCACAGTGTTGCACTCTGTTCTTCACAAAAGTTCAAAATGCAGTGGTGAACCTGGCTTTAGTTAGAAGGTAATAATTTCAGTTAATGTATGCATTCCACCTCCAGTAATATATAATTTCTTCCAGGATGTAGGAGGTGATAAAGATGCATCATTTTCATGGTGTCTTGCTTTATCCTCACTCTTATCCTTCAGCTTTAGCGAGCTATAAACTTCTCTGAACATGCAAATGCAGCTTTAAATACCAAGTGAAAGAATTAAAAGAACAACAAACAACAACGACAGGAAGTGTCCTATTTTTTTTCCCAAACACACCTGTCGTTCTCCAAATTGTGATGAAAATCAGCAAGAAGAGAAAATTGATTGTGAATTTTAATTAAGCGTGCTGTTATCAGGAAGCTGCCTGCTCGGCTCGCTCTATGCCAAAGACTCTTCCTGTGCATCTGTAATCTGTAGGGTTATTAGGCTTATCAGAGTTTACCGCTACTAACAATAACAAAAGCCTGCAAAACAAGGAAAAATGCCCTCTCCTGTGGACACTATTAATCTTATAGTATTCTAATAGCTTGTTTTATATTCATGTCATGTTTCAACAAAAGTGATTCAAGAAACACCTACTGACAGTATTTTGAAAATACTCCCTCGAGGACAGAAAAGGTCCTTAGGAGGAAAAACTAAAGTACAATAATAACAATACACTCTTATCTTACAGTGGCAGCTTGCATAAGTAGTTATTTTAGACGGCAGTTTAGAAGAATGACAGCAGTGGGCGTTTACTCGAAGAGCTTTAAACTCAGCGGACATGTAATGTAAAAGAGGTAACAGAGACTAATCACCCAAACTTGTAATTTCTATGTTACCTTCAACCTCTTTCAATGTGAGCAGAAGGGATTTCTGCAACGTTGTTGTGTAAAACCTAAAGTAAACTTTACAATACCAAAGTGTAAACAGACAATTTCAGCAACCGTGCGCATAAAGCCGAGCAACATTTCTAGAGACCTAACATGAACTTAAAACAGAGTTTATTAGTCATGCATTTATTATATTTGCAGAAAAACAACTCAGTGTTTCCCATATCTGCTGGATGCCAGTATTTGCTAATATCTTGCAGAACCTTTTTATTTAGTGATAACACAGTATGCCAGATGGTGTGTTTTGTTGTTGTTCAATACCCCCCACGCGGCCCGGGAATCAACAAATGCAGTGTTAACCTCACACTATGTCTATAGTGCAGCATGAAGGTGTTAGCAAAGTAAATCGGATTTAACCCTTGATTTTCAGTGTCACAATGATGGTTCTCCTTTTACTGAGCTAAAGTGGAATGGAAACTTATACTGCATGTATAAAAGTTTTCCTAAAGTCGTCAGTTTTGTTTTGGCTGGTCTGATTTGTTGTTAGTTGACTCACTTCCATTAAAGTGAATTCATTCATTTGTTAATTCTCCCAAATGCTTGGTTCTCGACAGGGTGATGTGTCTGCAGTTTATTGAAGTGCTAACATATAAAGACAATGAACTTGCATGATCATACCTGACCATTTAACCTGTTACGGTGCATGTCTTCGGACGGTGGGAGGAAGATGGAGTAACAAACCAGACCAAACCAAACCGGACATTTAATGGTCAGTTAGACTGTATATAAATAGTTTAGTTAACAACATAGTTTTATTTTCAATTATCTATATAGCACTAGTGTACTATAAGTTTAACAGTGATTTAATCATCCACATGCACATTATGATGAAGAAGAGTATGAAGAAGAGGGAGAAGAAAATGAAAAAGCATTTTTGTGAGATATATCATAAAAATTAGTTATATCAATGTTTGACTTTAGTCAGTAAAAACTGAACTTGACAGGTATGACCTGTATACATGACAGGTATACCGCCCATTACTGAAATATTCAACCAAGGTATAAAATCCTAATTAAAAAACACAATGCTCATTAAACTCAAAGCTTAAGAATAGTAGGACACAAGATGCTTTCAGTAAGTTTCAGCAAGAGCACTAGTTGAATGAATGTAATGAAAAATGATGAGATGTAATAACATAATGTATGAAATAATAATAAAAATGTGGTATTTCTGTTAGTTTCCTTCAACTGTTCTCATACAGGGGAATGTAGAGGGTTACAACTATTATGGAAAATAATTGTAATTATTTGAAACGATTTGAAATGATCAGACTGACTGAATAAACCTGGATAACTGTTCAGACATGTTTTATGGAAGTGGCTGAGGAACAGGTTGTGTTCGAGATATAATGCTTACTGATGCCTAAACCCTTTGACTTTCCTCTGTATAATGACAGTACATTGATTAAAGCACTAAAGTCTGAGGATCTCACAGTAAGCCCACTTACTGCTTGAATTGTGCTTTTATATTCCTTCTTTACTACTCTCAAGACACTTGGGTTACAGCTTAAAGAAGGAACAAAGAAGAAAATGTTGAACGCAACACATTCACTTAATGGAACAAATGGTTGTAATTATAGTCGGATCTACTTGTGCCTTAATGATAGAGCGGTGATAATGACAAGCCTATTAACAGTCACAAGGTATCACCTTAAATGGTTATTAAAATAGACAGTGTTTTAGCCTATATTCTTAAATTCAGAAGATTTGTTTAGGATGATACTTGTTGATAACAACTGATAATGCATCATGGCTGTTGTTAGACTTGGTGAAGCAAAGAAAAATATATCCTGGGATGTTGGGCTTGTTAGCTTGTTAGTAATACAGGAAGCATGTTATATATTGGGGCCATATTCAGTTATTAAAACATACTCCTGGGTTGAACCAGTTCTGTTTTAATCAAGGTCTTCCATGAAACTAATTAAGATTTTGCCTTCAGTATCCCTAGGACTTAGCAACAGGCATCAAAAAAAGTCACCTCTGTCAAGAGAGGGTGCTGTCTGCATCTGATTGGCCACCATTGAGCCTTATACTGTATGCAGCAAAGTGCTTTGAAGGCTGACTGTAAATCCACTTTCAGGGTCCATCTGTCAGCTCTAGCCTCTAGTGTCTGCTTGAAATTAAATGTCAGATGCAACAGAAGGGGGAGGTTGTAACAGCTGACTGATGTGTGTTAACAAAATGACCGACTTCTTCCACTGTTGGACCACAATTCACAACTTGAATAAAACATTTGTTTGTTTCTGTTCACAATTGTCTCCTTCCGCACACACTGAGGGAGCTGGACAAAGACAGAAGAGATCATAGATTGTGTGAAAACATCCCTCTCTGTGTGAGCTTGGTAAATGGACTTGATTCTCAGGGCTGGGGAAAGAAATTGACGCCCCTACTCCACTCTGAATAATCCTTCAACAGAAGCGCTCTTCAGCCATTATTACCTTAATTAAAACAGATTGCATTATCTTTTTTTTCTTCCTCTATTTATTTTTTTTTTTCCACGCAGCGATGATCACTAGAGAGTCATCAGTTTTGGCATCGGCCTTGAATTCCTGATGAGAAGTTGGCTGTTTCTTTTATTGTTTTAAAAACTCAAAAAAGTCCTCCAGCTCACAAGAGTATTGATTCACATTGTTAAGTCCCTTGTTGAAATAGTTTCACAGTTTTTTGTAGCTTTGTATTTGTTCAACTGTCAAATGAACAACAACTCAACAAAGAGAGATGCTAGAAACTTCACTGCCCTTGATGTAAGGGCAGTGAAGTGAAGTGATAAATCGCAATTTGATTATCACAAGTGATGAAAATCATATTTATGTGTGTGTATGAAGGACTCAATATTAATGTTAATTTCTGAAGACTCTGTGTCCTCCAGAAAGGTTAGATATTTTGGAACACATTTAATCTGGGAATGACAGAAAATGACAAGCTAGGAAATAACCTGCAACAAGGTTGTACTGTAGGCACAAGGCATGATGGGTAATCACTTCACCTGCTTCTCTTCTCACCCTGATGTGTCCATCTCTTTTGAACAGGGTCAGTCTGGACTCATCAGACCACATGGCCTTTTTCCATTCAAACACAGATCAATCTTAAGTTGCTGTAGCTGAAATATTATTCACTGCAGCAACCTGTTTTTTTGGGGGGTTTTTTGTCCAGGCAGCGTATGTTTCTGTGCATTTACAACACAGAGGACTTGTTAAACAACGTGGATATGATCTAAGGCAGCGGTGTCAAACTCATTTTAATTCAGGGTCCACATTCAGCCCAATATGATCTCAAGTGGGCCAGACCAGTAAATAATAACCTATAAATAATAATCCAGTTTTTTTGTCTTTGTTGTGAAACTTAAATTACATTGTGTAAATGTGAAGAACCTGAACAACCATGTACACCCTGAAATATCTATTAAAAAAGTAAGTGCAATTTCAACAATATTATGTCTCAGCTTATTATTAACATCGTTTACAGATACCAGTGGTTCTATAAATGCAGAAAAACATTTAGTAACATGCATAATATTGTTAAAATTGTAAAATTTTTCTTAAGATACTTCAGGTTGTTCATATTTGTTCAAGTTATTCACATTTTCTTGTGACAGGATAGTATGTAAATGTAAATATGTCCATGATATAATTGTACTTTTTTCACAGTAAACCAAGGAGTAAATTTGGAGTTGTCACAATTTATATGTTACTAAGCTATCATTTTACTTGAGATCACATTAAGTTGTATGTGGCCCCTGAACACCCCTGACTGTAAATATTTTCAGTGTAATTTTTGCATTTTTCAAATTCATCCTGCAGGCTGGATTGGACCATTTGGCAGGCCGGTTTTGGCCCGCAGGCCTTATGTTTGACACCCCTGATCTAAGGAGTCTGCAATCAGTGATTATATAGTTAAGGATCTGCTGAAACCCTGCTATAATCTTGCAATGAAGTGAAAAAGCAGAGAAATATTTGACCACTGCAAAAGTATTCAGCACATCCTCAGGGGAGACAATTGTGACGTGAACAATCCGAAAGAAGAAGTGAAAGAAGAGAGATGTGCTCAAATAGTCATCCAGGTTTTACCCCGGATCAGACACTGGTAGTGAAAACTACATGGTTTAATCTTTTCATATTACACGGTGCATATGCATTTGTGAAGTCTGTGTTGCTGACTTACACAATAGTAGCAGCTCCAGCCGGTGACAGTGTGGGCAGTATCTTTCATCTCCTGCAGGGCTTCAGCACGCAGGTATCCTAACTCCCTCAGGCAGCCATCATGGAAGACCCGAGTGCAGATGCGGCAGGGGAACAAGTCATCAGCCGTCCACACCTCGCACACGTCGCACATCTCATCGCTTGATGGCTGAGAGGGCAAATAGACCATGTTAGAGACCAGCAGCATTCGCATGTGTTGTCACATCCAGTAGCATGTATATAGCATATCAAGTCAGCAATGATGAATTTGAAGGTGTGAGGGGTATTGTATAACAGTGTCATGTACCTTGTTACAGTTTTTGATAAATAACAGGCAATTAAGACAACAATAGCACTACCATTGACGTGACGCCTGCTATGTGTTCGGTATCACTCTTTGTCTTTTTTTCCCTGTAGACTCCTTTCACCTAGGATGCACTCAGCTGTCAGGCCAGGAAAAATGACTGTGGGATGCTTGACTGGTTAACCACATGAAAACATTGTCATTTTCCGCCATCACTGTATTTTATTTCTCTATCAGAGCCACAGCTCCGTCTTCAGGGCTGCAGACACATCACAGATGAGACCTTGTCAAATTTCTTCAGTCAGCTTGTTTTATAGATCAAGCTCACCTTGTCTGACCTGAGAGCTCCATTTAAGTCTTCTGAATACATCACAGTCCAAGACAAAGAGATCTAGACTGTCAGCAGGTCAGGACTGTTCAGAACAGGAAGTGTTCATAAAGGTAAATCAAGACTATACAGATAAATGACCAGTCTGCACTACAGAAGCCAGTATTACTTGTGACCAGTTGGTTTGTTTTAGGAGGTTAAGTCGTGTATTTTTTTTTACCTAAAATGATGAAACATGTACATTATTGCTCAGAAGATGATGCTGTGTGTCTGAATTGCTCTTCTGTACCCCACACATTAAGCATTGTTGATGATTTGCATTGTTAGTTTGGCAGACATTTTACACCAGATGTCCTTCCTGATGGGTGGCACGGTGGTGCAGTGGGTAGCACTCGTGCCTCACAGCAAGAAGGTCCTGGGTCTTTCTGTGTGGAGTTTGCATGTTCTCCCCGTGTCTGCGTGGGTTCTCTCCGGGTAC
>JAPQRQ010000005.1:37106788-37116832 GCA_037367365.1 Apogon talboti | reverse complement strand
GGCTCAAAAGCACTAGAAACGTGCGTACGCCAGCCATGAAGTTGGCGTGGAGCACCGCACATTTCCACGGTCATTTCCGTCTTGATACATCTGAACGTGAACGTGGAAAAGTTCGTACGCCAGGTTTTTGTTTGTACGCACGTTTCATACATGAGGCCCCAGGTTTCTCACCATGAGAGACCCATCCAGAGTGGCTCACTACTCCCTCTAGTGGTTACATAAATCAACCGGCCCATCGGCGTAAATAAATTCAGTTCATATCTCTACAATCCTACACTTTGTCATCTTTGGCAGAACTTCAGATGTCCTGTACTTGAGTTTTCAGCTTATATTAAAGCTGAAATATCATCAAAGTATGAGAAAGTGTTTCCCAAATCCTGCTCTTTGCCACTATGGCACATACATTTCCCTTGCACAGAACTAACGCTATTATTTTAACTTAATTTAACAATAATCAGTAATCTAATCTATCAATCAATTAAGTGTTGTGTCTTCATGACTGTGAGTCCATCTGTGTTTCCTTCACACTGATCACCTTTTGTTTGGTGCAGACCAACACAGCACAGTCTGTCATTCTAATCATACTAAATTCATTTATTTTTGCCAGTAGAAATAAAAGAATTGCTCACGTCTAAAAGGAAACATGGCAGATGGCTAAGATGAAGGATCACATTTTCTCTCCAGACATTTTGAAAGCCTTTTCCCTGTTCATGAAATATTGTTTGCCCTTGGTTTCTGGGTAAATTGCAGTTTCATTGATTAATAAAACTCATTTCTTCTCGGTACAACCTGTTACTGCATTATAATATTGGAAAAGTCCTGCACAACAGCCACTGTGAGGTACATTTATTGTCTTCTTTAAGGACATGCAACTCATTTCAAAGGTTATACTTGGTAGTTATAATGTCCTCCTGCAGTGTGATGGATGTTAGCAGCATGCTGAGACTACAGAGTGATTTAAATTCAATACATAGGAATAGGCTTGCAGGATACTGGATCGACTGTTATCCTAACTGCAGGAGTAACAATCAGCTCAGTGGGTGGTCTATTACCACACATGAGCTCAGAAAGGTTCTCTAATGTGGTTGCATTGGTTTTGTGATCAGGGACATGATGAGTGGAGCAGTGGGAGCAAATATAAAGGAATATACTGTATGATATATTGTACAGTCACTAAATATTCCTTTTTTTAGTTAAAACGTGCACTTACTGGATGGGATCCACTGCCAATTTGGCTTATCGTAGTCACTACTTCCTGGAATTACTGCACACGTGGTTATAGATTTTTTCAATACATATGTTAAAGATGCTCAAACCTAAGGGGCATCTTTGGAGACGGATGAAGCGATGACCCATCATGCCCAGTGCCTACAGTACAAGCCTGTGGGGGCAGTGTTATGATCTGGGGTTGCTTCAGTTGGTTTAGATTCAGCAACAGTATGTGATACAAAAATGAGGTCAGGTGAACCTGAGTAGAATCACCAGGTCTGAGCATCAGTGATTTTAGTCCTGTTTCTGTTATATTTTTAATATGTGTAAGTGCCAAGCATATTTTAATAATTTTTTTACTTAGATTGTCTATTGTGTTATTATTTGAAAATTTTGTATTACAAAATTTGTATTGTACTCATCTTTGTTTAGGTATTTTAAATTTATGTTTCAAAAATTGTATGTGTAGAACCTTGTGCTACCTTTTTGGGTGACAATTCAACATCTGTCCAGGGACTGCAGATGAAAAATAGACATTAGGCTAACTCTGGTGCATTTACAGCAATGTGAATTAATGTGCAATGTCCCTGTTAAATCAATCAATCAATAAATAAATATGTGATTTTTTTTTTCTTCATTGAGTCAAGGCCTGAACCACATTAAGAATCTTTGGGATGTAATGGAGAAGACTTTGCATAGTGGTCTGACTCCTCATCATCAATACAAGATCTTGGCAAAAAATTAATGTAATTAGGAAACACAACAGAAATAAATGTACATGACATTTATTTATGCTGCATAAACATCACATGTCATTAACGATGTCATGGCAAATGTGTCCCATAATCAAAGCTAAAAGTCTGACTTTTTCGTCTCAGCAGTATACATTTCCAGTGATAAATAAATAGTACTATAATTTATTTGCCTGTTAGTATTTTTCATATTTGAGGTCGATAAAAGGAACTGGCATACTGCACATCATTAAAACATCTTCCTCACAGATAAAGCTATGATAAACCACTTCCCAAATGGCTCAAACATGGTTCTGTAAATACAGAATGCAACGATCACCATACAGGCTGGCACAGTGATTATTATGGGGACTTAATTATCCACTGAAATGACCTTCCTCTTGGAGCTCAGAGCAGCTCTGGCTCAGATATTAGATGGTGGCAGCCCTCAGATGCCACGGATGCCTGCAAGTACAGCTTGTAAACAGTCTTCCGCCTCATATGTAACCATAAAAAAAACAAGTATGAAAGCCTGTGTATGCTTGAAGGCAAGGCTTAAAATAATGGTATGCTTGATATATTGTCTAAATGCCTCGACCACAGCTGGATCCTCGATTACTATGCAGTGCAGATAATGGACCATGCCTTTTTAAATGAGATAATAAACAATAAACAAATTGTTCTTTAATGGCCAGCAAAGTGAATAGGCTCATAAGCACTAGGGGGAAGGGAAAAAAATAACAATAACAATAAGCTAAGTGCTGTTACAAGCCTCAAGGTTTCTGTGTACTCCATCAAATCAATGCAAGCAGTTAGTTGCACAAATATAATATGGTTATTCTTTATAAGTCAGATGAATGACAAAGATATTAAGCCTTTGCCCAGTGGAAAATAAACCACTACCTTTGAATATGAAGGTGCACACTGAGTTGAAACTGGAGTTTACACTTGTAAGTTGGCACTTACAATGGACAATAATTACTTCCTCACAAAACAACTGGGTATTGCAAAGAACAAATTAAAGAGGGAACAACAGTGCTTGCTTTCTTGCATTATTAATCAATTCCATGCCACGAATCATTTTTCAATACAAGTGAGTTATAGATTGTAATAGAAATCTACACCCATGTACAGTAGCACGTGTGCTGGGAAGTGATATGATGCCAAAGGGAAAATAAAGACAGGAAGTGTTGGAAACATGTACTTCTCAGTTTTCCAATTTGCATTTTTCGAACAGAGATGGAGGTGAAGCCACCGTTAAAGAGGAAACATCTGAGCGCACAGAAGACCTTGTCATTTCCAGGTTAACTTATGAATTTTAAATAAGGGCCTTATGTTTTTTTTTTTCGTCTTTATACAAGTTGATCCTGACACAAATGGGTCAGTGTCTTGCTTTGATACCTTAGTTTATTAGACTGTGCTGAATAACCTGCCAGTCGGTTGCCTCGCAAGTCTGAGATCCAAAAGCTTCTGACCACAAACCTGTCAAACCGCTCAACTGACAGCGCATCCGCACAGCTTGACACCTGGGAGCTCTTTATGCTTAGAAGAAAGACTGGTGATATATTAGTTTTGTATCCATGACAGCATTATGTACAACAAAGACAAGCGTGACACGTATTGGAGTGTATTAAACAGTATTAGCACAGATGTATCACTTGGAATTATATCTGTAGTTCATATTTTACACTTAGTATTAGATTTTAGTGCTAAAGAGGGAAGCAGTGAATGATGTTTAGATGTAATAACTGAGTAGATGCAGGGACCATGGTATAGCTGACGATGAGAATGTATCCTCTCATAGATATTAAAGCTGTAATATTTGTGTCTGACTAGGCCTGTGTTATACATTGTTGGCTTTTGTATTTAAAGATAATGTATATAACAGTTTCCTAATCACAAAAGATTACAGACTCTTACATCGATAAACCTTCTCCTTCACTTTTGACCCTCTGTCAATAAGTCTTGGTGTATTTAACAGTAGAAACCATGCCCTCTGTCTGTATTTTCTATTTTCCTCTACTTCTGCTGTGTTCAGGATATTTCTGGGTGTCGACCTTCAGGTAGTGGGTTTGTATTTCCGGCCAATCAAACATCATGCAGCATGTGTAGGTGGAACAACACGAAAACAACAAAAGTCTGAGCAAAGCACACACATACACCCAAACCTTTAGCCTACTGTGTCGGCAACATATAACAAAAATAGGACCATTGGCCCTGTATCTCACCGGCATATTCTATCAAGAATCAATACCAAGTTGAATTTGTGAGGTTGTCAGGTTCTGTCTCTATGTTAGAGTCCTGTGGTCTGGATGCAGGAGATCAATCTCCCAATGAAGTGGGTGGTACTTTCACTGGAAGAGAACTCTAGTAATTAAATCAAAGTCCATATATGACTTCCTATCAGGGATCAATAGTAACAATATTGATATCTATAACCATTTACATGTTATACGGCATCAAAATATCTCCCATAATAAGTAACGGCAATTTTTTTTTATTTCAGAAATTTGTTAAAAATTCAAAAATCAAAATTTCTCAAAACTGTGAACAAACTTTGAATCCGACCAGTAGTTTTGTCGGAGAAGATGTTTGAAGAAATTGCTAACGACGACGACAAAGAGGATGACGACAAAGAGGAGGACGACAACAAAGACAACAATGGCAAAGATGACAAAGATGATGTCTTCATCATCTTTGTCATCTTTTCCATTGTTGTCGATGACAACAACGACAACAACAACAACGAAGGTGACGACCTCGACGACAATGACGAAGACAATGCCAGATACAGTGCCTTCACAATAGCTCATGGCCTATTCGTCGGTGCGCCAAAAATGAGGAAGGTTGTGCTTCAGTCATGTATTCCCATTTGAATAGTTTGTGTTTAGGTTTTTTTTTAAATTATAACAGCTTGGGCAGAATTAGAAAATGACGTTCTGTTTTTCTATTTCATGGCTTTAATTACTCGCTCTCATTCAGTCAATTGCTTGCTCTGTCTCTGCTTTCGCCTCCTCATTCGCTGAGTGAAGACTAGAGGCCAAATTGGCTCTATGTCAACGATGCGATCTTTGCATTAGCTTTTTATGAGTTGGATTTTTAGAAAGAGAGGTTTTTTTTAAACTCCTCTGATGCATAAACTTACATGTACGTCCAATGTAATCACACCATATTTCAATTCAAATGTGCATTTCCCAATGGTGGGATAAAGTCTTATCTTATTCCTTTGATTATGACTGTTCTATAATTGCTTCGGAAAAATATGGTATGTCAAACTTGATATTCCACAACCACAATTTCATTTTTTGGCTAAAAAAATATGATTCCATTGCTTATAATATTTGTTCAGTAATGCAGATTAAAAACTAAAGGTAGCATGTGCAATGGTACAAGGGTCTTGTTTCATTTGTGTCATTTGACCTAGCGAAGTTGCCGTAGCGAGTCATAAAAGATGGCCGACAGAGATAACTGCTCCTATGCATGCGCGACTCACATGGTCCCAAGACTCAAATCATCCCTTGACAGTTACTACACCCTTGACATTGTTAGCTTTCAATGTAGTGACCAAAGATTCAGATTGGACTTGTCTAGTCTGTGAGATTGCATCTGAGCACTTCTCCCCCTAGTGGCAGAAATTATATACTTTGTTTAAATGAGGTTATAGTTGCCTATTTAAAACTATAGATAACATTAGACACCACATTATTGACACAGGCATATTTAAGAAGTTGATTTGTCATTATATGCCATCAAACAATTTAGCATTTTGAAGAATCCTAGAATAATAATAAAATAAAACTTTCATCATTCCTAATTGGTGGAAATTGATCAATAAAAGCATGTTTAAAATCATCATGTGCTATATTGAACTCAGCAAAGTCTTCATTATTTTAGTACTTATATCATGTTCTAAACACACCATTTACATGACCACAATAAATCTCTTACTATTAGCTGTGAAAATAAGATGCTCTGGATGGTACATTTTCCTTAGTATGCTGATTATACTGAAAAGATGGCTGTTCATACTACATGTAGGGGCAATACAAGCTGAGGAAAAAGGGGTAAAAATCCCACAGGCCTTATGTTGACTCTCCTCCTGCTAGAGCAGCTGCCTCCAAAGCTCTGCTCTGCTTCTCAGACCCCTCTGAATGATTTAAATGCCCCTGGATAAAAAAAGCTCTGGACGAAAGGAAGGGAAAACAAGGCCGCTCCTCAGGGCAGAACTTGACATATAAGGCTGAGGAAACGTTATTCTTTAAAGCACTACAACAAAATATATTCCAAGCATGGTAAAATATATAAGCATTTCAGTTATTTTTCTGTTTTCTCATATAGTTCCATTATTCCAAACTAAGTGGCAGTTTTAGGAGCACAGTGAGCAGTGAATCATCCATATTGTTTCCCCTTTGTCTGTTGACATTTTATGTACCTTTTGCTCGAGCGTCCAAACATTATAGGTTCGATACGCATTCAAGCTTTTGATTCATGTCAGCAACAGACTGTGATGAAGCTCTCAGGAACATCTTGGTGTAAATTAAATATTGATAATTTTGGAAGGGAGGTGGCAACAAAGTGCTTTTCATATCTATGTGATTCTTCTGCTTCACTGTTTAATCCTTTTTGTAGTCTGTGCACAGTCCACTCATCAATGCAACATTCAGAAATCATCTCAGGCAAAAAATAAATAAAAATACAGATCTTTGAGTGGGGTTCAGGTGAATTTACCACATTCTTAAACACATATGGCATTCTGTGAATAAGCTCCTTAGATAAACAGCAGTCCTGTGTGATTTATTTCTGCCACACAGACTGTTGGCACAAACTGAGTGCATTACGCTTAAGCAGGAAATTAATCTTAACTGTGAATTGGAATCCATTTTCTCCTGTAAGCAGCAGTATATTAGAGGCCAACCGGGACACCTAAAGGTCTGTATTAATATTCAGTCCTTTGCTGTCTGAGTGTCACCAGAGGGAAGTTATTGAGATCTAGAAGAGCAGACATAACAGCTATTTATTACTTTAGTGAACATAGTCCACAATCCACAGTGATTTCAGCCAGAGAAACATCAATCTACAACTGTAACAGATAAAGCTTAAGCCACAAGACGAAGACATACAGTATGTAAATTGATTTATTTAATAATCCCTTTAAGGAAGCCAGATAATCAATGGGGACTTTTTATTATCACTCCTTCTACAAGTAGAGTTGGTGTTTGCATATATCTCAGGATTCATATGAGAAGTGCTTGTAAGCAGGAAAACAGTGAAAAGAAATTGTCAGCATTTGCAGCTAAGTGTAATACTTTTGTAATGTTGCCTAACATGAGAAAGAAAGTCACAGCTCAGCCTTTTTCTTCAGTGTTTCTGAGACATTTGTGGGTGTGACTCTTATTAAAAAGCAACTGCAACAGAGCTGGAGATTGAAAACTGTCATCCAATAAAAACAAGATAAATAGGAGTAGAATTGTCATAATAAAAACTTAACAAAACCTTATATCTTTTCTTATGACACATAAACAGCCAAGTAAGTGTTTCTATCAATAGAATATACTGTATATGTGAACATATACAAATAACATTGCAGTTTAATTAGTGTATATTTGATAATAGCAATCAATATATGACCTTAAAAGTAGATGTCCACATAGAAAAATCTGTTCTCGTACTACGCAATTTGCAATGACATGATGTGATATTGTCTTTATGATGCTTCCGTAAAGCTGGGTGTGATGGCTAAATATGTCACCAGGATAAAAACTGTCAATGATAACCATTAAATCATTATGTCTTTGAGGGCTCATGTTGGCCCTGGGGGAAAGGTAAAACCAGATGATTTAATGTGGTTAAAAACTTTTCTTTATGCTCAGAAAATGAGAGATACTTACAAATTTTTCAGATATATAGATGCAAAACATCCAAAACAGGTATAATGTTAACATTTTGTGTATAATTTGCCAATGCAAGGAAAAACAATCCCCAGAGACAAATTATACTCTGCGATAGCAGTAATTAATGCAGTATAAAAATAGATCTTAATCAGCCATTGAATTGAATGTTTCAGTGTCACAGCAGAGTTAAAATTCTCTGGGAATAAATGTTTCCTTTCCTCAGATCTTAACTAGAATGACAGACAATGCAGCAAAGTAAGAATTTTAATTGTTCCGCCCTGTTTTGTTTTTTTTTTTTTATAAAACCTGGTCAACAAATCCACCCCATTCAACATGCCTAAAACTCTCGTATGTGTTAGAGGATAAATGTTGCACCACCTTTACTTCTACATTTTCATGCATGTGTTGCTCCAACTGTATGGTTTTCTTCCCAAAGCTGTTGGATGTCACTGGTATGTGCTGATTAGAATCCCAACCAGCCCTCCTTTTCAATCCTTGCTTCAGAGAGGAGGGGGAGTTGGTTTAAATGGGAGCCCCACAAAGCAAGCCTTTTCATGGGAATGAATCCCCCTTTAGCTGAAGATCTCACCCACGGACCAGGGAGGCAAAGACCTGGAACTAATTATACTAACGAGTTCACCCAGAGCCCTGTAATATCTAGTGAGTAGAATCATTAACAACCATTTAAAACAGGCAGATGTACGTGCACATGGACACACAGTGCTGGATAAATCAAATTACAGCATGGGGATGGTTATCTTTCTGCCCCTGGTTTGCACTGATCTGGTTCATCGCATCTGGATATCTGCTACAGTATGTGCATGAGACAACAAGTCTCTTTGGCATTCCCTCAACTCACCTCTTCTCCTCATCCTCACTTGTACCTGAGCTCAACAACATCATGGCTCCAAGAAAAAAAAGCACATGCTCAGAGCTCCACAGACACATATATGAGCGGTTGAAAATCAGCCTGAATGGAGGAGGAATTTAAGTCTCAATGCATCGTTAGACTAGAGACGTCACGTTGGCATTCAGGCGCTGCCAGGCAGGGAGACTGTGCCAGCCAAACGCTCGGAAAGACCCTGACAATATAACCACATAGCAGGGAACAGTGGAGCAGCCCCGGCTACAGGGATCTGTCAGCACTGACACACACTGAGGGATAGGACTCCCTGCAAGGTTACACACAAACAGGCTCATTTGTGGGGATATAGGGGCTACAAGATAACAACAATAGGGTTGTAAACAAACTGATGGGAGAGCTTAATGGACAGTAGCCCTCCCCCGATGGGACAGTGATGGTGAAAGTAGGCAGAGCGAGTGGAGACAGAGATAACTACATTATGTCTGCAGCAGAGACACAGACGAGCAGTAGTTGGAGATTCTCCCATTCCCACAACTTAGAAATGCATGAGATGACTGAATGACAATCGTCATTTTTGTGACGCGCATGAACTGAGTGGTGTGTAATTTTTGGCTGTGAAGCAGATACTTAACACTCACGTAGTTTGATAACAGCGGCGCGCATCCACACCCATGTGGATGCTGACCTAAATCCGCTTCTCCTCCACGCATCTGTAATGAGGCGTCCCCTCAAACCCAACCTATACGCGTGCCGTCCGACATGTTTGCACCATCAACAAAACAAACTAAGGGTGTGTGTGTGTGGGGGGGGCAGTGTCCCACACGGCAGTTTTCATAATGTTATGTAAGATTAGAAAGAGCTGACCTAAGCAGGAGGAGGGAGACTCACCGTTAAAGGGTAAAAGGCTGATGCGCACCGAGACTTCGTGGGACTTTATCCTTTTCTGGCTCAAACCCGTCCGTCCAGCATGGCAAGACTTTGCACAAATGAAGTACCTTTACTCGCCACTCCGTAGCCCCGCCGTTAGAGGAGATGAATGGCACAGCAGCAGTTTGGTATTCCTTCCCCTCGCAGTCCCACGCTGATATTTGACAGTCGGAAACCGCTTATCCCTGTCACGCAGAACACGGACTTCTGCAACAGCCGTGGACAGCTCCGGTGCTGAAATCTTTCTTTTCCCTTCTCCCTGTTATTTTTCTACCCTCCTTCTTTCCTGACCTACTCCCTCAGCATCTGTGGAGACACGCAGCCTGCAGTTGAAGCAGGAGGAGATGTGTGTGTGTGTGTGTGTGTGTGTGTGTGTGTGTGTGTGTGTGTGTGTGTGTGTGTGTGGGTGTGTGTGTGTGTG
>JAPQRQ010000005.1:37083470-37095626 GCA_037367365.1 Apogon talboti | reverse complement strand
GAGGAAAATCGAGTAATTTGCTGGATGTATAGAAGAGAAACTGCAACAAAAGTATCGATCTCATCACACTAGTATTGATCCGATACCAATAGTCACCTTGGTATCGATACTATCAATATTTAGATCGATACGCCCAGCCCTACTTTAAATCTGACACCTAATTACACTGTAGAACCTTTCCACTTAGAACAGCATGCACAACCATATACGTATACACAGTTTATTAGAAATCCAAATACATGTGAACTATTTATTGTGCACTTAATTTGAATAGAAATTATCTGCAAATGTTGCATCCATTTATTATTCATTTATTTGTACTTAGATTTCTGTGCCTCAGAATGACTGCAGCCTCTTTTGTGTTTATTGTCCTAAACTGTCATCATGTTTATTCATGTCTTAGTCTTTTCTAAAGAACATTTTATCTTCTAGGTTCAAGCATGTTTTTTAACAGTCACTCTGTATCCTCATTTATTCAGTTCACATTATTAAGCAAAAAATAAGAGGTTAAACAAGTCAAACCTGTTTTATGCCAAAATACAGTTCATGTTTTAATGTAAAAAAAAAAAAAAGAATAATAATAAAAAACTGAAATTGCATGGCAATGGGAAATGACTAAAACAATTTCAAAGTCATATTATCTAAACATTTATTCAATATATAACTGGACGATCTTGACTGAAGGGGTTTAGGATCAACTAGAGTGACAGCCGCAGATGATACTCAGCTTTATTTGATGTTCCAGTTTCGTCAGATTAACTGTGATGACTCAGTGTTGCATCTGAACACAAGTGTTTAGCATTTCGCTAAAAAGGAGAATACTTTCCCACTTCTGTTTTGTTTTTGTTCTGTTTTATGCAAACCATTCATTGTCTTCCCTCCACATTGTTTTTAAGTATGGCTTCCCTTTAAACATGTCTTAAAATGATGTAGGCTGGAAAAAAAACCTGTTGATGCCAATACTCACACTGTTGCCAGGCAACTGATCAGACTTGCAGCTGATTTAGATTCACTCCAAAGCAGCCAATTTTCTGTTCCAAAGTTTTGAATGTGGATTTAGGATTTTAAGAAGCTAAACAATTAGTCCTTCAGACAGCTTCAGTTCTTAGAGGAGTCATACAAGTTTCTACAGAATGCATGGTTTAACCATCATTTTTTACACTTTATTTACATTTTATGCCTACTTTAGAACAAAGATATCCACCAAAGAGGGTGTGACAACTATATTCTTCTGAGAGCAGGATTACGCAAAAACTACAGTCCCAATTTTCATGAAATTTGGTGGGTGGGGGTAGAGCATACATTTTGTTGCATTTTTCAGAACAGATCCAGAAAAAATAGCTAGAATCATGTTGTTTTTCTATGGCTTTTTAGTCAAAGGGATAATAACAGGTTCTTGCTGTTGGCCTCAGGAAGGATGTTCCACAGTCTTCGCAGCAGAACAGTCAGGGGCTCATTTCTGCACTGGCTCGTTAAATCGTTAAGCCCAACGCAATGCAAAATCCGTTATCCCGTTTCTGGGCAAGTTGGTTAAACGTCTGCACTCATTAAGTGCCGCGTTACAGGGTTGATTTTAGAAAGAGGATATATTCTTGTAACTTCATTTCACTTCATTTCTGTCTTGTATTTCCTTTGATATATTATTTATATTTGAAAAATAAGATTTTTAACAGAAGTGTGATAATATCTTTGATGATATCAGATATTTCCCCTGGACATACTGGCAAAAATGAATTTATCATGTGAGGATTGATCCGCTCACTAAATTTTATTCTCTGCATCGATTTATGAATATAGATTACCTCAGGACACAGTACAACAGAGGACAGAATGTGTGTGGCTTTGAGAGATGAATGAATAAATGAATAAGAGCGGTATGGGGCTAGAGCCGGTGAACCGGTGTGTGTGCGTAATGCGTAATGAGTGTGGTGAGTGGATGAAGAAACGGAGCAGAGTTCAGTTTTTCTATACACTCTTCTTGTCCTGTTGTTTGGCATGCTTACGGCCAACAGTAACCTTTCAGAGTTCTGTTAATAAAGTCACCGGTGCGGTCATCCTTAGATGTCCAGCCACAAAGATATACGTATGAATAGAATAATTCTTCATTCTAACCATAATACCGAGAGACACATTCATTTTTTGGGAAAGAAAAGTGACATATGTATATTCGGAAAAACAGAAGATTTTTGACACAATTTTGATAATATCTTAGTGGCGGATCATTTGCCTAATGAGGCAGAAATGCATATGCATGTGTAAAAATGAGAAGCATAAATGTGAAAGGCAAGCATAAATAAAAGAGGAGACACATAAATATAAAAGGAGACGCATACATATAAAAGGAACAGGCATAAATGTAAAAGGAGACGCATAAATATAAAAGGAACAGGCATAAATATAAAAGGGCCAGGTATAAATGTAAAAGGAGACACATAAATGTAAAATATACAGAAATGAAAATTAAAGAAGGAAAAATATAAATAAAAACAAAATAAGTAAATAAATGGTACAGAAATTGAAACGTTAAAGTAAAAGCAGTTATCAGTTAGAAATCGAGCCGTTTTTATATTTCTGTATATATTTTTAATTATGGCAAAGTCGGTTCTCCATATTGGCGGTCCATCACCAATATTGCTTCCTGTCTGGACCAGGTCTGGCCATGCTTCTCAACTAACCACACCGCCCCCTTCATTTGCCTAATGAGGCAGAAATACATACACAAGTGTAAAAACAGGAAGCATAAATGTGAAAGGCAGGTATAAATAAAAGAGGAGACGCATAAATACAAAAGGAACAGGCATAAATATAAAAGGGCCAAGCATAAATGTAAAAGGAACAGGCATAAATAAAAAAGGAGATGCATAAATATAAAAGGAGATGTATAAATATAAAAGGAACAGGCATAAATTATAAAGGAGACACATAAAATATATAAGAAAACGCATAATTGTAAAATATGCAGGACTAAAAATTAAAGAAGGAAAAATATAAATAAGTATATTTCTGAGCCATCTTTATATGTCTGTACATATTTTTAATTATGGCAAAGTCGGTCCTCCATACAGAAAAAACACTTTCATTCCACATATCATAAGACTGCTGAACTCAACATGATATCCCCCTCCTCCCTCACACACCCACCCTCACCTACACTGGACTGTTCCAACCTGCAATATAAAGGTGCAATACTCAGTATTGAAAACTGTTTTTTTTCAATCAGAGAACTATATTTTTTATACTCCCACATAGTTTTTTCTTTATATATGCATATTTATTCTATCTTATATATTCTATAGTTTTCAGATGCATATTTGTTCTATTTTGTATATATGGCCCTGTGTATATATATAGTGCCTATTTGTATTTATTGCTGCTGCCTCCTGAGCCAACTGCATCGAAATTTAATTTTTGATGTCAAATCTGGAATGACAAATAATGTCTGTCTAAGACTAAGGTTGCACTGGGCTGCAAACTGCCATAGTGAGATGTGGCTAGAATGAGGATCAGCATTTTCGAATCAGGGGCCATTGTTCTGAGTGGAGTAGGATGCAGTGTCCACTCCAGGTTGCGGATGAGATGCTGCTTAGAGGTGTTTAAGTATTTCAGGCTCGCCTTTACGAGTCAGTAAAGGATGAAGCGACAGTTGACTGGTGTGGCATCAGCAGTGATTTGGACACTGTGGCAAAGAGGGAGATAATCCAAAAGGTGAACCTTTCAATTTGCAAGTTGATGTACATTTCCCTCATTAGTGACAAAGCAAAGGAGACTGCAGATAAAAGCAGCTGTAATGATTTTCCTCCACATTGTGGCAGCACTCTTCCCCAAAGACAAGGTGAGGAGGTCAGTCCAAGTAGAACTTGCTCCTCCACATCAAGAGGAGCCAGTTGTGTTGGATTATGTAGTTTGAATCCCTCCTAAAAGTCTGCCTGGTAAGAGTTTTAGGCAAATACCACCTGGAGGATGCTTCAGTGCATAAACAGAATAAGATTGGATTATAATTCTTGGCTGTCCTGGGAATACCTCAGTGTCCCCAGAGGAGGTGGAGGAGGTGGCTCCTCTGGGCATCCCTGTCTAGGCTGTTGCCCCCATGCCCTGGATATATGGAAGAAAATGGATGAATAACTCTGGTACTACATGGCAGACTCTGTGAATGGCAACCAACCCCCTCTGCTGATGCAAATAGGTTATTCTAAGACAACCACATCAATTTCATAATTTCTCATTCACTCTACTAAAAGAACCAGTGTCATTGTCCATTGCTAAATTGGGATCCTCCTACATTCCCTTAAATCTAATTCTCTGGGCCTTTAAATGTTAACTGATTGTATATTGTAGCTTTAAATTAAGTGTTTATCTCCTTTAAAACAACTTGAAATGTCTTGTCTGTTGAGTAGCTTATCCCACACTCACACAGCCCCTCATGATAGGATAGAACTACGTGGTAATTGGATTTCCATCCTCACGCTGAAATCCAATAGACTGCTGCTAAATGCTAATCTCTTATCTACCTGTCCATCACAGCAGAACAGTACGACGAGGCTGAGATGAAGAACAGTGAGTAATCTGGCAGCCCTAGACTTCTGGAGCACAGCTGCTCTTTGTCACACCGCCGAGCTCATAACGGCGACATGTGGCTTACCTCCTGACTAAGCACAGTTTGTGCGATTTTATCCAGATGCTACCTGCCAAATGACGCAGCTCTACATCCTTCTTTTTGCATCAGGGTTTTATCAAAATATTGCCTTTTCTCTTGCTCATCAAGCCAGATAAGAGGATTTCCTTTGACAGACCGAGCATTGTTTGCATCTTGCGTTAGCAAATTGCCTGCCACGTGGAACACAATCTCGGCATTTTCTAATCTAATTTAAAATATGCATGATCATTTCTTTAATACTGAAATTGGATTAATGCTACAGAGATGTGTTCCCTTCTGACGACAAAATGACGTCTTCTTCTCCTGCGGCAGATTTATCAACAGATCTGACAAAGCCCATATTTCTGTGTAACTCTGAAGAGCTGACACTGTGGCTCTGGCGCCTGGACATTATGGACCACAAACATCCATTAGGACCCAAGGTGGTAGGAGGGGTGGAGGGGGAGGGCAGGACACAGTATCTGACAGCTTGAGCCTTTGAATTTAATTAAATATGTCACAGGTTTCTGCCTGTTTATGACTGGGATGGAGTAATAGGGACAGGCTGTGTAACTCCTGCAAACACAGCCAGAAAATTCACCTCATTTATCTCCCACTGTGAACTGAAGAATTACATTCAGACATGTTGAAATGTAGCTTTCAGACCAGACGTGCGCAATATATTGTCAGAAAGCAGATTTTAAAACAATATTAATATGTTGCAGGATGAGTATTTCCTGTCAGCTCTTGCATCAGATGCATTTCAGACCGTAATTAATCAAACAGAGAATTTATGGATTAATATTACGTTTATCTCAGCATTAGCAATAAAATAACGTCAATCTATACTGAAAAAAGTAAACATCATGCAATCAGAAGCCTTTGTCTTTGGTTAAAAAAATATCCCAAGGCGTACAGGCTGGATAATATATTTGACAGCTAGTAGTGATTCATGTCTTTGTTTTCATAATATGCAAAACACTACCATAATAGTGAAATATGTGCAGCTTCATCTATTTCTGTCTCATTCTGCTGTATATCAAAGTTAAGAGGACATAAATAGATAAAAGTCTCCCCTGGGACGCCGACTGTCAGATGCAATTTTACTCATGGTGTATAAATAGCACTGAAAACAATAAAATACAATTTAAGACAGGATACACAGACCTATAAATGTTAAATCTCACTAATAGGAATATTTTTTTTCCACTAATGCTGTTTGGCTGAATCTTTTGGTGGTGTGAAAAGCATTGGTACAGTATGTTTTAACCCATAAACACCCAGTGCTGGTTTTGTGGTAGTTCCCGGATGAATTTTTCTCTATTTTAACCTTTCTTAAGCAATTTATCACCATTTACTTTAATATTACGCTCTGTGTTTTGCATTTTTAAGTGAAAATCAGGTATTTTGCTATATTTAATTCACTGATCACGTAAATTTTCGTAAAAGCTTGGATTAAAGTTGGGGGTTATTATATCAGAGCCAGAGAAAACTGAAGAAAAAGATACATTTTTCAGCAAAATATATCATTAACTGAACATAAAATAAACATTTCCAACTATTGTTATTTATCCAACTCCATGGGTTTTACTGGTGAATCAATGTTGTAGAAGATGACGGTGTTTCCATGGCAACTACGGAGCCTCTGAACATCCTAATCTGACCATGAAAAGATGACAAAGTGCATTTTACACCAATTATTTACATGTGTTGACAGAATTAGTGCATCAGCAGGTATTAAACAGTTTAGATCAGTGAATGATTTTGGTTGCTGATGGATGTTTGGGTCTTTAAGGGTTAATACCGATGCGTGACTGTCCTCATTCCACAAAGCTGGCGCTAAAAAAGCCACTGTTCTCAGAAGGCATTCAATCAGATTTTGGATCCTGGCTGTAGGTGTTGGCTTCCATTCAGCCTCCAGAGTATAACCAGGATGGAGAGAAGGTCTGCATCACAGTCAGAGTTCCAGTTCACACCCCCCCCCCCCTTTCACCTGGCTTTGTGGAGAGTGGGTAGTGACATGCAGAACCATAAAACTGGGTGTATTTCTGTGTGCTGCCTTGATTTCACACCTGTCTGCTGGGCAAATACACTGTTGCTTGAAGCTGAATCATCTTCCTGACTTTTTTTTTTTTCTACCACTTCTACTTGAGCCAGGATTTATATTGACAACGTGAACCTGAGGGCTGTATTCTATTGATTTCATTGAGTTTGGAAAAAACTCAGAAGTCTGTTGGTGCAGTTTCATCTGACTGAAGATTTAAGTGGAAACAATTGGCATTAAACTTCTCCTGGAACCGTCACCTTATTGTGGTGGAGGAGTTTGAGAGCCCTAATGACCCTAGGAGCTATGTTGTCTGGGGAATTTTGCCCCTGGTAGGGTCTCCCATGGCAAAGGGTCAGACAAAGAACGGTTCAGAAGACCCTCATGCAGAATAACAATAAGAATCTGTGTACCCGGCCCGGAGGGTTACCGGGGCTCCGCCCTGGAGCCAGGCCCGGGGCTGGGCCTTTGCCCATGGGGTCCGGTCGGGCCCAGCCCGAACCGGAGACATGGGCTTCTCGCCATGTGGGCCCACCACCCGCAGGGGGAAGCAGAGGGGTCCGGTGCAATGTGGATTGGGCAGCAGACCAAGGCAGGGGCCTTGGCGGTCCGATCCCCGGTTATGGAAACTGGTTATCGGAACATGGAATGTCACCTCTCTGGTCGGGAAGGAGCGGGAGCTTGCGGTGGATAGATGTAGTCGGCCTCATCTTGACACATAGCGTCGGCTCTGGAACCCTAGTCCTTGAGAGGGGTTGGACTCTCGCCTTTGCTGGAGTTGTCCCGGGGGAGAGGCGGAGGGCAGGGGGATTATATCTCCTGGCTGGCCTGGGGACGCCTCAGGATTCCCCTGGAAGAGCTGGCGGAAGTGGCTGAGGAGAGGGCTGTTTGGGCCCCTCTGCTGAGGCTGCTGCCCCCGCGACCCGGACCTGGATAAGCGGGAGAAGACGGTACGGTACGGTATGGTAGACAATTGGCATTAAAGGCACAATATGTCACATGTCCACAGCCAAACATCTCTAAATTAGTAGTCTTATGTTATTTATTATGTTGAATTTATATCAAATACTTTCAATGTTCAATTAGACTCAAAGAAATTGGTATTTTTATTTAATTTGTTTTAATTTGGTTGACTGTAGCTATAAGTCATGTGCTGTTTTCTGGAAAGCATAGTAAACACAAGTTAAACACCAGAGACTAATATGTGTAAATCAAACAATGTTATAGAATTAACTGTATTACAACACTATTTTTGCCAAACTGCATACATTTTTTTTATTTCCTTGTGTGGAATTATTCAAGTAGAGAGATCTAATTTGTCATTTTTCAATAATTCAATCTAGCTCACCACAACATGTGACCAATGGATTGCAGAAGCCACCAATGTATGAGGCAGCTTCGAAAAGTTCATGGAAAAAGGACAGTTGGAAAAAATGGTTTAAGTTATAATATTTATTTTTCAACATATGCTTCATCTAGGTCAATACACTTCTGCAAATGTTGATACCAGCCTTTAAGTCCAGCTGTATAAAACTGAGGGCAGTGCACATAGCAAACATGCTTTTTAGCTATGTTCTTTTTCCATGGACTTTTTGAAACCCCCTTGTTCAACTAATGTGATTGTTAACTTAAATGATAACTTACCATTACACAACTTTACTCACTGAACGTTAACCTTAAAACTTAAAGACCGACAGCTACTCTTGAAGTGACTGCCTCATCTAACATTAACTGAACATAAAACAAGTGTCTACAACCACTGCTCCTTGTTAAACTATGTGGGGTAAATTGACATTTTACCTTAATGATGTAACTGTAGTTGTTGAATTAGTGGTTTTAGAGTCATTAAATATTTTAGATCAGTAGATGCTATTGTTTGCTGGTGGCTGTTTAGGTTTTTCTTCTGGTATTATGATATTACTCGCGGATCTTTTTTTAAAAAATGAAATTACTTTAAGTGAAACTGTAACTCAATAAACATTATGTCAGTTTCAACACCTGACACTGTCTGTACATTGGATTTCTGCCTGATTCAGATAGGTTTCATTGTGAATAGTGGTGGTCCTATTTGTAACTGAACTACATAATTGTGCCTTTTCAATGACCCGCACATTCGCTGGGCTGTTCCATTCTGGATGTATTGATTGGTAGGAAAGAGGCTTTAAAGGAAACAGCTATCAGAGAAGGAGCCCCGACTTTGACCAGCACCTGAAAACATATACTAGTCGACAGTGAGAGACACATCAATGACACATACAGTGTTCGTCAGTGTAAAAGGTAAGTAAAAGACATTTTCTTAACTTGTAGTTTGTTATAAAGACAATACAATGCCATTCAGTTTTGTGTGAAACTGCTCAACGAACTGCATCACCTCTCACACAGCACGTCACCATCACCAGCATGATTGAGGTGACAAAATTGGTGCAAATTCTAACAAGTCTGGACAGGCCAAGAGCTGCAGCAGTACCTTCATCTGTTCTGGGAAGCTTGAGGAGAGAGAAAATTACAATGACATTAATGATGTTTTCATCTGGAAGGGTTTTGGGTGTGTAGTCTATCTAATAATCATATACTAAGTAGTAGAAGTAGAAGTATATACCAACAGTCATATACTTCAAGTGTTTTACTATAACTTGTGACATCATACGTGTAACTGGCAACATTAACTCCCATAATAATTTCATTTTTGCGAAATAAGATCAAATGTATCAAACCTATAGTAGTTGAAATTAACCCCCATACTATTAATTTAACCCTTAAAGAATTAGAATGTGACTTTCAAATGAATTTTTCTCTACATTTCACTTTTCCTACATGCATTTATTATTATATTATCCTCTATATTTTGCATTTTTTAGTAAAAAGCCTATACAAGTGAGAGACTACAGAGCTTCTGAAGATCCAAATGGGTCATATGTAATGACACTGAAGAGCTGAGAAACTGCATTTTACCTGAATTATTTACATGTATGGATAGAATTAGTGATACCAAAGTTATTAAACATTTTAGATCAGGAGATACTTTAGGTTTCCAGTGCCTTTTAAAGTGAAGTTAAGAAGTGATTTTGTTCTGCATATGTTCTTGCATGTAAAGTCAGTTTACATAATGCGATCTTACATCTTTTCCACAAACATTTTATTAAAGCGCTTCATAAATAAAATCCGTACATAAGCTGTCATTTCATACAGCACGTTCATCTCACTGTTGAAACGTAATGATCCTTAGTAGAGCCTTGGCTGCGTTCTGCTACTGCTTTCCAGCTCAAAGGTTGGAAAACAAATACTTCACTGTTGACAAGATGTTTCTCCACTCTGTCACAGTGGAGTACAACACACTCAGAGATAGTGTGATGGGTGGCTGCCGGGGTAACATGCCTCTGTCGGCGAGAGCTCTGAAAGGAGCGAGCAGGGTTAATTAATTAGACATGAGTCGACAGCAGCATTTGAGACCACCACAGACAATGCAGCATCAGGGTCAGCCTTGTAATTTCAACCAAGTACAGAACACAAGGAAGTTTCCACACCCAGGCTTCTCTCTCTTGTTTATTTCGAGGGACAACCAACCAGGTCCGCTTCCACACCTGACATCTGTCTTTTAATATATGGAGGTTAATTTCTGGGCACTCAGAGGAAGGCAGTAATGAAAGGAAAAGCCATTAGCCGCGCATAGGAACCACCCTCTGCTCCATTGCTAACGGACAATCATCCTGAAATAAGAAGTAGATAATGTTTACAGAATAAATGAAGTCCATATTTCCATGGCAGCAGCCCAATGGAGCATTTTAGCACAATTTAATATTTGATAGGGTTGCATCCTGTAATGGAAAAGTTGTTTTTTCAGCTGGAAAATTATCACAGCGGAGAGAGAATGGTCAGTGCACGAGGATGTCATCCAAAAAAAAAAGAAGTAAGCTAGCAAGAATTTAACTGCTTGAGTCCACACATATTTTTAATTATGCTGTTGAAATTCATCTCTCCACAATTACAGAATAAGTGACAATATTGTTTTAATGAGCAAACATTTGAACGCAACATAATTTATTCATGTCAAAATCTCCCCGAGGGCGTCGAGAACCCGGAGCCACATCTCATGTATTTGGAAAAGCCATCATTCGGTGCCCGGCAAATTATCATACACAAATAAAAATGTAATTGGACTTCTGTGCAGACGTAGAAGGAGGGATCTGACAACCCATTTAGAGAACCTGATGAAAAACAGACAGCTGCAGGAAAAACACAGCATCGCAATGATCTAATTACTTTCTTCCGCGCATCCTCCACAATTACTGTACAGCTGCCTCCCCAAATCACTGGGTATGTTAATAAGTAAAATATCTCATGCAACTAATCTATTACAGTCATACAAACAGAGGAGTTGGTGGATGAGGAGCCATTTTAATTGGTGCTCCATATCAAGTCCTCAGGTGTTCATTATGAGTCTATTGAGTTTGGAGAGTCTGTGTAGGCTTTTACTTTTTCATGTCTCAACTAGGAAAATGAAATAAATAGCATTGCATTTCCAAAATCTGCAATTAGTCTCCCTTACTAACATCAAACCAACACATGCTGACTACAAAACATGGTACAATAACTTGTGACAAGGTTGCTACAGCAACAGTTAGATAGCTAGAGAGAGGTGAGGCCCCGCCCCTTCCAGTTAGGCCCCCGGAATGTATTACAGTCAAAGCCAACAAGTCATTTTTAGATCCTGTTTAATTTATACATCATTTACACGTGCTTGTCAGTTTAAAAGATAATTCTACAAGTATAGTTGCAGTTTGTTTGTAAAACTGTTGATGTTAATTTTCACTCTTAGTGATCTGTTAAGAGTCACTCTTCACAAGGACTAAAACAGAAAATAAATAAATGGATGGATGGATGGATGGTACACAGGAAGAGACAGTACATCACCTCTCCTTTAACTAAGTGCAAATACTGATACTGTACTTATTAATTTCTGACAACTTGTACCACCTACATTTTAACACTGATCTGCATTTTCTAGTTCCTACATTTTCAATACTCTTTTACTGTAACACATTTTATGAAAATCCATGTCTATAATGCATCATAAAGTATTATAAACATAGAGTATAATGAGCTTTAATAAGCTTAATGTTGTGTAATCCTAGTTATAAGCACTCATTATCATTCATGTCATGTCATAACACTAACATAATAACATGTCATCATCAGAATGTGCAGCAATATTGCGGTGTTTTGCTTTGTTCTTGCAGTGATTTCATTATGTTGCTTAAAGCATCTACTTAATTAACTTTTAATCATATGTCAAGACATTATAACACTGGTTATATGTTATGAAATGATTATGACATAAAATAGTTCCATACTTTTAAAAACAGTGGGTCAAGTATTGATATCTGAAATTAAAAGCCATAATTATTTTATCAAATCAAATCAAATCAAATTTTATTTATATAGCGCCAAATCATAACAGAAGTTATCTCATGACACTTTA
>JAPQRQ010000005.1:37055661-37066555 GCA_037367365.1 Apogon talboti | reverse complement strand
TAGAAGATGACGGTGTTTCCATGTTCACTATGGAGCCTCTGAACGTCCAAATGGGTCATATCTGATGACCATGAAAAAATGACACACTATATTTTACACCAATTATTTACATGTATTGATAGGATTAGATCCATCCACTGCGTTTCATGAAAATTCAGTCCAGTCTTATTTATAAATCCCCTATCACAACACATGCTTTCATCAAAGCCAAAGCCATGAAAGTAACGTACAGAAAAGAGAAGAACCCAACAGAATTTCAGAGAGAAAGCTTGAGTTTACAGTGGGGAGAAAAAAAAAACTCCCACCGACAGAACCAGGCTACAGTTAGACGCCCATCTGTCGCGACCAACTGGAGTGAATAGTAAGAGGAAAGTAGGAAAAACATAGACAAAGAGCAAGAAACGACACAGTCACTGGAAAATACAGCAAACACTGGGCAGTTTAAAGGTCAAGAGTCCACTATGGGAGGGGAAAGATACAAGTCCTGTCCAGACCTTAAACCAGCAGCTGTCCAGAGACACCTGAACAGACGCGTCCGGTTGTAAGTGTAAAACCATTGCAGTCCTGCTGACAAACAGAAGGTCAAACAAACGGGGGTAATCGCATTTACCTCCTTGGTGGAGGAGATGCTGATCTGCATAAAACTAATATGAGCTCAGTGGTCAGCATAATGTGGTGGAATATATACACATTATAGACACTATGATGTATAACTAAAGGTCATGTTTATTGTCAGTTTAGGGAAATTCAACCTCTACATTTAACCCATCCTAGCACATCCACAGTCTTTGCCAGTGCCTTAGTCGACAGGAGAATTAACCTAGCATACAGGATTTTGATAGCAGGGGAAACCATCAGACTCCGGAAAACAAGGGAGAACACAAATTGGTCAGATGGATAATATTTTTCATGTTAGTAGATTAATTTGTCTTCTGCAAATTGTGTGATCAACAATGTCAAATGTACGGTAACTGATTCACTAACAATTACTTTGACATAAGTTTAGAATCAGGCCTTTGAACCTCATTTTAATTTCCCCGTTGTCATAATACACTTGAATTCATTCATTTTCTATAACTACTTAATCATCTGTAGCTAACATTAGGTGAACGCAAGGTACAATGTGGAGAAATCATTGGTTCGTAACAAGCATATAGAGACAAAAGAGAATTCCCTCTCAGTGGGCCCTCCATGCGTACCTCACAATACATACTTACGACTGCATGCACTAATGATCCCTTTCCAAAGTGAAAATGAATCTGAAAATGCTTTACTAATTCCTCAAAGTCTCCCGTTGTTGTCCAGCTTATTTTGCTGTTCCCTACCTACTGACACTTCGCAAAGTTCCATTTAAGGGGGCAGGACATTTGTCTAAGGGGGCATTGCCCCCTCTTACCACTGCCTAGAACCGGTCGTGATGTGGTGAGTTCTGTAGATAAAGCCCCACCCTCACTAGTGATGCGTGGATCAGCAGGTTACCTGGCATATCTGATGTAAAACAGTAGTTGCTGACGCACCCCTCTCAGTTTTCTTATTCCAAACACCCAGCGACGATGTCGGTCGTGCGCGACATAATAGTATGTTTTCTAATCAAAATATGTCTAAATCTCAATGAAATATCTAATTTACCCAGAAGTTTTTATATTATGATGATTTATTGCAAAATACAATAATTGTAAAGCTCTATAAGTATGTGCTGGATCTGCACTATAATTATTACTATCAACTAGAGGTCCCCAGGTTATACTAGTCCAATGTAAACAGAACTAAACTTTAACAGACGAAATCCAAATCTCATATTCACTGGCATCCACTGAATGTGTCACTGCATTTGTTGGCATCTGCCACAACAACAACAACATATGGCTCACAGCTGTCAGTGCCACTGAAAGCTCCTGTGGAGCTCCAGGATGCAAATATGCACACAGGCCAGGCAACGCAGAGACATCATATATATTTAATGATACACGGTGAGTGAGATTATTCTGCTGATTCATTCAACGCTACTGAGATGAGGGGAAAAAGGTGGAATTTAATTTTAGTGTGTGGTATAGTGGAAGATGACATGTCTTAACATAAATAGATTTATCGCAATTAAAGGGCCAAACTATCCTACAGATGGAATAAACTTGGAATTACCAGAGCCACTGGTTGCTTAGCAACCAAAGCAGTGACTCCAGAAAGAGACTCCACCTGCCCAGGAATCACCTAGCAAATAACTCCCCATAGAACCATAACTCTTGCTTTTCCTCTTTTTTTCTTTTTCACACAGTTGGCACAAACAAGATACACCGTGTTAATGAGTGAACTTAAGAGTATAGGATTGCTGTTTGCTGTTTGCAGTAAAAGTCTGGTGGAATAATTTCAGCATCATTTTTTTTAGGTTATAAAATAATTTCATGTTAGTTCAATCCATTTCTATTTTTGCATTCATCACATACGTTCTGTAGGCCATACGCTGGCCAAAAGTTGAACACTTTAAATGTTGGTAATGAGTGCTATCACAATTAGCCCCGTGTTACCATTCTGGCAGGCTGTGGAAATGAAGCATTCGAAAATTGCAAAAGATACAGCCAAGGCTTTTTGTCCCAAAGTGCCAGCTGTTAGTAAGCGCAACACCGAAACAGAGAAATCGTGCCCTTTCGAAAGTTTGTGTCAAATTTATTTGAAATTTTATAGAAACAGTATTTATGAGCTCATCATCATCTTCTTTTCATTTTTCTTCTGAACATTTAACTATGTTTTCTATCTGTGCTCTGTGGATACAGGTGTAAAACACTGAAACACTCCTTACTATGAATATATTTAAAGATATTTACATGTAATGTTATGAAGGAAACATGTTGCTTTACATAAACCTATGTGACAGTACTAGTCATGGGTAACTTTTTGGCTATTTTTTTACTGCCTTTCTGTTGTTACTGATGTCTTTAGTTTATTCCACAGATGAAGTTATATTCTAAGCAAAACTGTTGCTGCCATTTAAGTAGAAGAAGTAGAAGTAGATCTTACATCTCAGTGGGACCATCCTGGAAAACTAATGGACATATATATAAGGACTTCACACCAACAGTAAAACACATTACACAAACACCTGTGAGCTAAACCTGATTTTCCAAACCCCAGTGTCTTAGAATTGGTACAAATGGACTTTAATAAAGTCCCTAGACTAGCACCATTAGTGCTACAAAACCCATGATGCCATGTTCCTCATATAATACAACAGTAGTCAGGCAGCTTTAAGTGAATATGTGTCTATGTGATGCAAAGCCACACCATGTCATTCACTACATCTGACATAGAACAACCTGCAAAACATGAAGTATATACAATGTGAGATAGTACCCAGTCGTAATAGCTTCATAATTGTCATAGAGATATGATGTTTACTTGTGTATTTCCCAAAACTGTGATAGACAGCATACTACAGCCTATTTTCAGTATAACCTTAAAATAAACTCGATTGTTTGAATTGTTGCTATCTGGTTGCACTGGTTTGTGTTGTGGATCTCAGTGACGTTATCTTAATTTGGTCTAAAAAACAGATCTGCTAAACCAGGATTCAGAGAAGATATCGATGCTTAATGCGCTTGAGGCTGCAGAGAAGCATCTGGTGTATGTCTGTATCTGTGTGTGTGTCCGTGATGCAGAAAGTCTCAGATCTCAGGGGCCACAGTGAAGAAAAAAATCTTTCCCCCCTGGAGAACAAGAAGGAGGAACAGCTGAGACTAATTCAGAGGATTACCTGGCCACTGGGGGAAAAGTTACACAGCAAATAACTCAAGAGTTTTCCTCTGTAATTGCTTTCATTTGCAATTCATATTCATGTGAGTGCCAGTTGTGGGTGTGCATGTGTCGCAGGGTGTGGGAGCGTTTATTTCACAGGTGTCACAGCCGGTTACAGAGAGAAGTTTCCTCTTCACTTTTGCAGATCAAGGATGGCTCTGCCTGATACAGCTGAGGTCATGAGTTTTCATATTTTGCCTAAATGCATTCAAGCTCCATTTAATCTCATCATCGATTCTCTCTTTAAGATTAGTAATCCCAGGTATGTTATTTTGATGATGTGACATTCGCTTGAAGAATAACTGAAAGAAGTTTTAATAACAGCTTTTATTTTATCATATTCTAAGGTTAAAAACAAAAAGGTAAAAAAACTAAAATGGCATTGCTCTTGAATTATGTAGATTGAATCTACCTTCCAAATTTCTGATCACAACTCCAATTTAATGGTAAAATGTATTATTATTATTATTATTATTATTATTATTATTATTATTATTATTATTATTATTATAGTAATAACTTGCATTTATAAAGCACTTTTAATTCAAAAGAACCTCAAAGTGCTACAGAGAAAAAGAAAATCCGTGAAAAAAAAAACCAAACATTTAACATTTTACTGTTAGCCTTACCCAAAAACTGTAGATGGGGATATTTTTGTACCTCCAATACCTTAACAGTTTCCTTATCCATGGTTCTTAGTTTTTTTTTTTGTTTTGTTTTTTTTTAGCTTCGTAACAGTTTCCTATGAAGAAAAGTTATTATTTTCTGAAACTGGATTTTTACCACATTGCTGAATAAGGTCTACTGTTAGCTCACGTTGTATTGTGGTCCGCCCATCTTCATTCTGCTACATTCATATTAATCTTTACTTGATTTTTTTTTAATCAATTTTTCAAGGACTTTTCATTCTAATAGGCTAAATGAACAGAGGGAATATTAAACAGTGAAATACTGATGGTAGGCAAAAATGTCAGCATCATACATTTTTTCCTGGCAAATATCAAATCAGTGTTTCTTCCTTTTAAGTCTAAAGGCAGATTGTTGGACTTGAGTCAAAACTGAAGAACCAGATTGTTATTTGTAGTTTTAAAGTATCTAACAAGACAGAAAAGGACATAAAAGAATGAACAAGTCAAAAACATTGGAAAATATGCAACAAGACTAAGACAAAAGACGGAACGTGTGTAACAAGACAAAAACACCAATTTTGTGCTTTAGTTCTTATTTTGCTCATTGTATTCAAATTGATTTACATTAAAATCAAAATAGGAGTACAATATGACTTATCTGATGATGTCAACACCTATAGACAAAAGAAAAGGGTATATCACGTTAATAATAAAATAACTTTGCAATACATACCATTGTTTTTATCACCCAGCAAACATCAACTGTAGCATGAATCACATGTTCTGAAAAAACTCATTTAAAGACATGCACCTGAATGAGACAAGATATTTTTTTATTTAAGTATTTATCATCGACAGTAGGAAATACAGCCACGCACGCCTGGTGAGATTAATTTCACAGTCCATCAAAAAAGCACCTGGACCATAGTTGTCATGTTCTTTTGGACTAATCTGAGGATCATGTTGTTCATTGTGGCTGCCCTGTGTGCACCTGACAACAGTTACCAGGGTTTGGGTTCGATCAGGTTTCGATCATCACCGTTTAAAGAAGAACAGGCCTTTAGGGGTTATTTTTATTAATGAAGTCAGCTAATAACTATGCATAAGGCTTCCATGGATGACAGAAGGGACTGAGCATGCTGGCATACAAAGCATCTCTGGCCACACACAGCTGGTGTCTGTTTCCTTGTAGGGTTAGCTGTGCTTTGTCTTAGTCAAACTGTGGGATATGAGTTTGTTTTTGATTTTTTTGTCCCCAATATGAGATCTCCTCTAGCATGATTGGATCATGTATTAATAGCACGCTCTTCCTCTATACCCAGTGGATTTGAGAAACACGGATAATACAGCTCTATCAAGCAGTGTATCCGATATCTCCGGAGGTGCTTTCAAAACATGTATAATATTCCATTAGTTCAATACTCTGTGAATATGGCCTCTAATGTGATGTAGACTGATGATAGTTAGCCATGACCCACTGCAGCATCTTTGATTAACTTAGACAGCCTGTCAGTATCAACACACATCATAAAATGTAAGTCAGCCAATTCATTTTGCCAATAACAGTTTTCCAGGGCTAAAAAATATGAATATACAAAGCCCAGACTAAATAAATAAATTCCCACTTGTTGGACCATTTCACAATGTCGCAACATTCAGAGTTGCATTCATTTTTGTATTTTTTCTATCTTGTATTAACGATGGGAGAGTTGGACCGTTGTGTAAAGTCTCCTCCAGCACATATCATATATTCCCAATAGGGTTCAGGTCTGGACTGTTTTATGTCCAATCCATGTGTGAAAATGATGCCTCATGCTCCCTGAACTACTCTTTCACAATCTGAACCTGATGCCTCCTGGTGTTGTCATCTAGATATATGTCTGTATCATCAGTGAGGAAGAAGTCCACTGATGTTCACATAACATTATGAACCTAGACCTGACCGACTGAGGCAACCCCAGATCGTAGGCACTAGGCATGATGGGTAATCATTTCATCCACTCATCAGACCACATGACCTTTTTCCTCTGCTTAACTTTAGATGGTTTTCACATGGCTACACAGGTGCTCAATCCCAATCTCTTGGTTTCTTTCCACATTTTTCTTATAGAAATGCTTTGACTTTCACTATAAAAAATTACTATGAGTTCTAACGTTCATTCTCTACAATTTCATTTCACCAAATATAAAAGTGATTCTTTTTTCTGAACGCAATTCATCCTCACAGATGATGGTTCACTATTATTGTTCCAGTTGCTCATAATATGTTGGACAGGTTTTAATAATCTCAGCAATCTCCTTATTTATTTTGCTCCAACTCTCCTGAAACAACTTCAGGTACAACTTTTTTTTTATATTGTTTAAGAAATTAGAAGCTACTCACTGCATCAGTTAGAGTTAAATACCTTGTTACATCTGAAGCATATTAATCACTGCAGTAATTATCCAATGGAATGATCTGAAGTATTTGCTGAATTAAATCGAGGTTGGCAGTGTGTAAGTGTATTACATTTTATGTCATATTCTCTTCTTCTCCCTATCCTAGCCTGCATGTCTCAAAAAGGTGTGGTCATTATTTCATAATATTTAATTTATCAGAAAGAAGGTCAATAATGTGCAGAAAATGCATCCTTGCTCTTTTCATATCTGCACCAAGCTGTTTCTGGAAAATCCATTACTGTCATAACAGACTGGGAGATTAGCTTTGATTATCTTAATGCATAGAATTACAGATGAATTAATATTATAAATCACAGCAATCTGTCTAATTCCTCTAATCCTCACTGTAGTTTACAACTCATACAAAGTTTCTGAACATCTTTAAGGAAGAAAGAAAAAAAAAACAGCTTGATGTTTGGCTCCACGGGGTGAGGTTTATTCCTGAGAGTGGAAACATGAGTCAAACATCGAGTTTGTTTTTATGGTTTCGCTCAAGGACAGTGAATCCATTTGTCCGTCACTCTTTAATGGTCCAAGGTCCTTGAAAACCTGTGAGACTTTCCCAAAGGGCATGTCGGATTGAAAATGAGCTTAGATAATGTTCAATGGTAAAATAACAAAAATAAGTGGACCACAGGAGAATGGCTTGGACTGAAAATCCCTAAAAACTATTTCACAGACATGGCAAGTTGATAGGTCAGTGAGTCAAGACCAACCTACTATTAAAACCATCATGATTTAGCACAAGCGGATTCACTGCAGTTATTTATTTTTAAGGATATACAATCTCTGTAGAATCTAGTTTTTATTGTACAGATCTTTTGTTTTAGATTTTGCATGCAAAACACAATGCAAGATACGCAATAAAGTGAAGAAAATATTGATTTAAATGAAATTTTGTAGCATAAACGATATTTGTATGGTTTTTGATATAGTTATTCACAATTCAACAAACATAACATAGACACTTTTAGACACATGAAGATGAAAAAAGTGTCATTTGTGTAGCAACCAAGGGGGAAGCACTGCAGCTCCATAATTAAGGTAAAGGTTAAAGGTTCAACTCACTTTATTACCCCATTGGGAAATCCACCCACAGCGTTTTACCAATCCTAATATACACAGCACCTAGAATTAGCACTATCAGCTGCTGTTGAAGGCGCTCAGGGACCAACTCCAGATCTTCATCAGTTCATCAAGGCCACTTGAAAAATCATGAAATAGGCCTAGCTGTTTTTTTTTTAAAGGATAATTACCTAAATCTTCTTCTGATGTCTCTGCTCTGACTTTGTAGATATTTTCATTCATTTTAATGGGTAATTTAGTGGCCAATTAAAAAAAAAACACAAAACAAAATTTAAAAAAACCCCAAAAAACAGATGAAACCTCTTAAATATGCCAAGTGTTGAAATAATGTGGCCACCCATGTATTGTGTTGGACTTATATTGACACATCTACATAACAGCTCATTCGAACTCTCAGGATTTCATTTAACCTAGTAAAGCTAGACTATAGTTGTGGTTGATAAGTTCCACCAACGAAACTGTAAAATGAATTTGTTTCATAGTGAATCATGAAGTCTACTCTATTCTCAAATAAGTAAGATAGCATTTAGTTTTAGCTCACTTCTGACCCTTCACCCTGCATATTTTGTCCAATTATGGTGTGACGGGGTAGCCCAAGCACGTCTCTCTCTTTTTCTCTCTCTTCTTCTCTTTCTCTTTCAGGTGACCCTGAAGCTGTTGAGTTTCTCCCTGGCAACCAGGCTGGGGGCGTGGCTCCAACTTCCTGAGCACAGCAGTGTCAGTTGGCGGTTGGTGGTTGCTGTGGCGATAGGTCGACAACAAGGAGAGTTGCCGCAGAGACGTGGAACGCAACAGACAAGGCTATGGAAGGGCAGCAGTGGTGGCCATCGGGTCTCTTCTGACGGATTGGACTTTGCGCCCACTACGCCTTATCTTACATTGTTAAATATATAAATATAAATATATAAATATGGGTCCAAAATCCCAACACGACAATGGCCAAGCCTTAACTACTGGCTTCAACAGAGAGGTTCAGAAACTATGGTGACATCACAGTTCCTCTGTCTATTATTTATGTACAATCCATAGTAGTAACAGTAAAATCCATTACATGCCGTGAGCAGGTTATAATAATTAATATGAAAACATTTGCTTTTATATAACTTGCCTTTTTCTTTTTGATTACTATTAAAGTCATTAAATAATCAATATGTTGGTTCTACACTACCTCGGTTACAGCTTCATCAAAACCTGATCTTTCAACATTTTGTCATTTGAGGGATCAATAGAAAATCATTATCAGGTTTTTCTCTACAGCACATCAGTAGTGAGGTAAAACAGTCTGACTGGTTGATTCAGCAGTAAGAACAGTCCTCTGTGGGATCTTCTCAGCTTTGTGACCTTTAAAAAACAGAGCGCAGACATAAACCAGGCAGAGGTCTCCAGCAGGCATGGAAACTTTTACCCAACAAAACTGAAATCCTCTTTCATGTTTACACAAAAAGCTAGAGATTGTCAGCCTAATCAGAACCAATACCTCTCTTTCACACTTCCAACGCCTACGAGCAATTTCTGTGCCAAAAAGTGCAACTTACCCACTCACCCAATCTTAAACCTTTTGTCTATTGTGTGTCTGTTTTTGTTTTTGCTTCTCAGAGTTTAAGATGAGATCATCCCCCTGAGGAAAATCTGTTTTTAGCAGGACACTGTATACTGTACAGGAAGCACAATTCATGATCACTAAGTGCATGATGATGATGATTCCAAAGTACAGAATTATTAAGAAAAATAAGATAACAAGAATGTCATGAGAGGCGGGGATAGTGTACGGATAAAGACTCATGAAATCCAGAGGTTGTCACCACTCTTCAGGAAAGGCATCTTATTGCTCTTTTTCAAGTAGGAGTCCAGCATGTGGGATGTGTTTGCTGCCAAATGGACAAAAAGGCATGAGGATTATAGTCCTTCTGCCCATCTGTGTTTACCATCTGAAACAGAACTTCAGAAGAATGGAATTAGCATCCTTCCTCCAGTCTTGGCAGCCCTGTATTCTGTTTCTTATTGGAGAGTAGACTCCCTCTAGGTCGGCATCATCACACCAATTCTTAAATGAGGATTTCTTTGTTTTGTTATAAACGTAATGCCACCTGCTTTATGCTTTGTTCCTATACAACAATTAAATGTGATAATGTAATATTGTAATACCAAGAATGATCATTCTGAATGTAAATGTAAATCGCATTTTACTTCATCAAGAAATCTGCCCGCTTAACTTACAATTTGGATGAGCATCATTGAACTTTTTACGGTAGGGAATAGTTACTGGATCATGTGATTACAGTTATTGGAGTTACATGCATGTAGGAAACATACAGTATTCGGGGAGTCACTACAAGTCACTGTTAATGAATTCACACTATGTCCCCAGAGACTGTATCACTATGGTATCAGTAAGTTTTCTTCTTCAAAATTAAAACTCAGTCACACAAAATAGCAGTGTCTTATAATCTTCACATGCTGCATCAGCTGATAGTTTGCATTACAGCTGTTAGCTTAGTTCTGTTTTTAGACTTAAAATAGCCACAGTAAAACCACTAATCACCTCTGTTTTCTGTACAGTGTGCATTGTCAATAGCTGAACTAAAGATCTGTTTAGAATCATCTAAATACATAACTTTGTGGTTTTCAACCATTATAAAGGATACCAAATTGGATTTATAGATTGCCAGTAACCCAGAATCAATGTCATTACATTTTGGGAAAGGTAGGTCAAAGTTCCAATTTTTTCAGATTTTTTTCAAATCTTCCCATTTACTTATATTGGGCGAAATACATGTGAGGGGCAGAGTTTGTTGTGCCTGGCATCACTTTCTTTATTAGTGTTTGATAATAATTTTAAAAAATTACAGTTTTATGTGATTTGAAGCTTTTATAATGTTAATTTTGCTTCGACCCCTTGAAACCCTACTGGAACTCCGACCCTCGACCTTACCCCCCCCCCCCCCCCCCCCCCC
>JAPQRQ010000005.1:37019723-37036825 GCA_037367365.1 Apogon talboti | reverse complement strand
GATCAATGACAGTGGATGGACACACTTGGTTTATGTTCAATTAATGATATATTTACTGAAAAAAGTCAATATTTCTTCAGGTTTCTCTGTTTTGCTATAAGAACCTTTGAATTTACTGTGAATTTTCATGAACACTTAAGTTAAATATAGAAAAATACATAATTTACAATGAAAAATACAGACTACAGAGGATAATATGCTGATAAATCACTTAAGAAATGTTAAAATATGCAAAATACAGAGGCTAATATTATAATAAATACTGATAAATCATGTAAGAAATGTTGAAAAATGCAAAATAAAGAGGACAATATTATACTAAATGCTGATAAATCACTTAAGATAGGTTACATAGAGCAAAAAATTCATTTGGGAACTGACACAATAGTAGCACTGGGTCTTTATGGATTAAGAGGAATAACAATCATACCTGCAAATAGGATCTGGGAAGCAAAAGTGTTGAGTGTGACCAGTGAGGCGGGTAGTACGGTGCCTGTATGACCGTCAGGAAATCCCACAAAGGCAGCACCCCATTGGATGGAGGGAAAGGTAGGCAGGTGGCCGGTGGCATGAAAAAACTGGGTGGCGGCGAGCGACCACAGAACTACTGGAGTCCAGGGGACGTTAAAGCCACCTGAACGGTAAAGAGAAGCAGAAAAAAAGAAACTATGAATGAAAATAGCACTAAAATGTGATGATTCAAACAAGGGGTGGGTGTCTGAAGATGATGAGATGTTCACGATCTGTCGTTTTGGTGAATCATAGAAACTGGGTCATTGCATGTCATCCTACTGCTGTTTCTAAAATCCACAAAAGTGTATCTGATAACATGGATGTGTAGCCTAAAATGCGGCTCTGCTGATTGGACAAATGGCCTCCAGTGTCTCTTCCTTCACGAACATGACATTTATGTGAATACAGCAGAAGTTTGGAGGATGTAATGTGGATGGGACATCTGCAATAAACCATGCCGAGCTTCGGATTTTTACCAATCCTGTCATTTCCTGTCGTCATACGTGTCTGATTACATGATGAGTCTGAAAAGTGCAGGCTGGGATGTCATCTTCAAACCTTTTGAGGAATAATTGAACATAGAAGTGACTGATATGGCCAGAAAATGAAATCTCAGTTTTTTCAATATTATGGACAATTTATGATTTCAGTTGATTGTTTTCTGACTAAAATGAACTGAAGACAAAACATTAGTCGAACAGTCTTTTTTTTTTTTTTACTAAAACTATAAGCCATACGTAACAGGAGAAATGCGTTCATAATTATTCACAAGAAGCAAACAGGTTGCATTTTCATCTCCAGAGCAATAATCTTGATTTTGCAATTTTCACGATTTTTGGAGCAAAACCTCAATTTATCAAATTAATCCGATGTATTGCCCAGCCCTGCTTGAATATAAAGTATTATTTTACTATTAAGTGACCAATTGCAACTCTTTATTAACTATTTATTTTATTGACCTGATAAACAGGTTTCAAAATAATTATTTTAAAACAAAATTAAAAAATTATATAGTGCCATAGGGTGTACATATGTGCAAAATTCCCTCATTAACATACCTAAAAATGATTCAGTCTGTGTTTTCTGTTGACCTATGTACTTTAATCATTTTGTCAAAGTTTTCTCATAATGTTCAGATTCAGAGAAATTGTATAATTTTGTTTCATTTGGTGTCATATTCCCTTTGCTCATGCTAATATTAAAAGTTATTTGCTGTTATTTCACTAAAACTAAATGATGTGGATATGTGTTATAAAATATAAAAACATAATGTGAATAAGATGTTTATATATTACATCATCTGGAACCATACTTCTTGGTAACAATAAGCCAAATCATGAGCAATGATGGTGAAACCACCACCTACCATGATCCCACACTGCTTCACGTCATTTCTATTATGATTGTTTTGATTGAGCAATCCACAGTGCAGAATTTACATGAGGTGTGTTAAATTCTACAAATGGAGAAATCCATCAGCGGCTTCTTGTCTGTCAGTACGTGTCATACCCATGAAGAAAGACTGCAGTTGAAACTGGAGATCATGACTGTGAATGAAGTATTGTGATATGATTTTTTTGTGGGATGAATCATCCTTGTACGAAACACAGGCAAACAAACAAGGAAAACATCCGGGCCTGGTCTTACCGGGGGGCGCTCCATGTAGACTGCTGAGGTTAGTGGAGGAGGCGTGAATGTGCAACAGCGCTCCCATTTCCAGCAGCAGCAGGAGGAAGGACAGAGCCATGCCCTCTGGGTGCAGCATCAGCAGGCCCAGTCCCAGCAGGCCACAGAACAGAAGCAAAGGGGCTGAGTAGACGGTTCCTAGTCCGTAGGCCTCCACAGCGGGCCTGTTGTCCACCTCATTGCCCCCGCTGAGCTCCCCGTCATCCAAGGAGCGCCGCATTTGCTGGTAGATCTGAGGTATGAGGTGGTGCAGCTCCGCTTGAGGGCTGATGCCGGTGCTAGCTCTGTAGCGAGGCGGTGGCAGAGAAGAGCCTCGCGCTGGAGCAGAAGCCCTGGCCTTCATGAACACAGTGAGAGGGTCTAACCAGATCAGGAACAGCCCCAGTCCCAGGAGGCAGAAGGCGGCCCTGGGGAGGGCCAGCTGGGCCAGGCTGATCAGCTCAGCCAGGTTCCTGAAGCTGTCCTCTGGGGTGGCGCTGACGGCCCAGTGCAGCCCCAGGCAGACCGACAGCAGTGGCAGGATCCAGCGCGCCGTGAAAACTGTCGCACCTGAGGAGTTGAGGTTACCGTAGTGACGGAGGCAGCGCCTCAGCAAGGACGTCCAAAGGCCGAGGGAGAAGACAGACAGGATGTAATGGAGGTTCTTCATCTGGCTGTTCTGCAGGCGGGACAGCGGTGAGAGGAAGGGGGACGGCTGGCAGGAGCCCTGCTCTTCCCGGCAGCCATGGAAGGACAGGGAGAGGTAGAGGCTGCCGACCAGCACTCCCAAACAGGCCAGGAGGGTGCTGCTTTCTTTTCTCACCACCGAAGGGGACAGAGCAGGGGACGGCAGCAGCCCTGCAGCCTTTAGAGGGTCGTGGCTTGGGGGCAGGAGCAGGCCGTCCCAGTTAAGATGGATGGGAATGTAAAGAGCCAGAGAGAACACCAGAAAGGTCACTACCCTGCCCTCGGCTATTACGTAGCTGTCTGAGAGGAGGGAGGCGCAGCGGAGGAGCAGCACCAGGAGAGAGGGGGTGAGCAGATAGCGTGGTGTCAACAGGCTAGCCCACTTGGGAGCGTTGGATCCGTTCTTTGCTACAGCAGTCCTAGATCGATGAGCTTTCCAGAGGAAGAAGACTTCTGTGCTGAGAGCAGCAGAGGCCAGGCACCATGCCACCTCTACGTAGCCCTGCGCGAGGAGCTGACCCGCAGCCGCAAACACCCCCGCCGCTAGCGCCGCCACAATGGGCGCCGTGCCAGTCTCCCTTAGGAGAAGTAGTGACATCTCAGACAGGAAGAAACACATCAGGCAGGCAAACGCCAAGATGCATAAACCCGCTGCCATCTTGAGGGGGTTGAATCGGGCCCAAGTGGCTCGACAGGTGTCTCTGACGGTGGTGAGATAGGCCCGGAGGGAGGCGGTCAGCTCCGGGGAGGGGGACCTGCCTTCTGCAACTGTGGCGAGGTATTCTGACGAGACACGGGAAAACTGATCCTTCAGTTGAGCCAGGCTTTCCGGTGGGATGTCTTTGGCCATGCTGGAGTAAGTCTCCAGAAAACGGTTGACCTTCACAGACAGTAACACAAGTTGGATTACTTGGTTTCCTTCACAATTTCCTTTCCTTTTGCTGAAACATTGATAGTAACTCCGATTAAATAAGAGATAAGAACAATATGATACATCAGGATGTGTTAAAATTGCAACTATTTATGTTCTGTTGGTTTATGTTACTGGCTTGTTTGTACTTTTTGTTCTTAAATGAATTTAATTTTTAATGTAGTTCTGTGCCTCTAAATCACTGTGAGTTCCCTCGTGTTTTGGTGCTGCATAAATCAACTCGTTGTGTCCTGAAGTAAAATCTTTGAAACCATTAACAATTTTCCTCAAGTCTTGCTAACTGAGTGCACATTCTGCTTTACACTTAGTTTGCAATTTTCCACCACTTTTTTTTGGGCAACAGTGGAAACAACTCACAATGTTACACTCAGTTTCACTGCAGGTGATGTTGCCAGAAGAAGGTGAGATTTAGTCTCATTTCTTTTCTGCCACAAATACAGTATTCGGTTTTCTTCTGTCGCATTTTTGTTGTTTGAGAAGTGTCTGAATATTTACAGAAAATCAACTTTTCTCCCTTATTTTTATTAATAGTGAGGTTGGTGTTCAAATGCACATTGGCAGAGGTCCACCAGCTCCAATAGAGGCAGACGGGAAATAAACACCTCAACTGGAAATACTGACTTTTGTAACACACAGTCTTATGTTCAATTATTATTAATTGCCTTGAACTTGATGATTAATAATTGATATTTATTTATTCATTCAGATATGTATTGACTAACTGTTTGGTTCAACAGCCATTTGGTCTCTAATAAAGTGAAAAATCGTTAAAAGAAAAGATGCATAACGCCTCATCATTATCAACATTTGAGCAGTGGGGGGTGGGGGTAAAACTGGCTGATTAATCGGCTATCAGAGTTTTTACAGTTCCAAACTATTACCATTATATCAACATTTTAAAACATACTCTTGGCTGCTCTCTGCATATCACATATGGATACATGTGTGCATATGTGTTTAGTACATGTACTACAACATAACATGCAGTGCACTATTAATACCCCCTCAGCCAAATATAGTCTAAGATTCTGTTGAAAGTTATTGCCCTATAATTTAGATTAGATTGTCTTTGTGTAAAAGTTATTACATACATATTTATATTTGAAAGTATTTCAACCGTACAAGGCTGTTTCAAGCAAACATATCAGCCTAACAAAGGGGTCATGTCTCCTTTTGATACCATTTGACCTCAGAAAAGTAGGTCAAGGTGACTTATTTTCGATAGGCTTATGGTCCATGCCAAGATGTATCCACAGTATACATTTGGTGCAGATATCTAAATGCATTCTTCAGATAATGTTATTGTGTCATTGAATAGACAGACAGACAGACAACAAAATACCTCTCTGGCCAGAATTGGCTGATGGGTAAAAACTACACTGGAAACTACACCCTACAGAAAAAGACAAAAACCTCAACTATACTGACATGAAACTATTTTTACAAGAGCAAGACAAGCAAAAATATGTTCCTTTGACCAGACACGTACAACATTTGTCTGATTTAGTGTTAGTTTTTGTTCTGTGTGTGTAGAGTTTTCAAAAACAGTCTTAAAAAGTCTCAAAGATAGTGTCTAAATACAGTACAATTCTAAACACACGGACTAAAAGCACAACTAAACGTTCATGAGGTTACATGTTTCATTTCTCACTGTGTGAAGATCTTTGAGGGTGCAAAGCGTCTTGGGCAGAATACCTGCTTTGCATTGATCCACAGTGCCTCCTGCTGGCTCAAAGCTCCAGCTGCAGCCTGTTTCTGCCCATGAGGAGGGAATAAAGGCAGGAGAACCTGCCCGACGCTGCTGTAGGGGATGGGGGTCCCCAGCAGGAGAGCCAGGGTGGGAACCAGGTCAGTCTGTGGTACCACATCTGGTTCACCCTAAAAACATGAGAGTGACACAAAAGATTTCTGCTTCATTTATCTGTGGATGCAAGTATTTAATGACAAAGAACAAAAGATCATGTGTATTCACTGGACAGAACTGTATGAAGTTCTGAAAAACAACATACACCATTAAGTGTTTTTAATTTTATAGTGGGTTTTTTTTCTGCAAATCAAGTATAAAACAAAAAAATCTTCTTTTGAAAAGTGTGGATTTGACCAAATATCTCCCCTAATTTCCCACAAGGTGGTGTACTTTCTAAGCTGTAAACAGATTAAATATAAATAAACTCCAGAGACACTAAACATTTAATGCAGAGACTATTAAATTTGTTTACTCCTAGTGAAAGTAGCTGAAGGCTAAGTATTGCATCTTTCAAAGTCGGAAACAGCTTTGTGTCATAAAGAACTTCACGTAACAGACAGAGAATGAATATGAAACACAGATAAAATATGATATTTAACCCTTGAAGACCTACAACTATGTTTGTGGTGATTTCCAAATGAGTCATTCTCTGCATTTAATCTTTCCTAAGTGATTTATCACCATTTAGAATAATACCACTCTCTGCATTTTGCATTTTTCGATGAAAATCAGCTATTTTCCTCTATTTAATTTACTGATCATGTAGATGTTCAGAAAAGTTCAGAGTGAATTCAAACATTATTTTATCAAAACAGAGAAAAAAATTATTATCAATGAACATAAAAACAACTGTCTACATCTGCTGTCATTCATAAAACTACAGGGGTTTTATTGATGGATCAATTCTTGCAGAAAATGATGGTGTTTCTATATTCACTACAGAACTTCTGAATGTCCAAACAGACACATTTTTTACCACTGAAAAGCTGAGAAACTGTAGTTTATCTGAATTATTTCAATTGATAGGATTATTGTTTCCAAAGTTATTCAACATATTAGATCAGTGGATGCTTTCGGCTATTTAGGTCTTTAAGGGTTAATATAACATAAGACTGCAAATATAACCCAGTTGTACTAGATAGAAAAGGCAGGTAAAATGACAATAGCTAAAATCTTCTACAGCCATAGATGTATAGGACTTTATTTCCCAACTGACACAAACTCGCTACTGAGCGCGATTACACCAAGATGTTACAGTTTTCTCAGAACATCTTCTCATGGGTGCAGCTTCACTGTGGATCTAATTTGTGTGAGAAATTCATTACATCAGATGAATGTTACACTGATTTTTCATATTTCATTATGTTTCAATTACTCATCAGTTATGTTTTTTTTATTTTTTTCACTTTTATCTCTAAAAGACAGACATGGTTTCAGGGGGAACAGGAAGCCAAGCATGAACAGAACTATGCATGTGTGCTATAATTGTTTGATGATGACTGATTTGGCACCAAGGAAGATGCACTTCTCATCTAAATTAAGTCCTGGTAGGCAAACTGCAAATCAGATGACAGCAGATCTGTGAGCACTTAAAAGACGTGCAACATTCGTCTTAATCCTTCCCTTCAGGAAGTTTATCGTCACTTATTTCTAGACTGAGTACAGAAAGTCATGGACATTGTGATAGCGTTTCTCATATAGCTACATGATGGTAGAGGTTTCCATTATTGGTACTAACAGACTTAGTAGTAATATATCTACTGTTGGTACTTATATTTGGAGTAGTAGTAATAGCAGTTAAGGGTATTTACACTTGTTATTGTTCTACTTTTTAACAGTTGTAGTTCAGGTTGCTGTGCATACATGTGCCTGCCTGCCCCCCCCCAACCAAATCTGTCTTCCTTTAACTCTCTCTCTCTTTAACCCCAACTGGTCAAGGTAGACGTCCATCCTCCAGAGTCGGGGTCTGCTCCAGGTTTCTGCCTGTTAAAAGGAAGTTTTTCCTTCCACTGTCAACCAGTGTTTGATCCTGGAGGATTCTGAGATAACCTTTGTTATGATGTGGCGCTATATGAATTGAATTAAATTTGTTTGATTTATTAATTGAGATATTGATTGATTGACTGACTTACTGACTGACTTACTGACTGACTAACTGACTGACTGACCAGAGATGGAGGTCCGGGAAAGACGGGGGAGGGGCTGTAGATAAAGATGGCGGCGTCAGTCTCCTTCTGACTTTCTCCGCCATGATCTCCGGTGTCGGTCATTCCGTGGTCGCCCATCACCACCAACAGAGTGTCATTTTGCAGACGGTTAATGACAGACCTACGGGAAATGAAAGAAGTTGATTGAAAAATGATCACGGAAACAATTTGTTGCTTTTTAAAAAATAAAAATCTATCCTTTTGCCACTGTCGCCAAGTGTCTGCTCCCAGAGGATTCTGTTGGGTGTCTGTGAAGTGGCTCATTAAGAGTCTGGTCTAGACCAAATCTAAGTGTAAAGTGTCATGAGATAACTTTTGTTATGATTTGGCGCCATATAAATAAAATTTGATTTGACTGGTTTAGTTTATCAGACTTTCCATATCCATTTGAGTCTGTAATTTTCAGTTCATATGATACATATTAAACCCGTTTGCAGCTGCTGCTCTTGTATCTGACCTTATGACTCCGTCCATCTGAGTAAGCTTGTCAGCCATAGCCGGGTGATCAGGACCGAACCTGTGACCACAGTGGTCCACTCCAAGGAAATGGGCGACAAGGACGTCCCAGTCGTCACTCACCACTGTCAAAACCAACACCAAGTAATAATTATGTGAAATGAAAGTGCAACGAAAACACAACACACATTATGTATCAGTGACGAAAAAACACAACGTTTATTAATAAATTAGCTACAAGAATGAGAACAATTACTGACGTTTAAAGTGTTTTCTGCTGAAGCGATGAAACAGATGGTAAAAGTATGTCGAATGAATACATACTGGTTGTGTAGAGGTGCTGGAGGATGCCGTTGTCCACGGTGTGCAGATCCTTCACATTGAAAGAAGGGAAAGGCAGAGAGCGGTAGAACTTCTTAGGGAAAAGGTTCTCCCATGTATCATCGCCCATGAAGACCACCCGTTTTCCTACAAAAAGGAAAAAAATAACTTGCTTAAATAAACATGTTAACTTTAAATATTTCACTGACAATATAGAAACATTAAACACAAACATTTCTAGATACATTGAAGTACATGTTAAATATGTGCAGATACAACAGGAAACATCTTTTATTTCATATGATGCTTTATCAGTTGTTATCATATTGACAATCCCAGTGTTTGCAGCAGTAATTTGGATGAACCAGAAGCAGGAAGGTATGAAGGTTTAACAAACATGGAACAGCAACAATGTGAGACAATATTTCTGAACAGGAAAAGAACTCTGACCTCTGAGACAAAACAAGGACTTCCTCTTTAAAGAGACGACTACGTCTGTCAGATAGACGGGTTTTGACACAGACCAGAGGACTGTACGTTAAAAATTACAACAAGCTCGAATAACACTTTCAACACTGATATTAAGAATCACACCAAACAGTCTAGAGTCTGTACAGAGGAGATTCAGAAAAGTATGACGGTGTACGCAAAAACATAAATCACATTTTAACCCTGTATTTTAGTTTACTGCTCTAGACAAATAGATTTTTTCTATTTATATACTTTTCAGATTTCAACTAACTTGTTATAGAGTAACATATGTGCAGAGTTTGTAAATAAGAAAAATTTATATTTTCATTTGAGAACTATATAATTCAGAATATATGCATCAAGAAATACAGCTTTTATATATGTTAATAACTATTTATATAAGACCTGGAAAAGGGTCTTTATCGAATGAAACCCAGATTCTGCAGTGTGATGAAATATACGAGAAACTGTGAGTCAAAATAATGACGAATGATGATGAAAAAACCTTAAAGTAATGAAACACATTAGAAGCGTATCAGCTATTAGTATCAGTACATAACATGCCATTATTGTGTTAAGTTATGTTACAAGTTGTATTATATCAAAGGTTGGCTAAATAAATTTGCTCCAAATCCAGAAACCATGCAAAGAAGACTTGAAAACAGTTTAGTTAACTCACTTCACATCATATATTCATAATATTAATAATACAGATTGTCATTTTACGTATCAGTATCAGCCCAGAAGTTTGTAATCAGTGTATCACAATGAATGAATAATGAATTCATTATTTTAAAAGGATTGTTTTGAGATAGTATGCCATATGTATCTCATTAGTTTAAGATCCTAGGTGATTATTTTGAGCTCCTAAGACATTATTGGAAGATGCTTTCTCCATAATATTATAATTATTAGATAGATTATGAGACAGGTGTTGTCAAATTTCAAATAATTGCCAACTATTATAATAATAATAATCAGTGAGCATTTAAATATTCTCTTGTGCCAGTTTCTTAAAATTTATGTATTTTCTGGTTTCTTTCCCCTCTCTATGACTATACACTGAATATCTTTAGGTTGTTAACAAAACAAGGTATTTAAAAGACATCTTCTTGGGTTTTGGGAAGCTTTTTTGACACTTTATTGACTTAAAAAAAAAACATTAATTGAGAAAATGATCATTACCTGCAGCCCTGGTTTATATAGGAGACTTGAGCCCTCTTGCACCACCTTTTTAGACACATATCAGTGTGTTTGTACTCACCTACTTGGCCCAGCTGGTGGATCAGGTTGTCCTCCAGGATGGCACTGGATGCAAAGTTATTACCCACATCCACAAACGTGGGCAGGGAGCCGGTCGTGAAGCCCTTGATCCTCTGCATGGTGGTCGTAGGAGGGTCGGCTCTGAAGGGATACAGGCGACTGTGGGAAGGTTTGGCGGACACCGTCTCCTCCAGGACGGGCAGCTTGTTCTCATAGGGCCGGGGCGTCGTGTTGTTGGGGTCAAAACGTGCAAAGTCCATCTTCAGGGCGTCGATTATGAGCAGGACGGCCCGGCGGAAACGTGGCCGGCCTCGGCAGAAGTCCCCCGGCTCTTCCCCGGGCTGCAGCGCGTCTCTGCAGGTGCTGGTCCTGTTCACCTCCAGCCTCACCAGCAGGAACCCACCCACGAACAGGTAGATCCCCACGAAGTAGACCGCGCACATCCACAGGAGCAGGGGCAGCACCGGGAGCCCCTTCATCCTGCGTCCACAGGTGACAGAAACACAGGTGAAATACACACACAGCTGCTTCTAGGCGACACCTGCGACACTGAAGTTTTAAACAACTCCACGAGACCCTCAGGTCAACTACAATACCTGCAGAAGTGAACACCGTCCCCGTACGTGACAGGTGACGATAATAAGCTAACCTGATCTGAAAAAGGCGGCTCACATTAGGAACCAGACGCCGTTAGCTACAACTAGCCCGGCTCGCTCTTGTCACTGACCTTGTAGCGGTTGGTTTTCGTCCTCTCGCGGCCCGAGGGCGGACGTGAATGTGTGTGTCACCAACACAGGGGTACAGGTGTTTCAGGTAAACAGAGAACGATACGGCGCCACGCTCACCTTCATTGGGACTCCGGTTCAACGAGATTAGTTGGCCGGTGACAGCTAGGAACTACAGCGTGCGGCGGCGGAAACCGGAGGCGGACGAGTTTCGCTGTAACACAGGAAAAGTTGTATTTTGCTTCCCCGTTCCTGGTCTTTCAGGCAAATCGCTCATCGTTCTAATAATTTTGATGACATTTTTGTGTTTTAGTTTTTGATACAAACGTGGGAGTAGATTTGGATTTTTAAAAATTATTTTAAAATATTTTTTCCGTAAAATGACAGGAACGGGATCTGAGTTGGATGCTGATCACATTATAGCTTTCCCTGTAGGCTATGACAGTGCTTACTTGTTAGTTTTTTCTCCAGTTTTTTTTTTCTTTTTTCTTTTTGTCTTTATTACTAGCCTTAATTTTTAATGTGGTTTGGAGTTTTCTTCCATTTTCTCAAACTGTAAATTTATATATTTGTTTATTTACACACTGTTACCCATAAAGTTGTAATAATTTTGTTTTCAGACACATTCCTCTTTTTAGTCCTAGTTATACATGTCAGTAATCACCTTTGACCAGGTGCAATGATTACATACTGAGTTCAAGTTTCACTTTATCTGTCAAGACTAAATCAGATTGACACAATATTTTAAGAAGAGGAAAAAACTTTTTATCCTGACTCAGTGGGTAGCAGAATATATGCTGGAACACTTGATTATTTTCCTTGTAAATTTTCATCTTTTTATATCATTGCACACTGTCTTGGCTGAAGACCCTAAGTTATTTGCAATGATAATAAAGTCTGCTGATTCTGATTTATGCATAGTTATTTGAATAGAGGTTATCATTAAATAAAGAATAATCACACTCATTTACTTTAACATTTGTTGGTAAATTGTGATATAAATGTTGTGCATATTGCCAAAGATGCTAAGGGTCATCAAGATAGTAGCAATAAAAACAGCCTATATGGCACCTGTAACGCAATAAATAGGGCACAAGCCTATTAAAATACCCAAAGAAATGGAAAAATGGCAGACATCTCACTCTGTCCCTATTTAAAAGAACCACAAACTCATTTAGACAGTGGCATTCAGCAAGATTACTTTATATAAATATATAAGGAATTCACTGAGTTTATTCCTGTTATAAGTTTCATTCAGGAAAGCCCTAGAGCTGTCCACTGACACTTGAAATGAGCCATTTTCTCAAAACAATACTTCATAATAACGCGGTACACATTTATTAAAACAGACATTGTAAGCTGACTTAACAAGATTTATTTATTTTTGTGGAACCTAATCAAAGAAACAAAAGATTGGGATCAGCTCAGGCATCAATTATTTGAAACCAAACCATTTCTTTCCTTCATCAGAGAAAAACACTGTCCAAATATGACATTTACACAAGTCCAGTTTCTCATGAGTAACTCCCTAAACTCCCATTATTGACATTCTGTGTAGTATTTCATATCACTACACAAAGAAATGGAGGCAGAGCTTTCTTGTGGACATACGCCAAATGATTGTTAAAGCACCAACTTCCAACTTTCCACCTTTCTGAGACATCTAGCTGTGCAACGTACAGCAACTCAAACACATACTCTGGTCCCAATGATGGTAAGGACAGCTGAAAAAATATTCTGTAAACAAAGTAAATATAAGACGGTGAACTTTAACATCAAGGAGCCACACTACAGTAGACAGCTCACCTGAGTTTACAGTGATTTTACAGTCAAAATTAATAAATCCACAGATCCTGAATACACATATTTGGGCAGCTGCAAAACAAAAATGTTCAATACAAATAGATTTTAAGGTAAATGTTACATACTTATTTCCACTGTAGGGCTTTTACTTCAAATAAAATTCATAATGACTCAGAAATAGACTTCAGTTCACGTCCAGGGGATTATTCAGGTCAAGAAGTTGACTTTTTTGTCCCGGTTACCCACGGCAACAGATAAATCCAAACACCTCACATGTTTTTTCTCCATGTTACTGGTCAGCCAAACTCTCTGCATTTGGTGGGGAGCTGGTGTTCATTTCCAAACCTGACAATAAAGGGTTGACACACAAACATGAGTCAATGAAGACCAGAAAACTTCTTACAAAACAAGTGGCTCTCCCAGCGCTCCGAGGCAAGGCTTTCTGAAGTGTGCAGTTTTTTCCGTCTGTCCTATTAGAACAAGGACTGTGAACTTTATTCCCGCTGTGATGCCTCAGAGACTTGTAACTATTGAACATAAACTGCTTCTCTATCTGTTACTGAGTTCACTGATCGAGTCCACTGATGTGAAGATCACGCAGAGTGGTTCACAGGCTCTTCCGTTTGATCCTCCAACACTTTTGGTGCCACACTTTCTACTTTTGGGCTTGTTTTTGACAGTGTCCCATAAATGGTCATGGCCTGGGGAAAGAAAAAAAAAACAGGGCGGTGTCTTAAACTAAAGATTAAACCAAAACAAGGTCACTTTTAACACACAGTGAATCACAAAAAGGCCAGGTGAGACGGCAAAAAATGTTATGATAAAAAGTTTCATATTAAGTCTGTTTCAGTCATCACAAATGTGAAATTTACAGAGTTGGACAGAGTGAAGAATTCTAAAAGACACTAGACAAAAACTATGTTGACGACAAGAGACAAAGGACATAAAAAGTGCAACATAAAAATATTTGATCAGACACATGTAAGCATGTAAAAGACCAGACAATAAAGGATGTAAAAGATACAAAAAGATAAAATAGTACACAACAGACGCAACCAGACAAAAACAATATAAATGACACAGAAAATACACAAAAATGTATATGAATGATGCAATAGCACGAACATGTCAAAGACAAGACAAAAACGGTGTAAAAGACGCAAAAAAATGAAAACGTACACAATAAACGCAACAAGATAAAAACAATGTAAATGAAAAGAGACAAATACAACTTAAGACACAAATGAATGTAAACCACACAAAGTTAAACAAATGTAAAACACAAGAGAAAAAAAAGCATTGTAAAAGACACAATGTGAAAGATGCGACAAGACAAAGACAACATAAACTAGAAAAGCACTCAAGAGACCGCAGACCTCCGCCAAAGCAGCTCAGTTACCCTCCATGCTGCTACGTGATCCGGATCACCCCCAGAATCGACTTACCTGTTCCTTGTCCCATTTCCTGAAAATGTCATTAAAATCCGTCCATAACTTTCTGCGTTATGTTGCAAACAAACGGACAAACAGACAAACCCTGGTGATTACATAACCTCCTTGGTGGAGGTAAAGATGCGAAAAGACATAAAACTGTACACGAATGATGCAACAAGATGGAAATGTAAAAGTCACAAGACAAAAAAAGATGTTAAATACGGGAAAAAACAAGTACACAAAAGATGCAACGACACAAAAACAATAATAAAGTACACTAAATAAAACCAGATAAAAACCGTCTCATTTTATCGCCCAGATGTGATTCTGTAATTTGTTTAATCTCTTTTGTTAACAGATGTGATGTTCTAATTAAACGTCCATACCTGTGTGACCATCCCACTGATGTCCCCAGTGTTGGTAGGCAGGAGGACAGTGTTGGACTCTTTGGCAAGTTTGGAAAACGCAGACACGTACTGCTCGGCCACGCTCAGAGAGGCGGCTGCATTTCCATTCTGTGCAACAAGGAAAAAAAAAAACAAACACTTACAAATTAAAACCGAAGCATGACGACTGAGCCCAGATGAGCGTAGTGTAAGAATAAAAAGCGTTGGTACCTGCTCAGTCAGAGCGTCGGACAGCATACGGATGGCTTTAGCTTTGGCCTCGGCTTTGGCTAAGACAGCCTGAGCTTCACCTGGAGGGAGCGCAGTAATGATGGTACTAACTCAGAGGTCAAGTACATGTACAAAGTCAAATAACAACATCCTATAAATGTGAGTTAAAGCCGATACAGGCAAAAATACCAGCAGTGTCCCTGAGCAACGGGTGGCCCGGGCCTCTGAATGCACCTACCGGCAGCTTTATTGATCTGCTCGGCCTTTTCACCCTCTGACGCCAGGATCTGGGCCTGTTTACGGCCCTCGGCCACGTTAATGGCTGCCTCCCTCGTCCCCTCAGACTCCAGCACCGTGGCTCTTTTCTTACGCTCGGCCTCCACCTACACGGAGAAAAGAAGCCTGAGGTCAATTCAACTGTTCTTCATTTATCTGATGTTAAAAGCCCGCTCATCAACATCATTTCCACTGTCCACTTTAATGTCATTTATGCACCTGATCCCCACTGAAAAATTGCACTTTTACTTTGCACATTACAATTTATTGTTTCATCTTACTGTTTGAGTTTTTTTTTTACCAATTCTATTTTTGTATTCTTCTAATTTATTATGTGTAGTCTGTTTACTTGTGCTGTATTTTTTTATGTTGTATTACATTTTTACTGTGTCATGCTGCTGCACTAGAATTTCCCAGTTTCAGATCAATTTCATTCATTCGTTCTTTCTTTCCGCTAATATTTCATATATAATGAAAATTTTAAAAATCTACTAAATTAATAAAATAAATATATGAAATAAAAACGCCATCTGAGGTTATGAAGGATTTACAAAATCTGTTTCTTTTAAGTTTAAACCTCAACAGTTCATCGAGGCCGCAAAATTAGATCACAATGCACTTTACAACTGTAAATGCAATTTACAGTTCTAATCAATTTGTCTTCCATGTTGCTCTCATTCCTCTATATCAGGGGTGTCAAACATATGACCCACGGGCCAAAACAGGCCCGCCGAAGGGTCCAATTTGGCTTGTGGGGTGAATTTGTGAAATGCAAATATTGTTGGTTTCAGTCACCTTTGAGAGCCCGTAAAGGAGCCCTTTCATGGTTTTACCCCCTTTATTCATGGTTATCATGCAGTTTGTTTTGTTGCTTTCCGAAGTTGCGACCCCTGTCCATGAGTTATTGGATTTTGATTTTGGAGGAAACACAATATTCAGTATTCGAGAGTGCAATGACAAAATATTAACAGATATGAAAATCACTGCAGTCTTATCACGATGAGGATGTAGAGACATTTTCAGTCTCTGAACAGATTGTTGTTGCAATGATGTATATAGTATTTTCATAGTGTAATACTTCAACTGTTTTACCACAAACTGACTTTCTTGACTTGTAAAATTATCTTTTAAACTGACTAACATCACATATCTAAAGGACACATAATTCAAACAGGATCAAAAAATCTCTTGTCTCTCACCATTTATTATCTCACCAGTTATTTAATTCTGAAATATCGTCCCATCTGGGAGGAGCCCTTTCTAATGCAAAACTACATAACTATTAGACATCTGTTTATGGACATGCACATGTTATTTGCCCAAACCTGCATTCAATGTTTCAGTATGAATGAAAACAGCTGTATCTAAGGTGACGTTCACAGTGATCTCAGATAAACATGTCACACCTGCATCTGCATCGACTCTTTGACACGTGGTGGAACGTGGATGTCTTTAATCTCATAGCGGAGGCAGCGGATTCCCCACTCGTCTGAAGCCTGGTTGATGGAGTGGACGATGTTGGCATTGAGAGACTCCCTTTCCTGAAAAATAAAAAGAACAATGAATAAAAAAAAAAAGAGAGAGATTCAACTGATCTTCATACAGGAATATAACATGATGTGAGATGAAGTGGCATTGTATTACCCTGAAAACTTTGTCTAGAGTGAGTTTGCCCAGTTCTGAACGCATGGTGGTCTGTGCCAGCTGTGTGACTGCATATTCTGGATCCTCGACTCCATAACTGGCCTAGAATCAGAATACTTTATTAATCCCAGGGGAAATTATTGTGTGTTACACTTGCTCCACACAAGTGTAGTTAAAGTAGCAGGAAAAATATACACACATATATAGCTCTAAATATATATCACACACACACACACACACACACACACATATATATATATACATATATAGATAGATAGATAGATAGATAGATAGATAGATAGATAGATAGATAGATAGATAGATAGATAGATAGATATTAAAC
>JAPQRQ010000005.1:36998508-37009891 GCA_037367365.1 Apogon talboti | reverse complement strand
ATTCTATTCTATTCTATTCTATTCTATTCTATTCTATTCTATTCTATTCTATTCTATAAAATATCAGCCAGTGCAGGCAACAACATCATTTCTTTATGGTTATGTTTTAGTATTGGCAGTACTAGGTTAATTTTGTGAGAATGCTGGTTTAATACAGAAAAAGTCTGAAATTATGTGACAAGCAATGTCTTACAATGTATTTATTCAGATTTAGCTAAACAGTCTTTTTACAGCCTTAACGAAACCACTTTTATTGTCTTAACCTCAACACATACACAAGTAAGGATCCAAACTCCAGTCTCTGGTGGCTTGTGTCTTGTCCATTTGCCATCCTATCTAACTGCATGTTGGGGAAAAGCATAAGGAATATGTTCAGTATATGTTCAGATCAGTGTTTCCCTGCAGCAAAATGAAATCCACATCAGGTTTTGAACTAAAATTTAATGCAGGATGTGTTAAACCCTTTAAAAACTTGGTTGGATTTGCAGTTAATTTGCACAGCGATGTAATTGAAATGCTTTGAAGGACCATCGTTGTATACTTTTTCCTGGTTAAATAAAGGTCAATACGTTTCTATTTTTGACATATTGCTCGTTCATTATCTGTCAATATTTTTGTGCAGTACTTTATTGACTTTGAAATGGACAGTCATTGTGTACCAAGTGCATTGTGTTGAAGTAAACAGCTGAACTGTGCTGAGCGATTCTGTGGAATCAGACAAGAGGAGTTGACAGAGTGTCCTTCACGGGAAACTGACTCACTCCCTGACAGAAGCTTTTATTTTGATTATAACTGGTCTAAAGAGAGCGCTCTGGTCTCCTACGATGGCGGTCCGGGTTGATGACTGTGGGTGGTCAGCGGCAGGGTTCAATTGCCATCCATCAATCTAGTGCCAGTGCTTGAGAGAGGCAAGCTGACAGGCAGCGAGCAGCTTCAACTCAACAACTCACTGGTGGGTGTTATTGGAGTATGAGGAGGCAAAGTATGACATTCACAGTTAGGAGTTGAAAACGACAGAAGGTCTACAGCTAATGGGTGATTTCATTAGCAGCTAGCAGCAGTCTAAACCAGCGAATCCCAAAAAGCTCATTAGCTGGCATGGGTGAAGTAGCACACTGATATCTTGGCTTTATTGCCAACTGAACAGTGCAAACAGTGGATGTTGAGCTTGTTTCATGCACCATCACGCCTTTTGTGTGCTGAATATTCTATTGACATATGGTCAGATTAGTTTTTCTTCACGTCATGTAGCAGGTCACTGTCTAGTCATTTGAGTGCTCAAGTATGGAAACAAAAACACTGAGTCACACTAGTTATCAGAGACGCTTTGTGGACGTGATCTCCGCTGAAACTACCATGTGTGAACAGATACAAAATATTTCTAAAATGTAGGTCTGAAACAGGCAGAGATGGAGGCAGAGTGGCCGAATGTAACGAGTGGCAGAGTTGTGGAATTATGAGGGAAAGAGGCAGAGACAGGGAGAGCGCTTAGAGATTGAGGAGTAATCCCCTGGCCATCTGTTGCTCCCTCCCTCTCGCCCTCTGGCTCCAGCTGATCAGATCCAACAGCCAGTACAAAACGGAAGTACACCCACAGTAGTGTCACTTCCTGTCCATACCTTTCCTACTGACTGAGCTTCTAGAAGCCTGTCCTTTTCTTTGGATTTCACTTTTTTGTTAAATTCCTTCAAACAGGCTCAAACTAGATTATACACTTTAGTAGGACTCGAATAATGCCCTGTATTTGACACAGATAAAGAGATACACTGATTTTTTTTTTTTTTTTCAGGTAGCCTTAGGTTTTTGTTCTTTACGAAATCGTAAGTAATGTTAGCTTTATTTTGAGTAGCATTTATTATTATTATTATTATTATTATTATTATTATTATTATTATTATTATTATTATTATTATTATTATTTTGATAGTTTTATAGGGAAAGCCTCCATTTTTGTAAGCTGAAAAAGTGGATGTAATAATACATGATATCAAATAAGCTTTACAAAACCATTTGGGTGGTTTATATGACACTTAAAAAAAAGAATTCTTGTGTTAGTCTGACTAAAACTGGACTTGAAAAACGTGTTAGTTCTATTGAAATTGAAGTTTTACTAGTCAGACTAAATCACTTAGATCATGTGAGTGAAAGTCGATCCACTCCTGCATATATACAAACCACTCAGATTGGAACAGGACAAGGTGTTCTGCACATGTTAGAGCTCTGCATCAAATCCTGGCCTGGAAGTCAAGTAGCATCCATCTCATCTGCACAAAAAGTTATATGTATGCATATAAACACAATGACTGTTTTATGAATGCTTCCATCTTTTCTAAACCATTATGTTCTTGTAGCATAGAAAGACATGGTAATTAGAATAAACTTAAAATGGGCTGCTTGAATAAGTTGTTTAATATTAATAATACATAAGAAGTAATTCTATAAATACCAACCTTCAGTGTATATTAAGGGTAAAACTAAACCAACCTGCATATTGCATGCCCAGTGATTATGGAAAAGATTCCCCTCAGAGGCATCAAATTATTGATAAAGCTAACAAAAAACTGAGATTAAAGTGTTGAAACTTCTTAAATTATGTTTAAAAGGCCCGAAAAATTATTAAAACCTTAGAGAATAGTCACAAAATAACATCTTTGAGAAAGAAAGTGGTTAGAAAAATTCCTTAAATGATCGTTGTTGAAGATCACTTAAATAAAATTAACATTAGAATTAGAGCTTTGTTTAATATTGAAAGTAAGAGCTTTTCCACAAATACACTATGAAGAGGAGTCAAGAGAGTGGGAATAAACAGCTGTGTAGTCGTAAGAAAACCACTTACCACTGAGGCTAATTAGAAAAAAAGTCTAGAGTGCATAAAGATTAGACTGTGACACAATGGAAAAAAGGTTGTGGTGTGATGATGTTATTTTGAAAGATGCCTTGGCCATCAGGGAAGAAAAATATCCGATAATAGAAAAATCCTGGTTGTTCAGTATATTCAGGTTCAATTGACCTCATTTTATAGACACAACACCGCTGAATGTAGACCTGACCAACTGAAGCAACCCCAGATCATAACACTGTAAGCACTCGGCATGATGGGTAATTACTTCATACATGTCTCCTCTTACCCTGATGCGTCCATCACTCTGGAACACAGTCAATCTGGACTCCTCAGACCACATGACCTTTTTCCATTGAAACACAGTCCAATTTTTCTGCTTTTTATCAAATTAATGGTTGTTTAAACTTTAATGACTAAGAATCTACTCACTGCATTAATTACTGTTAAATAACTTGCTGCAGCTGAAACATATTATTCATTGCAATTATTATCCAAACATCCCTACTTATTTAATCCACTACAACCAAAACATTTTGCTGCTTCCATGAAGTCGGAGGACTGTTCAGAGGGAAGTGATCACCACCGTGGAAAAAAGATTTTTAAGTCAAGTGAGCAACTGGTAAACAGAGAGCCATGTAGCCTCTGAAGCCATGGAGGGTCCAGGATAGAACATGATAAGCATCAGTTTCCACTATAATTGCCCTCAGGTTTATTGTCCTCCATTCTGCGTACAACAGCACTCCAACAACACAATGTAAATTAGGCCACTGTGCCAGCTCAGTGGCCCCAGTAACAAAGGGTCAGGCTCGTATTAATAAAACCTGAGTGGAAAGTGAATTTCAGAAAATGTAAATCTGCTTGTCTACTTACATTTCCACTGCCACCCTTCCTCTTCCACACTGATGTGTGCAAGACAGGAAAACCATTCATACTTCATTGTGATAAAATACGGTCTTCTTTTATTATCTGAAAAGGGAGCTGTTTTTACTGTCTCTCACTGTTCACATCATGTTGATGTTTGTGACAAATTTTGTGACATCTGAAATATGCAAGTGCATTTTTTGCTGAAAGGTCTGATGTAGTATTGATATTCCGAACACCAAGCAGCAGGGTGAAGTGAACACAGGACTATCAAAACCACCAACTTATCAACATTATGTATCCACAGACAGTGCCACTCACTGAATAAAGTATAAAACTCATTGGTTACACACATCTGTATTATGGTATTATCAAGGTTTCTTCTTCAAACTACAACTCATACATGGTTATTTAGACAGTCAGTCAAAACAACACTATGACTTATAATCGAGTCTTAGTCACTTTGTCACTTTCTTTGACTCTAAAAGTTGTTTCGTAGTGGTTCTCATCCCATCTGGTCACTGTCTGATGCTTTGATCAAAGGCCCTGTGGTGTTAGTTTTCGTCACCATGGGAGACTACCAGAGTGACTCACTACTGCCTCTAGTGGTCACATAAATCCATCAGTGCCAGCATAAATAAATTCAGTTCATATCTCTACAATCCAACACATTGGCATCTTTAACAGAACTTCAGTGGTCGTATTTCAAACACTCTAAAGATATTTTAGTTTTTTTTTTTTTGATATTTCAGAGTAAAAATACTACATGTAGCCTCCTTAAATATGTACTATTAAACATGAATTAATGCTGTTACTTTTGTAGTGTAATATGCTGCATGACTTTGCTGATACGGTCACAAGATAAAATTGAATGAGGTTTCAGACAGGGAAAAAAAAATGTTGTCATCAGCCATAGTTTTTGGAATGTGCAGAGAAGAGAGAGAGGAGACAGATAGTGTTATGTGAAAATATGAACATATAATTTGTGCCTCCATCATCCCGTCCTGCCCATCTGCCATCGCAGGCTGCAGAGGTTTAGTAGGTTATATGCCTGAACACATACCACTGCCACAGCAATCACAATTAATCCCTTCTAAAGCACTTCACAATCCCATAACCATTATTGTATAGATGGATCAAAGAGCTAAAGACAGGAGCTCTAAAAATAAACCAGAGAACACAAACAAGCATTTTGGTAGTCTGTGGTTAACAGGAAAAGTTGGTGCAAGTAAAATCATTTTCCTTTTATTGATTGTATTTTTGTCATTCTAATACCCATCTGTCAGCTGACTAATACCCTCGCCAACTTTTCCCCATTGTTCTCTGTTCACCAGCTGTTGTGCTTTGTGATACAGCTGTCTAAGCTTATATAGTAGTAAAATTGGTATAATGCAATCAGATAAAAGGTTTTTGTCAACACTAGTGGGTGTTTGCCTCTATTCTTTAGTTTTGGTTTACTTTCCTACTCTTTGTTTTTAATTTATTTTCAGAGGGTTTGCTGGTCTCCAGTATTTTCCTTAAGATTTCCTTTGTGATATGACACCTTTTTGGGCCATAATTATGATTAAATCAGTGCATGACATTTGGAAAAGCTAGAGCAGAATACTCTCCACAGTGTTTTTAATTTCACAGTGAATTTGGTTGAGGTGGTGCTCAGAATGACTCAGATGCAGCCCCTATAATCATTGAGAATAACTCTGAAATGCTGCATTGAAATTACTGTTTTAGTGGATTTTAGCAGGTTGCACTACTGTAAGAAATGATCACCAGACATGAGATTAAATGAAGATAAGGATTCATGTTTCAGTCACTATTATAATTGAATGTAATGCAGTGTGAGACTATTGGAATGGCGCCTTTTAACCTATCCAGGCAGAAAGACACTCGTGATTTATGCATTCTTTTTTGTTGTTTTTTTTTCAACTTTGAGCTAAACCTGTCCACGACAAACCACTCATCATACACTCTACTCTTGAACACAGCAGCATTTTGAGGCTATTTATGTGATTGTGTAACATTGACATGAAACCCATTTCTGTCAGTGACTTTGCTTCGATAACATAATATCCTGTACATTAAACCCAGGTGTGTTAATTTCAGAGATTTTTTTTTTTTTGCTTCTTCCTCAATTTTAACAGTGTGTTAATAAAATGTTATTTTTTTTACCCCGTCTATCAACTGACAAAGTCTGCACAATTAGAGTGATGGTGTTTCACATATACTGAGTTGAAACTGCTTTACAACTTGCCTAATTATAATGTTCTTTTGTTTTACAGTGAAAAAGGCCAAACTCCAAGGAGCTCCAGGTGAGTACAAATGTTTTAATTTTCACACATTCACCATTTACATCTGTCACTGTTACAGTCAAATGTGAAAATCTGACACACCATGAAGCCACAGATCAGATTTTCCGTTTTGTATCACTTTAACACTTATACTGTCCAGTGCTTTTACTCCAGCTTTAGATAAGTTTTCTTACCAAATTGCCAACAGTGAATCCATTACAAACATACACACCCGCACTTTAACCCAGTTTACTGAAGACTTGTGGTACTTACTGTCTCAAGTAGGTCAATAAACTCATTTCTGGCAAGTCACTGAATGGTAAACAGTTGACGTTTTGTTATGTAATACTGTGTCCCTGTACGCTTGGACTGCTCACAGGTGAGCTTAGATCACTGACTGCTAAGTCCAAATCCCAATGGTCTCCGCCTAAGAAAATCCCTCTTGTGTTGACTCTCACGCCTACCCGTAAGCCCTGTGACGTTTCTGGCAGCCAACACCATTGACAGAAAGTCACCCCGGCTTTGGATCTGCCACTGACAGTTTACTCTCATTCTTAGTCCCCACGCCACCTTGGTTTCATTGAGGATATTTGTTAAAGTTCGACACCCAGAAACTATTTGTCAGACTGTTGTTCCTAGTCAGTCCATTTGTGTTGTGCATTGTTACAGCAGTAGCGGGTCTGTGACAGTGAATTTAATTATAAGCTCTTACTATGTCTGTCTGCGACTCCGTCCCTCCCATGGGCGACTCACCACATGTGACACCTGTCCCAGAGCAAACATCAGAGATAATACGGTTAAGCCTGTCGCCTCCTTAAGGCAAAATGTAAACATCAGTCACTTTTTTTTGGCACAGGGTGACTAAGGATTTGTTGGGGTCAGGTCATGTCCTGTGAGATTCTGTTCATTCTCTAAACGACTAAATATCCCTTTATTTTTGGATTCTACAGCAGAGATAAGTGAAAGGACCGTCATACTGTATGTATAGATAGGTACATAGATATACCTTATTGATTCCAATCTGGGAAATTACAGTATGAGAAGTTAACAGAGCCTGTTATGTTACCCTCTGATGTATGCATATAGATTGTACATTTGGCAAATCCTGTCATAAATTCTGTTCGTATCTAACAAAGTTGCAGCTTTTCTTTGTTATCATAATGCTCAAATTATAAAATTAGAAAAGCACAGATACAGTATATCACATACAGTATATATAGGCAAATAAGATGTCATTTCACTGACCAACAGCAGCTGATGTTAATTGTTGTGTTTTATTAATGGTTGTTTCATACATTTATGATTGAAATTGTCCTTGATAGTGTGATGAGAGCCTGAAAGACCAAAACAGTTCATTTTTTTTATAATCAAGAACATTACCTGGCTCAAAAAGAGGAATAAATAATAATGGCAAAAGAAAAAACCCCAAAATAAAATAGTGCCAGTATTGGCATCAGCTAATTAGACATAATGATTATTTTAAGTACTGGTGCATCTCTATAAAACAATGTCTATTTAAGCCATTTCCAAAAGACAAAAATCATTGATTAGAAATGTAATTAATAGTTATTTATTGACCTCATTTATGATCACCATTGATGCCTGCAATATTTTTTAAAATTGTTAATATGAGCAATAGTTAGTGAAGGATGCCTTAGTTTCATATGGACAACATCTGCAAACATGATTAAAAATTATTAACAATGCAATTATTAATATTTAAGAAAAAATATTTTTTTTCATAACCAAAATAGATTTATTTTATGGAATCAAAATGACAGACTGGAAATCCTAAATCTAGCTTAACCATTTCCTGCCTATTGAGAACAAGCTAAAACAAACAAAGAGACGAATGAGATTTTCTTGGGACAAAATCAACATAAAATAGACTGCATTACTTCTTTAACATTGCAGTTGAAATACATAGGAACACCATTTATGTGAGACTGTGTTGCCCTGGGCACGAATGTGCAACCCAAATTCCAGAAAAGTTGGTAATCCATGTAAAATGTAACAAAATGCAATGATTGTAAATATTTATTCACAGTAGAACATACAAAAATATCAAAAGTTAAAACTGAGAAAACTCATTTTAAGAACAAAAATATGGTAATTATTAATTTGATGGTATTTGATGTGTTTTATATTTTGTTATGATTAAATATCCGTACATTAGAAATGATTGTAATATGTTTTTATTCACATTTTGCACAAAGTGCTAACTTTTTTGCAATGGGGCTGTAGTGTCATTTGCCTAAAGGAATGATTTATAGATTCTGATCTTCATTTGAACTTTTCTTTACTCCTTTTCTAAATGTGTTTACATAAGTCACTGTGTCAAATGCACTTTAGTCAGGCATTAGTATATTGTAAATACTGTGTGTGCTTTGTGATCGCCACTGATCCCAGTTCATGTCTGTGGGTAACTGCTGAAATCATTATCTTTTACAAAATGACATCAGAGCAGCATATTGTGGTGTTCCAGTCAATATCCTCTTAACTTCTAAAGAAAACAAGTTGAGATTACATTTGTGTATATTCTGCTGATTTGTCGCAGTCTTTCCATTCTACTAGTCAGACTTTCCATTTTTTCCTTTGTGATTTCTGTAAGGAAGAGGCTCAGCTGGGAAGTGGTCATTTGTCTGTTTGTTCAGGTTTAAGATATGAATTCATGTCATGGTTATTTATTGTTCTTCCTTCCTGGTAATTAATCTCAGTAGTACTCTGTAAGAAGATATGTGGCGTGTTGGGAGAACAGTGAAAGTTTACATAAGGCTGGTCTGTGAAATGTTTTCTTTGTGCTCTCACCACACCTTCAGCTGAATAGTTTTAGGTCACGCTTTAAAGGCCTTACGTCATGTTGTTTCTGGGGAATATGGCCAGAGGTTAAGGTGACCTTGTACGGGCTAACGGCCAGCTGTCATACTTTCCACCAAATTCCACGGGAAACTGTGTAGATAAGGCTTGTTGTGTTTGTGCTGTTTCACTCTCTGCATGTTTCCCTGTTTGCAATTTATCTGTCTGGACTTATGCAGTTAAGGACACATTCTAAAGGCTAATCATGTATGCCTATTCATGTCATATGTTATATTTAGTGCAAAACTCTCTGTAGATGAAGAAACTTTTCAGTAAGCAGCCCCAGAAATGGTAGAATAAACAGCCCTCTGCCAGGTTTGTGTCTCTTGTTACATGCAACTTTGATGAGTAGTTTGAATTGTAAATGTCAGCCTTCCGCATGCTTGCGTTTTCCTTACTAATTTATTGAAAAAAATTCAACAACAATCAATAATAGATGGAGATACTTACCTGGGTGTGTGGGTGCTGCACAGGCAGGGGCAGAGAGACTCGAGCAGTAGGATCCTTCATCTCACAGTTCACCTGTGATGATTTGATTTTAGTTGACCTTAACTCTCTTACATCTGAACAGACCGGTTTTCTATTACAGATTCTGCAAACCTGGAACTATTGACAGTGTTTAGTTGATTCAGGCATTCAGGATTCAGTCCAAATTCAGCCAATAGAGAAGCTTAACTTCATCGTGCTGAAGGGTTGGGTTTAGTCGATATCAATAGTGATGATGATACATTTCTAGTCATTATTTCTTGTTTAAAGCAGAGTTATGGTCCAGATATAAAGATCAAATTAAGTGAAGCACATGTTTAAGTTGACTGTTGAAGAAAAAAAAAACCTCTAAAGATATTATTGCTGATATTTATTGGTATATTAGTTTCAATTGCAATAATTATCATTAATGTTTCATGACTCAGCTTTATCTGGAACTATTGATGGTGTTCACTTTCTGTGATGCAGTCAGGATCGTGCCAATTTGCTCACTAAGGCAGCATGACCTCATTATGTTGACTGTACAGAGCAGTCAGCCATAATAGTTGGTCCAGTGCATGACTTGAACAGTTAATTAAAACAAATCAGCTCATTTCATGCCGTCATTTAGTGTTATCATGTTGAACAAATACATCTCTAGTGTGTTCCTTTAGAAAATAACATCCAATATTAACTGACAATAATTATTCAATGATTGCTTTATAATGTCATGGAAATCATAGTATGCGAGTTTGTGTAATAGTATGTGCAAAAAAGCAGTAACTGCCAATATATGGCCATCACATTTTTATGATTCTAAAAAAATCAATGTTGTGATTGGTCTGTCACATCCAGTGCAGATCAGATGCATATGTGTGAGTACATAAGTTACATTCATTATGTTTTGTCAGGTTACCTTGCAGATCGTATCAGCCATTGTAGACAGGCCCCAGCCCACAGCCACTAAGTGGCTCTTATCTAATCCATACATCCTCTTCCCTTATCTCCTCTTGTCTATTCATGGGAGCCAACCCAAGTGTTGCACAAGGCAGGGACTATCTAATTAGGGAAAGGCTTGAGCATCCCCCGGGCTCCTTTTGTAATAATGCCTGTGTTTTGTTGCTACTGTCCTGTTATGACACTAATAAGGTCTGTGTCCTGTCACTCATTGGACTTATTAGGAACCAGAGGTCTGTTCTAGAAAACAGGTTTTGCAAAATCTGAGCCTCACCCTAAACTCTGAGTTGAGGACTCGAAATAGCTGATCAGAGTAATTGTCAAGGCATCATCAGTGGAGAAAAGAGATAATGATTCACTGTAGCAACAGGTTCAGTAATGCAAACTATACATACACACACACACGCATACATACATACATACACATACACATGTACGTACATACATACACACATACACATACATACATACGTACAGTACATACATACAGTACATACATACACACACATGCATACATACACACACATACATACGTACGTACAGTACATACATACAGCACATACATACATACACACACATGCATACATACACACACATACATACGTACATACGTACAGTACATACACACACACGCATACATACACACATGTACATACGTACAGTACATACATACACACACATGCATACATACACACATACATATGTATGTACGTACATACATACATACATGCATGCATACATACATACACATGTACATAAATACATGCATACATAATACACACATACATACATACATACATACATAATACATACATACACACATAATACATGCATACACACACATACATACATACACACATGCATACATACACACATACATACGTACGTACGTACATACATACATACACACACATGCATACATACACACACATACGTACGTACGTACATACATACATACATGCACGCATACACACAAATACATGCATACATAATACACACATACATACATACAGTACATACATACATACATACATAATACATACATACACACATATACACACACACATACATACATACATACATACACACACATGCATACATACACATACGTACGTAC
>JAPQRQ010000005.1:36962296-36992262 GCA_037367365.1 Apogon talboti | reverse complement strand
GTCATCTTCTACAACATTGATTCACCAGTAAAACCCAAGGAGTTGGATCAATGACAGTGGATGGACACACTTGTTTTCATGCTTGGTTAATGAAATATTTTGCAGAATAACATCACTTTTTCTTCAGTTTTCTGTGTTTCTGTTATAACAATCAACATTAATTTGAGCTTTTATGAACATCTACACGGTCAGAAAATTAAATATGGGAAAATACCTGATTTTCACCGAAAAAACACAAAATACAGAGTGTAATCTTATAATGAATGCTGATAAATCACTTAAAAAAAGGTTAAATAGAGAGAAAAATTCATTTGAGAACTGCCACTAAAGTATCAGTGGGTCTTTATGGGTTAAATGTGGTCACTTTAGTTGACAATTATAATGAATATTTTTTCTTGGTAGTGCTCTTTTTGTTCTTCTTCAAAAGTGCAAAACTATTCCACTTCAACCTAGAAAAACTACTAAGAACAATGACCGAATCAAACGGGAACTCTTACAGATAAAATGAATAATATGTCATATTACATAGATGACAGAGAATTAAAATCATAATAAAAACACTTACAAATGGACTGTCACGCATGCATTCTCATGTTATCCACCAGGTGTGCAACAGTATGGTAGCATTTATGGAAATTCCAGACTTCTGGCTGATGTGCATCCTTTCAGAACAGATGCAGAACATGAATCTCCAAAAGTAGCGCTAAGTACTTGAACACTAAAAACTTGCCAAATGCAGTGTGACAAGTGCACCATGAAAAAGACCTATTTCTCTGTTCCGAACACAGTTAACATAACGTGTTGAACAGCTGCTGTTCATTCCCACCTTGTAATTCATTGGTTTAATTTCCTCATTTTACTTTCCTGGCGAATGGTATCTATGGTGACAAGAGAGCCGGCGTGTTGTTGCATGTGTGTCATTGTTTGTCTTTTGTGAACTCCCTCATTGCGACACTGTTTGTTTTTCCAGACCTTCATCCTTCTACTGTCCATTAATGAAGTGTCGGCAAAGGTGTATTCAGCATAAAACATAATCATTCATCAGTGTTTCCAGCAAATTCTCTGTGCCACGTGTTACACAACAACAACAAATAAGGCTTGAAATCCAATAATGGGACGTTAAAATTTCCAAATTACCCACCACAGATACTGTCTCTGTGTCTACTGCACTTGTAGATATGCTCCCAAGACTACACATATATAATAATAATAAAAATAAAAACAAATATTCAACCATTATTCAGATGATGATGTATGTGCATTTGGTTTGGGTGTTGTCATGATCTTAGATTGTAATCGATCTTAATTTGTCGTATTGTTAAAGTCATAGCATTTTTTTCCATTGCCCAAGTCATATTTTTGGCCAGCTTGTGATATCTGCATAACACTGCTTCAATTTATGCAGGTATCACAATTTGGCCAAAAATATGACTTAGGCAGTTATGTTATGGGGCTATTGATATAATACATTTCAGAGGGATTGTACAGATTGCTTTACTGAAAAAATAAATACCAGCACTGTCAAAGATTTCTTACACAGCCAAAGTCTGTTCATCAATGTAATTTTTACACAGATTGTTGAACTAACCTATACCAAAGGCTCTTAGGGGTTTGTAGGATAACTGTTGTGAGCACAGGTCACTCGGCTAGTGACCTTATTTCAATCCATTTATAGCAATATTTTAGTGTTTGTCTGCACTAAATGTTTTTATTTTGGTCCGAATTAAATTGCAGACTTGGTGTAATGTGTTGTTTTGCCAAATTTGAAGTATGGCCTGACAATATATAGATTTATTTGAATTAATTTTGTTTATGAAAAAAAAAAGTCTAAATCTCAAAGTCGAGGTTGTTGACAATCCTTGCTCAACATTAATTCATAATGCACCATGTTTGCTTCTTGATATATACATTAACTATTATGAATGTGTTCCTCCAGTCATATATCTCCATCGCTATCGCCTATCGCCATGTCACTCAACTCTCTGTTGAAGAAATGATAATGATGATGATGATGATGAAGACTTACCGTTAAGTCTGTCAGCCACAGATCCGGGTTGTGATATCTGACATACTGTGAAACTGATTTACACTGATGCTGTAGAGTTACACTCGTGTGAAAACATCGAGTCATTATAAATGCTCAACGTTGTAAAATAAGCCCCCAATCTAGGTCACCAATGGAAGCACAGCAGATGTGTGTATTTGTGAGTTTCTGCTTCATCTAGATTATTTCAAAATATTGTATTAGTTTTAGTCCAAAATGATGCAAAAATAAAGTTTCTTGTCAGATAAACACAATGTCATATCACACAGACTGCCTCCAGTAACCAGAGGAAGTTAAATGAAAAACTTAGCTTAATTGTAACCTGCCTGTGTGGTTCAGAGCATGGATCATGATATTTTGGCCAGATTGCCCAGCCCTAATCTGAAATTTGTGAAGAATTATGTGAAAGGCATGTTCTGTGTAAATATTACAAATTTTCTTATGAAGAAAAGTGGGAAATTCTGATATCATTCAGGTTCATTCAGGCAAAATTCTTATGGCGTAGCATTCAGAATTTGTATCTCAATGACATTTTTACCACATTTTGCAACAAAAAACCCACTAGGCAATACTTCAGTACACCAGGCAAGGGTTCAGTATGCATGCATGTTTTGTTTTTTGGATCTGTGTAAATTTTGCACAAGGAGATGTTTGAAGGTATGAAAGAGGAAAGCTGTTTGCATGGTCAGATACTGAAAAACATCTTGCCATGTGGGTGTTTTACACTCATTTACACTAATGTGTGGCTGCATGTTAACAGGAATATCAGTGGAACATTAATTTTCGGGACCCATGGAAGCAGCTCAACAGCATTAAACATTAAATAAAAACAGTACTCATTGACATAGACATTGTTGAACATTATTTTACATATTCATTGTGGAAACTGTAACATTTAACATAGGCTTTAATAAACTGTTACTCATAAAGTTGGAATAAAATATTTTTACCTCTTCTTATGAAATGAGAAATAAAGTGAACTTGGGATGTATGTAAGCATTACCCCTGGTCATAGGGGAATACTGATGTGTATAAACAAGAATAAAAAAAGGAATGTTTCTGAAAACGAGTATATTTTTGATTGATACATGATGCCTTCAGAAAAGATTTTTGTAAATGAAAAAAGGACAGTGGCCATTTTGTATCTTTAATGCACTACTAAGAGAGAAATACTGAAATGTCATTATTCATGTCAAATGGATAAAGAAAATAACACACTGTACTGAATTGATTTAACATTTCTGAAAGTAATAAAACAAGTCTATACACTGTTATTCATTAACAACAAAAATGCGTATGCAGAGTTTGTTTCCTCAAGGAACTCTACTCTTGAATTATTCCTGTTTTTTCTCTACTTGAGTGGGGGCCTGTAATTGTACTTAATGCATGTCTAAATGTGGCTTTTACCCGTGAAAGCCCATTTAGACTGCATTTAATTTCCTCAGTTTGACTCCATAAAGTGGTTAAAAATGATCCAAAAAGACATACAGTATATAAGCAAGACACTTCCTACATCTTGTTGAAGTATTACATTATCTTCTACAATTGGAAATTGTTTTAATATGCAAGTGATTGATTTTTATCCTCACAGCGTTAAATCGTGTATTTAGTTATTGTCTGCCCTTTTTTTTTTTTGACAGCATGTGATTAGAAAAGCCTTTATGTCTGCACCTGGACACCATGGATACAGCACCGTCTGCCCCTACCCTTCCTGCACTTGTCTCAATTAGCTGCTCTCTTTGATTATCTTTCCTCTCATCTTCCTTTTGTTTGGGCTGTCAATAGTTGTGAACTGCCACAGATGAGAATATGCTAATGCCCTTGTCACGCAGCCCCTTTCAACGTAGATATGCCATTTAATTGCTGTCATCAAGCTGTTTTTGAGCCCTTTGAATAGAATGTTGAATGACAAAACAAGGCTGGAATGGATCATGACAGCGTATTCATAACAAAAAGAGGAAGTAGCATTTATTATCAGCCAAGGGTAGGGCGTGACTGTCATTTTTGGTTCAATTGGTGTAAATTGTGTGACAGACTGGAAAGTTCCCTCTCTTTTCTGTTCCGTGACAAAGCCCCGCTCTACATATTTCACTCTATTATTCGTTGACATTTTCCACACAGCTTATCAGGAAGGACTTTAATATCAAAAGATTGCTTGATACAAGAATACTCTATTTGTCTTTTCCTCCAGTGAGATCAACCGGTTGGACCTCGGCCTCATTGTTGAAGTGTGGAACAAGGGCCTCATCTGGGACACGATGGTTGGAACAGCCTGGATCCCACTCAAGAGTGTCAGACAATCAGAGGAGGTTAGAATATGCACCCAAACACCTGTGACACCTGAAATATATTCCACAACCAAATGGAAATGGAAAAAAAAACACGAGAGGTTTTGTAATGAGGTCTAGTAGTGATAACCAAGGCACACAGAGGGTCAGATAGGCACAAAGAGGGTTGAATTGTTCACATTCATGAATATCGATATTAAATTGTAATTGCAGGAGGGCTCAGGTGATTGGATCTTCCTGGATGCTGAGGTGCTGATGAAGGCCGATGAGATATATGGCACCAAGAACCCAACACCCCATCGTGTGCTGCTGGATACTCGTTTTGAGCTGCCTTTTGGTGAGATGATATGGCTGCCACAGCAAATACTCAGTCGTATCTATTGTGGTTATTGTGGATTATTTGAGTCTTCTTTGTTGTAGATTTGTTTCATTTACAACTCGTACACAGACAATATGGATACAAATATTGGGATACTTCACATCTGTAGCTTGTAGGACTTCCCATTCCCATTAATATGAAATAATATGATAAAAATTTTCATGTCAGATGTCGTCAATAATGATACATTTCAAATTAATAAATCTTATATGTTTAAAGGCTGATTTTTTTCCATAGTGAAGGTTGAAAGTAGCCTCTGTGGAAGTTATATTAGGAGGATATCATTAGCCTCATAGTAGAATTGCCTAAATCATACACAAATGGACAAAAGTATTGGGACACGGTAAATTCAGGTGTGTCTTTTCTAACAGGGGTTTGGGATACAAAACAATAATGACAAATGTCATTGTACAGTTTTATATTGTGATCAGTATTGTATTAATTATTAATATTGATGTTTATATCTCAAATCAGCATGAACAGGACATCTTATGAGCTGTAGTCATGATTTGTCTGAATATTTTTGTCCATATAGTTCAATGGGAGATTTTTCTAATTTATTTATATTGCACCATTTATACACAAGGCAGTTCAAAGTGCTTTATAAAGGCAAAAAATTTGATTAAAATCATAGAGAACAAAACACTAAACAAAAGGAAAGTGCAGAGAAGATAAAAATAATGAAATTACAACAGGAATAAAAGATAGTTAAAAGCTAAAAATAGTCTTGACTAAAATTGAGAAAATCAATCAAAACAGTTAACATTGCCAGTTGCAGTGCAGGTATTCCAGTCAAATCAGCTGTAAACAAATGAGTCTTTAAGCTTGATTTAAAAGAACTGAGAGTTTGAGCAGACCTGCAGTTTTCTGGTAGCTTGTTCCAGATGTGTGGAGCATAAAAACTAAAAGTTGCTTCTCCCTGTTTGGTTCTGACTCTGGGGACGGAGAGCAAACCTGTGCCAGAGGACCTGAGTGTTCTGGATGGTTCATATGGTAAAAGGAGGTCACTGATGTATTTGGGCCCTGAACCATTCAGAGCTTTATAAACTAACACAAGTACTTTAAAGTCTATCCACTGAGAGACAGGAAGCCAGTGTAAAGACCTCAGTACTGGTGTGATGTGGTCGACTTTTTTGATTCCAGTGAGGACTCGAGCAGCAGCATTTTGAATCAGCTGCAGTTGTTTGATGGACTTTTTAGTCAGACCTGTAAAGACATTTAAAATTATAGTCATGGGTAAAAAAAAAAGAAGTCATTGTTGAGAGAAATTAAGTAAAAACCATCTCTGAGGCGTTCTGGAAGCAAAGATAACAATTTAAACCGAACTAACCAATGCAATGATATTTATCACAATATAAAACTATACTATGACATTAGTCATTATTGTTTTGTATCCCAGACCCCTGTTAGAAAAGAAACACCTGAATTCAATGCATCTCAATTCTTTTGTCCATATAGTGTATGAGCTAGGCAATTATGCTATGAGGCTAACAATATATTAGGATGTTTAAGCAAGAGACCCAAGAGGGAGCCCTGTAGAATGGATGGTTTCACTGTGTTATTTATCGAAGTTCAGATATGGGTCCAGAGGGATTCAAGTGGTCACAGGCAGATTATATGGCGTTGAGAGTGTCAGTCATTTACACTCTGTAGTTTAGCACAGCTTGTTAATGAGGGTCATTGTTTGTTTGAATGTGGTTATTTTAAGTTACAAAAACAGAAATATCTTTCTGTATTTATTATACTGACACCATACGTGTTACTTAATTCTGAAGCTGTTTCCATGCGGTGCAAACCTGTAAAGTTTTGTAAAGAACTTGTTTCTCCATCTGGATGTTTATTTATTTCTATATTGTCTGCCTGAATGTGATGATCTGATTATATTGTATATTCTCTGTTTTACTTTTGTTTTACTCTGTTTCGCTCCAGTCAGTGTCACTGAATCCAAAATATCAAAAGACACACACTGCACCCTTAAATTGCTGCCTTTTGCAAATATATAACTGCATAGGCTGACATTGTGATTTGAAATATAAAGCTCAAAGCTTGTTATATGTGTTTATTCTACTTGGCCTTTTGACTTTGCTTTCCTTCTCGTGTTTTCCCAGGCCAAATTTACAGTGAGTAAGTCACACTCCCTAAAAGTTCAGGTACTTATGTAAGATGTTCACTGGTACAGTGCTATCATCTCCAGTACCTGTTCTGACTACAGTGTGTGTATCAGTGAGGTGGAGGGTACTTTAATAATGCTGGTTGCCTTAAGGGCATACAAACCTTTACTCACTGAGCTCTACTGAGTCACTAAAGGTTACAAATGTTTCCAATTGAAATGCCAGCAGTTGAGTTCTGAAAGGAAAAACAGGAAAAACAGGTGAGGCCAGGGCACTGTATAACATGTAGGTGGATGCATTTTGACTCATTGACCTGTGGTCTTATGCAAACATATGTTGCATTAATTCAAAAAGAAATGTAAAATGAACATTTGGAGTGCATCATAACCAGTAATGTATGAAGGTGTTTAACTTTGGAAGTCCTATGTATGTTTTGGTTGAGGAATTCCTAGCCAGAGGTGCAGAAGGAGAAACTTGAAATCATAATAGAATGTGTTGTACATTATACTGATGTTAACGTCCTTTGAGGCAAATTTTTGATTTATGATTATTAAAGTGACTATGGTCATTTTAAGCATTAATGTGGCTGTAGAGGTTTTGTGAATGCTTGTTTATAGTGATTCTTGGGAGTTTGTCAGCGCTACAAATGTTCAATTAATCCACTTTAACCTGCAGGAGGTTGCAGTAATGGATTTAGCTGACGATGCAAAGTTGTGATGACAGGCTTAAATTCAGATTGTGGTCAGATGCTGACCACAAACCTGTAATAGGCCAGGTTTATTGTACAATGAACCTTATTCTATCTAAGGGAGGTTCAGGTTTAGGTTGACTTTATTAATACCCATAGGTAGATTTGATCTGCAGTAACAGGAGCTGGCATACGCCAAACTCCCCTGCTGCCGGTCGCCGCGTGCGCAGGCCCAGCAAGTGTTTCTGTATTGTGGACATTAGTTAAACTGTCTTGCTTCACTTGTCAATGTTACTTTGTTCTTCTTCTTCTTCTTCTTATTATTATTATTATTATTATTGTTATTATTATTATTTACTACTATGCTAGATTAGAAAAAGCCAACACTGTGCAGGTAAGCAAAGGAAATACGGCTGGATGTAAGATAGGTTCTATATGTGTGTATTGTCAGTTAATCCATCAGATAGCATTGCTTCCTAGGACAGATAAAAATAAGACAAACTAGGCTAAAAATTATTTTTAATATGCTAAATATACTTTAAATGTCCTTGGTGGCCAACCCAAGTAAAGTCTACAAAACACTGTAATGTATAAGTCTTTCATATAGCAAACTGAAAATAACAAATAAATGCTACTTTACAGGTTAAATTAACATTGATGAAAAGTGTAAGATAATGTGAAGGATGTTTATCAGACAGTAGAAGGTGTGGAACCACCATCTTATTGGTGTTTATGTAATTTACCACTCATGTTATTTTAAATATTACATCTTTTCCTGCTTAAGCCATGTGTACTGTACAAACTATGATGTAATTCACATTGTAACAGGACATAAATGTTGAAAAAGTAGTAGCAGGAAACAGGAGCCTATCATTGATGTCATTGTAGATATACACTGTCTAATGTCCTTTTTCTTGCTTTCACTGGGATGAGGCTGTTTCTGTCCTTCGTAAATAAAGGCTGCTCACTCTTCTGTTATTAACTTAGGTTCTTTAAATATGATTTTGTCTTCGCCAGATTGCACCATTGTGGTCGAAAGTAGTAAGGATCCATTAAGAATGCTTATGTACATGTTGCTTCTTGGAAAAGAGAACAAAAATTGACTGATTCCATTAATCTGGGAATTCAGTAATAGTTGTTTAGTCTTAGGTTTCATTTCTTTCATTACTACTTTTAAAGTAGCACTAAAATCAAATGGGGTGGGGGAGGGATACAGATCATTAACTACAGGCATTTGCACGATTCCTAGTTTCAGTTAAGTTTTTGTTATGCTGCATATTAGTTTAACCCTCCCACCATGCACCTGCCTCACATTCAGGTATGCAGAGTGCATTTTTTTCACATTGATGATGTGGTTTTGTATCATATGAGGACTTTACATTTTCTGAAGTCCTAATATACTTCATTGTTTTTAAGCTACATTATTGTTCATTCACAGAATATTCTACTTTAACCAATCATTGGATTTATTTTAAATTATATTCATCATTTCATTGTTCCTGTAACAGTGACAGTAAATGCCCATTCTATTCTATTCTATTCTATTCTATTCTATTCTATTCTATTCTATTCTATCATTTGTAGACAAAAATCCACCCTCTGCAATTGCGCTCTCTTTGCTTACCACATTTTTGTCCACCTGTGCTGTGGTTCAAACCGTGTGATCCATGGGATCAAAGTTAAAGCCGAGTGGGAGAGAGACCCCTTTCTCTGTTTTTAAGAGCAGTCCTTTCAAGGTTGCAGGAGGCCGAGTCCATCATGACTCCCTGTGCCACCGTTCATTAAAGCTGTGTGTTGGTGTGTCTTTGAAGTTTCAGCCTTTGTGTGTGTGGCCTTTAATGTGCATATGTCTGCAGAGCCCGGCAAATCCTCCTGTAAAGTGGGGTTGGTGACAGGGCCTGGTCTGATACAACAGTAATATAGTGTCAGGTAGTAGACAGAGTTAGAGAGGCCAGGTTAAGTGGGAGAAAATGGAAAAAAAACCATTCAGGTGCTGTGTATGGATACATTACAGAACTGAATCTTGACCGAGAATTGTAACTAGAAGTCGACCAAATATGAATTTATAAACGCTGCTGTAATAATGATAATTTTGAGTAGTAAAAAGCTGAAAACCACAGTTAATTTACAATCTTTGACTTTATCGTTGTAAGGAACCAAACTGTAGAAATGATCTGACTTTTCAAAGTGGATTACTGAACATCAAACTCAAAGTAAAGTCTTGGCCCAATGTTTTGGCAGTGACACAAATTGACTCTATAAATGTGACGTTTTTACAAAAAAAGTCTTACAAAATGCTAATTATTATTCTTCAACGTACTTTAGAAACTTATGGGAATACTGTAAATCTAGCACATATGAATTGACAGTGTTTGTAAAAAAAAAAAACAAAAAAAAAAAAACTAATTGTCACTGCTAAATCTTTTGGCCATGACTGCAATTAATAAATCGTAACTAAATATTAAACCAATTCTAAGTGCATTTATTTAACTTTTAAGCTATTATTGTCTGACAAACTTGGTCATTCCTATTGTGAAACCAGATGGTAACTATATCTATCAGAGCCAAGTTCTTCTGCTATGATAGACTGTACAATAAACAATGCACTTGATGTCATATCTATAATATATTACTATTGACATGGTCCTGTACATATGCTCAAATTCTACATCTCATTGCACTAATATTCAAGATAATGCATAGTGCTGCTCACAAAGTGTATACATCATACATTTATCTTATGTGTATTTTATGTATTTCCTATATCTATGCAGATGACTAAATATTTCACTGCCATCATACTTTGTATAATTATATGTGACAAAACTTGCTTTCATATATATAATATATATGTTTTAATATGGTGCTGTCACATCTTCAACTGTATATTAATTTGAGTTTTGCTTTTATTTCCTCTTCTTTTTCTGGCAGTTTGTTTTAATCTCTGGACTATATCTTCAACCTTTTACAGGTTATCTCTAATATGTCATCTCTGGGTTTTGATTCTGTCTTTGTGATGAAAATGTCTGTGACTTTCTATAATGGTATCTTAAGAGATTACGGCCTTTTCTACCTACATGGCTGTTGTCCTTTTGCCTTTCCTCAGAGGCTCATGAGAAATTAAACAGGCATTAATGTATTATGAAGGTGTTATGGACTGTGATGTCACAGCGAGTTGTATGCTTGTTTGAAAAAACTGTTTAAAATGAATGTTTGTACATTTTTTACCAGATATCCCAGATGATGAGGCACAGTACTGGACAGGAAAGCTGGAACGCATAAATACAATGACAATCCATGATGAGGTAAAGTCCACTAGATAATTTGGATCATTTTTGCCACTGAATATGTTTTTTTTTTTTTTTTTGTTTTATTGCTGATCCGGGTCAGCCTCTCTAAAAAGCAATACCATCCTTGTACGCTCCCATTCTAGTGTTAATAATGAAGAATAAAGTGACATTGACTTATTTAATGGTATGTAAATGCTCCTAAAGTGATACTAGTGGATTCCTGTATTGATGCTGACAATATATAAACATGCCAAACATTTCTCTTCTATTGTAGTATTCTCTTCAAGAGGATATTCAGAGTCGGCCACTTCCATTTGCAGCTTCCCAGTGCTGTGAGTTTTCCTGTCTCACACCTGTTTGCCTCTAGATGGACCCATTCCCCTTTCCTTTTTGCACACAGACTTTGATTTGATTTCGACTCTTTCTCAACCCTTTTATAGCGCCTTGTTATGACATAGTAATATTCCTATTAATCAGTGGAAAATAAAATCCTGAACATTTCATATCCATTCTATCCATACTTTTTCTGCTTTCTCAAACGACTCCTATGCATGTGAAATCTGTTCTCAGTGTTGCGACACTTGATCAGTTTGTTTTCCACTCTGATAATGGTTAATGGGTTTCCCAAGTCCTCCCACTATTGAAACTGAAGACATGTTTTTTCTTTTCACAAGCCCTTAATCCTTTGATTGTACCTCTTACGTCTAACATCTGCACTTCCACCAGGCAACTATTTCGGATGGGCTGACCCACTGAGTATGTAAAAAAACAACAACACTTTGATTAAATTTTCTCCCTGGCCAATCCTCAGTGCCCTCTGCATGTCCCAATGAAAGATTTAATCCAAAAAATACCATGTTTGTCGTAAAAGACTACTCTTGCATTTTCTTTTCCTCTGTGTTTCCCTTTGGTCTCTTCAACTTTTTCTCCTAGTCATGCTCCTATTTTTAATGGTCTTTTCTCATGTCTTGTGATTTTTAATGCTCCTCTATACTTTATCCATTAGCATCTGATGTTCATGCATCTTCACTTGTTCTAAAGCTCTTTACATTTACTTAAACCCATTAGTATCATGAAAAACAGAAAAGACATTTAAGTCTAAGAATGCATGTGAATATTTTATTTTATTGTGTTTGTTTTTTGCCACCCTTGCAGAAATAATTGTTCATTCTTTAATCATTCAGATTGCAGTTCCACTGGTCAGCTGATAGATGGCAGCTTTTTCTAATCTGTCCCAATATGTAACCTTGACTTTTCATTGCCCTCCCACAAAGATATCAAGAGAATCTTTTATCCTTACTCTGCTCACCTTATCACTTTGAAAAGATAAACCCCAGCTCAGTTGTCCCCTCCAGCTCACACCAAGGTTATGGTTAGCACTTGAAAGCCATTTCAAGTTTGAAAGGTTACTCTAAACTGGTTTATTTCCATGCTCAAATCACAGGCAGTAGTTTTCCAGAATGTTTTTTTTTTTTCAAGGAACAATTCCTCATGTGTTATGAGCCGCATTAATGTATTTTTTGCAGCTTTTTTCTTCGTTTCTATATGAAGATTTAACTGGGGCACAGCATCTTGATTTTTTGCTGCTGCCCTTCTCATAGAAAATAAATAATCCTTAGTTATAGAGCTTTGGAAATAATTATTGGACCTTTGTGACAATGGTCAAAAAGTCAAAATTGTCATAAAAGTATCTTATAAAAAGTCCTTATGTTTTTTGTGTGCAGCTGTGAGGCAAACAACTGAAAAAAGACACATTAAATATATACTGTAACCTTTATTTAATCAAAGATTATATTGAGATGAAGGTCTCACTTACAATGAAATTAAGAAAACATGAAAATTATGATGATTAAAAACAGTTGATTCTTGAAACAACAAAAACCCAATGACTGGAAATGACAAACTTATTACACTCAGAAGATGGGTAATCAATAAAACAGTTAGAACCAATTAAAATCAGTGAAAACAGGAAGTATATCAACATAATAAAATCACGTGAGCAGGTTTTATGGGTGCCTATATCCAAACATATTAATCCAGTGATTTATGGAAGTAAAACACCAATTATTGATTTATTTAAAAAATCAAATACTTATGTTGACAAATGTAATGCATAAGCTGTATTGAAATAAATGACAACAAGATCCAAATTTTTTAAATAACAAGTATATGTAAATTAATTATATCTGTCAACAGTTTATCAAAAGGTTTAATCAGTATTTCTAAAGCTGTACATAATTGCGCAAGAAGAGCCTTAAGTTTTAATATGCAAATGTTTCATTCATCAAGACTCCTGTATCTAAAACATAATACATATTAAAAGATGCTCTGTGTCTGCCATACAGTAGGTGAGCTTGCATGAACAAGGGCTAAAGTGTATAACCTTTGCCCTTTTAGCCTTCCATTGGCTGACCATAATTTACCATTTCTTCACCTCTTAATGAATTTCTTTTAACAATAATAAGCAAAAAACAACGAGGGTGCATCCGCAGCCTTCACAACAAGTTTCTGATAATCAGTGGAATTTTAGAATGATTTTTAGCATTTCAGGAAAGATTGTAAATTATTCCGCTCATCCTGTTAACTGTTGCAGCTCTGGATGATCAAGACAGCGCCGTGGATGACCGTGATAGTGACTATCGCAGTGAAACAAGTAACAGTCTGCCCCCACGCTACCACACAACAGCTCAGCCCAACTCCTCATTGCACCAGTACCCAATGGGGCTTCGACCGCAGCACCACCACGATTCCTGCACAGACTCTGTTCAGAGTTTTGATCTGGACAACAGGGATCAGAGAGGAAGCAGGTAGAGAGTGTGAACCACACTTTGTTACACAATCACATATAGACACAATCTCTGTAAATTTCACTCGTTCTTACAGTCATGCATGCAGCGAGTGCAGAGGCCGCATTTGGTCCGTAACACAAATGGTCTCAGTGTGTGGAATTTACTTCTGTGCACTCGTGAATTGGCATGGAAAGCTGGTCTCCCACTGAGACTGCCGCAAATCTGCCTGCATTGAGTGATAGGGAGTTGATCCGGATAATTCTAAAACATCAGAAAAAAAGAGGAATTACAGCCAGGAAAATCTCATTGCAGTTGTTTCTTTTTGTCTTGAGGATTCATCTTGTTTGTCAAACTGGTATTTGGAATCACTCTGAACTGGGTTTAGATTCATCATTGAAGAAATCTCTATGTCACAGATGTAAGAAATAGGTCAGTAGGAGCCATGCTTTTCTGAGGTGATTAAAAACTCGGTTTGGTGTAGACCATATGGTTGTGATTTAACATACATTTCACATGAACACTGTTAGAGGCTGAATATAAGAATTACAGGCAGAATCGTGCAATAGGGATTTACTAAGGTCTGAAATCACAAAGTCCCATGTAACAACAGTACATGGGCACAAACAGTCCATTCACATACACCATTTATTAGAAGTGAGTAGTTAATATTGAGTTTTTAGTGGGGGTTTTTTTCCAGGCAATTGCTATATTCTTTTTAGCTTAACTTAGTGTTTAATTAAAAGCTAAATGAAGATTGCTTACTAATTGTTTTAATTACAGTGAATACTACCTTGAAGAGTGCAGTTGTGTTAATATTTGCATGCAGTTGTCTGTATGCAGCCAGTCCCACTGCTAAACTTGTGTTTTTCTTTGCATTTCTCTTGTTTTTTGCTTCTTTTCTGTTCCTTTCTCTTTTCCCATCCTGTTCGATTTCCTTTTATAATCCTGTCTTTACCCTAAAACAGATCATTAAATCAGAAAGGACGAGTTAGAATTATACCAGTAGATTCTGGCATGGGTTTTGACGATTGGGAAAACAAATACAAGAGGCAGGGCAAGCCTCAGCTTAGTGAATTCTTAGACGATGAGGAAGACAATGTCATCCTTCGAATGGGACGAACATATCCTGAGCCGTCACACAGCTCTGTCCATCAAAATACTCAACACAACAGTTCCCTGCATGCCGTCTACCCTGAGGGCTATAACACTATTGATCGCCGGAGAAAAAAAAAGATTAGAGATCCAACAGGGTTCCCTAGTACAGACATGAGAGAATTAGCATTCCCCACTTGTGAAAAAAGAGGGGAGCTCTTGAGGCAACAACTAGCTGAGATGCAGGAAGAGGAGGAACGAATGACACCTTGCCTTAAGCCATACAAAAATGGGTTGCTTTACAAAACAAGGATGTGGGCAAAAAATGACCTGGACAACACTCTGGAACATTATGTGGCATACAAAAAAGAGCAAGATGCTAGAATGAGGTCACGGTTTGATTTTGATTTGGAGAACACTGAGGATCTCCACTGTTCCATGGGATCAGAAGAGGATTTTGAAGATATGCCCTTTATAACTGATGACTTTCACTCAGAGAATGCAAGATATTGCAAAGATAGGTATCCATTATCTTATGAGAGCCACTTGGAGAATTCTCAGGGTTACTGGGAAAGGAAATCTGGGAAAGCTAAAGTTGGTGGATGGGCTCCAGAGGCAATGCTTTCTCCTGTAGAGGAACCAATTGAAGAGTATGTAGACCCTATGGATGAGCTCCAGTGTCTTGTTGAAACAGTTTCTGAATACCTTGCTGAAAAAGAAGAGGAAATAAGCAAATATGGTTCCCTTCCCAAATCAAACAAATCTAGGCTGTCATCTCTGGGTAGCAATAGAACAGATTCCTTTGGAGATGACCAACATAGTTCAAAGGATCCAAGAGGAGATCAGACACAATCACAGAATGCTGACCAGGAGGTTTCAGGGGTAAAAAATGCTATGAGCTCATTATTTAGTTCCTTTACTGATAGAGTTGGAGGAGGCAAGAAACAGCCTACCACATCTCCACAAGCCCCACCTGCACAGCCTTTACAATCTGGACTAACAAAACTGTTCTCATTTATTCCTAAGTCAACAAGCACAGCTCCTGTAGCAGTTGTATCTCCAGTAGAAACCTCACCTGAAAAATTGTTGTCTTCCTTGCCTCCTCATCGCCAGCGTGATGCGAAGACACAGGGACTTAATCACGAAACACAAGCTCCCAGAAAGACACAGACTCAAATAAGTGCCAAAGAACATATACAGGAATTTTCCCAGACTGCTCCAGGAAACTCGGTATTAGGAAAATTGAATCCTTTAAAGCTCTTTTCAGGAGAAAATACAAATGTAGAGTCAGCAGAATGTAAACGGCCACCAGAGACCACAAATTCTCAATGGGATGGGAAATGTGGTCACCAAGAGAAACAGATGATGACTGAAATAGGTACAAAATTTGAAAAATCAAGGTCATCTCAAGACCGACTCTTTGGACAAAGCCAAGATAAAAATGTACACAGGGCACAAAATACCATGACTTACAAACAAAATATACCTGATTCAGAGTCAACAAAGGTTACGGGACAGAAGCAATCAGAAAGCACTAGTTTATTTAGCCCTTTTAAGAAGTCACTAAGTTCATTGATCCCGTCTGCTGCCCCTGTACCCCCTCAAGGAGCTCCACCTGTGGCAGTTTATCCTGTGTTTAGAGACCCAGAGAATACTGGACCAGAGAAACCTGTTGAGGATCCATCTTTAAGTAGTAAAATTAAACTGTCTTTCCTCTCCTCTGAAAATGTCTCAACTCAGCAACACCCTAAACCAGAGGGAGGCATGCTGTCTGGTTTTTTAAAGTTTGCATCCAGTGAAGATATCAGTGCCTCTAGGAATGTACAAAACCCTGTGCAGCCACATCATGAGTCAGCATCTACTACCTTTACTCAAAGCTCCTCTGCCATTTCTTCAAATCAACCTCAGCAAAACACTGAGAAAGGATGGTTTTCAAGCATATTTAATCCTACTCCTGACCCCCCTGGTGCAAATCAGAATATTATCAACAGGCAGCAACCTCAGATCAGTAAAGTGCCATCTGAGTCACACCCACAGCATACAGCAAATCAGACACCAGTACCAATTCCTCAAGGTTTGCAGCATAAAACCAATCAGCCTGAAGCACAAGGGTTCTTAACCGGCCTGTTAAAAGGGACCTCTAGTGAAGATGTAACTTCTAATCAACCCAAGCAAGGAGGGTTACTATCTGGACTTCTTAAATTTGGCTCTACCAGTGATCTACCACAACAGCCTCCCTATAATAATCAACCAACTGGGAACAATACCCAACCACAGTTACCTCATCAGCCTCCTCCAGAACAAAATACTCAACCCCCTCAGACAGGGGGGATCCTTACAGGTCTATTGAAGTTTTCATCAACAGAAAATATACCCCATAATGAACAGCCTTTTGAAGCTGACAAGCGTAATTATAATTGTCAGCAGCACACCTCAGATGGATCTCAGCCAAAGGAAGCTCCACGAAGAGGGCTGTTGTCTGGCTTTCTTAAATTTGCATCCTCCGAGAATGTTTCAAGTGGACAAACTGTTCAGCATCATCAACAACAAAGTAGCATACAAAATAATCAACCAAATCACAATAGACAGAATATACAAGGGCCAAACCGAGGGCCTCATCTCAGGACTAGACCATCAGTTCAGCATGTTGACCACCAGGAGACAAATAAACCAGGCTTTACTCGACAACAGACAGTTCCTCTCCAGCAAACACCATCCCAGCGTAGTGGCCTTTTCTCTGGTCTTTTTAAATTTGCTTCAGCTGACAATATTAACACTCAACAGCATGCAGTTCAGCAATCTGAAATGACCTTAAGTAAATCCAGCCATGAACAACCAGGGGCAAGAAATATTCCAGTTTCAACCCAAGATCCACTGCAGCATGCTCCCCCACAAAATAAAACTCAAGCAAGTGGTTTGCTTTCTGGACTATTCAAAACATCTGCAGGAAATACACCTCAGCAACAGCACCATGAAATAACCCATGAGACCCAACAAAAACATAAATCAATGCCCAACCAGACTGCTCAAACAAAACCGGAGGCAGCAGGTCAATCTGGAGTGCTCTCAGGCTTGTTTAACAAATTAACAAAATCATCTGAAAACATTGACACAACCTGCCAGACATCAACAGAGCAATCATTGAATCAGAAAGCCACCAGTTATGGGCTTCAAAGGGAGACCCCACTGCACGCACAGCAACATACTAGAGTAATCCAGAAAAGTGATGAGAAAGAGGAGAGGACCTCAAGACCAGCCCAACAAGGATTTCTATCTGGACTATTTAGCAAAAAGGAAACTGAGGAACCTTGCATTCAAATGCAGTTTACAGAACAAACTCCACCCTCATCGAAGCTCACAGAGTTGCATTCAGGTGTATTAAGAAATGCTACCTCAAATTCTGGAAGTGATAGCAGCCACAATAGTCAAAGAGTTATTTCAGATACACGTAATCCAGGTCAAAGTAGACATGTTTTCATTAGGGCTCCTGTGTCAATTGATACTGAGAGTTTAGACCTTAGAACATCTGCTACATTTGCAAGAACTCTTCAAAGTCAGGCAGCATATTCCTCAGTTAGTGTAGGAAATTTATCTCAGTTGTATTACTCTGGCTCAGTTCAGGCAATTCAACCAATTGCTTACAGTACAGGAAATATTCAGTCCCTTTTACAAAGCCATTCCAGTTCTTCAAAATCAGCCATGCATCCTTATATTGGTCTTAGCACACAGTCTCTTTATGGAGCTACAGAGCACACTCCTTATCAAGATCAGTTGTCTCCTTTCAGGGCTAGTCATTCTTATGATGAAAACCAATGGATTCATCAAAGTTCTATATGGCAGCATTTTCAGAACGAGTCACTAAATTATCAATTTAATGTGGATGGACAAATGTATACACAGAGCTCTGAGGGTGTGTCATTACAAACTTCACCTCTTCACTGCAGTTCATCAAATATCAGCCAACAGTTTAACTCTTCTAGACCATGGGAAGGTGTTAGTCAACAAGAGCAAGTTGGATCCTATGACATGGAAGGAAATAGAAATGACACATATCCAAAGAGAAGATTATGGAACAGCTATGAAGACTTGGGAACTGTGGCATACTCATCTCATGAAGAGGGTGCACTGAACCTAACTACTAAACAAAGTAATGCAAAGTTTGGAAATTATGGCAGTTCTTACAGCTTGAATGGAGTAACATACCATGAAGGCTACTATGAGGAGAATGCCCCAAGCTTATCATACTCCGCTAACTGGCAGTGTGGAATGGTCCCACAAAATGTTAACTCTGATGGTATGGTCCGTCAGACTCAGTTTAATTTGAATAGACATGCAGACTCAAACTATCCCAAGAGTGTCTATAATGAGATGGAAGACTCCCTATATCTAGAAGACACTGAATGGTATCAACAGTGGCTTTCTTTACTTGAGCAAGGAATGTGGTGGCCAGCAGATGATGGTGACTGTGGCTATTTTGTTTATACAGATCATGAATACATTTATGCCTTGCTTACAGATGCAGCAGGTGAATATGTATATGCATGCGGCCCAGAAGGAGAGTCTGGTGGAAATGCACATAAGTTAGATCATATTCCCAGTGCTTATTTGCACAACGAAATGGTTTTGGTATGTGGCTTTAAAATTCCACTTTACAATGAGGATGAGCTTCTTTGGCTTCCTGGTAAAGATGACAATGATTCCCAACTTCTCAATGCTCCTCTAGATCTGTCTGCTGCCTACAGAAAAGGAAATCAGATCATGAATTTAAATCTTGAGCAGTTCTCTCAAATGTTTGAAAATTCATTTCTCACACAAGGAGAACCTGATGTGGATTTGACATCATACAGATTAAACAAGGTCAGGATAGATCCAGGACAGCCCAGTTATAATTATCAAGACCCATACAAAGAAGTTATAGATCTTTCCTGCCATAACAGAGACAGAAAAGGGCCGCTCTGGAATAACCAGGAAATTAAGACATTTCTTGCTCAAAAAGTTGCTGTTTCTCTGAACTCCACACCAACTCTGAATTTCAATCAGCATTTACTTTACAATTGTTATCAGCCTTGCCAACGACGCCGTTCTTCCACAGGGGTAACAGTTAAGCATGTGGATGATGTATCAGAGGAGGAATGGAGGCAGAGAGTAGCTCCAGGGCAAGAACAACCCAATCGTCAAGTCAATAAGATTTCTTCCCTTATATCCTCTTTTGTGAGCAAAACATCACAGGGGGAATCAAACAAAACAAGCACGTCATCCTACAATCAGATATCTAATGCAAATATTTCTGAAAAACAGCCTCAGAACATTCTTTCATCAGGTTTCCAAAGTCTTAAGTCAAAGATCATCAAAGATGAATCTAATGAAGTTTCTACTAAGAAAGAAAGTGCTCAACAACAAATCCAAAGACCAGCTAGCAAAGAGGGAAGAATTTTGCCCACAGTACCAACAGGCATTCAAGTGAGTCACCCCTCAACACAGTCAAGTACACAGAAACCCAGACTTGCTCGTCAGACCACCATGGTCCAACAAGCATCCCCACCAACACAACCAAAAGTCACTGGTCCTTCAGAATCAAAAGAATCTTTAATTAAACCTGGGTTGCCTGGACAGCTTCCAGGTGATAAACCGGTGGACAAATCAACAGAACAACCACAGGCAGGTTTTATGAGCTTTCTGAAAACTGCTGTAGGAATAGAGGAACCCAAGCCAGAGCCCCAGAGATCTTCTCAAACTTCTCTAAATCAGCAGAGCAAAATAAACAGCAGTGCTTCTTCAACAGAAAATGCTACTGCAAACAAAGAAAATGCAGGAGTATCAAATCTCTTTGCATCAGTTAGCAGCATTTTTAGTTCTGAGCCCTCTCCACCACAAAAGTCACAAATGAAACCTAGTGTTACAGAGGGTTCAATGGCACCTAGACCTAAAGGTATACAGAGACAACAAACAATGGATCAGAGTGGCACATCTCGGATTGCTCAGAGCCAGGCACCAAATAACAATTTGTCACAAGTATTGCCTCCTAGTTCCTCCGTGGGCCCTGACACAAGTCGATCACAAACCATGGCACATGCAGATCAAACAAAACAAGAAACAGGAACTAAACAATCTGGTGGACTGTTTGGGTTTTCAATTGGAGAAATGCTGACAGGATCAACAGCTACCCAACCCGGATCTGCACCTCCAGCACCTGCTTCAACTCCAGCTTCACAAGAAGCATCTCTTGGCAAGAGTATATTATCAATATTTAGTGTGCCAAATCCTCCACAGGCTGAGACTAAAACTGGACCACAGCCTCAATCAGTAGCACCAGGTGCAGCTCCACAACCACCTCAACAAGAATCAATTGGAAAGAGTTTATTGTCAATGTTTGGGGGATCAGGTCCTCCACAGCCTCCTCCTCAAACCAAGCCTAATAATGAACTACCACAACAGAGAACTCTTCCTTCAAAAGACCCCCCAAATACTGGATTTCTCTCAATCTTTGGGGGTCCCAACACCCAACAGTCTCAAGCCCAAACAGGATCCCTACTTGGAGGAATTTTGCCTGGGACATCGAGTTCAAATGAAAGCCCAATGAAAGGACTGTTTTCAATATTTAGTGATTCAGGTCCACCACAGCCCAGGCCACAAACAACCTCATCTCAACAACAAAGCGCTCCTCAATCAAAACCTCAACTACAAGGGGAACCTCAGACACAGTCTAAACCACATACACAGCCTCTTGGACAAGAACAGTCGGCTACATCTGTTCTTGGGGGATTAATAGGCGGCTTGTCTAGTGCTACTGAAAGTCCAAGAAAAGGTTTGTTCTCCGTATTTACTGTTCCCGATACCCCTCAGACAGCTGGGCCTGGTGCACCTGCAAATGTGTCTGCTACTCATGGAACTACAGCATCAAAAGAACCTGTCAAAAGTATATTCTCTGTTTTTAATGATATTACATCACCTCCACAACAAAGTCCTAATTCATCTAATGCAGCTGTCATTCCAGCCAAAGAGCAAAGTACTTCTTTACCAGATTCTTCCCAATTGCCATCACTCCCTAGTAGCCATGGAACTGTGGCAACTGGCATTCAGTCATCTGGTGAAGTCTCAGTGAGCAAAGCTAGTACTGACTCCAATGAAGTCCATGATATCTCATCCACTGCTGCTATTGTTAGTGCTACAGTCACTGTTAATGAGGGTACTACAGTTAAAGAGACTGATATTCCAATTATATCACCAAATTCAGAGTGCCACACTGTTGTAAAGGAAACGGGCAAAGAAAATGCACCTCACCTACCAAAAGAAACACCGTCTTTAGACGTGGGAACACTAAACAGTGCATCAGGCCCCCAAACATCATCTCCACAACCAGTATTGATTCCAGATGGTATAGGAAAAGGTTTGCTTTCCCTGTTCTCTGGCCCCAGTACTGATGCTGCTGCTAGTCAGACAGGTCCTTCAGCTACAGCAGCTACAGCTGGATCCAGTGACTCACCTGCCACAGGTTTTTTCTCTGTGCTCGGAGGTACTTCTTCTCAATCTTCTCCTCAGCCCGGTTCTTTGTTAGGGAAAATGTTTGGTGGACCTCCAGCTCAATCATCTGCCTCTCAAACAGGACCATCATTACTAGGTGGTCTATTTGGAGGGCCTGCTCCACAAGCTGGCCCCAGTAAGATTGGGGGGTCAAGTCCTCAAACAGCAGAACCTCAGACAGGGACATCTTTACTTGGAGGCTTATTTGGTGGATCTGCTCCCCAGGCCAGTGGATCTCAAGTTGGTGGGTCTATTTTAAGTGGAATATTTGGTGGATCAACACTTTTATCTACTACACCTAACACTAGTGGGGAAGCTCCCCCAACTTCAACATCTCAAAATAATAGCTCCATATTGGGAGGTATATTTGGGGTGCCATCATCTCAAACAGGCTCTGCACAGACTGGTGCGTCTTTGCTAGGTGGCATTTTACCTGGTACTTCTGCACCAAATGAGATGCCTGGTAAAGGGTTTCTTTCTGTGTTTGGAGGAACCGCTCCACCTGCAACACCCACTACAACAGCAACTTCTAACAATGGAAATAAAATAGCCTCTACATCTGTTTCTGAATCTTATGGTGCCATTGTTACAACAACACTTACTGATGACAACAAAACTCCCTCTGATGCCACTGTTTTAGCAAAATCCACTGATGACAATAAAACATCTGCAGCTCCAGCTCTCCCTGAACCTTTAAGTGATACCTCTACCAAAAGTATGCCGCATCAACCTTACAGTGAAGGTCAGTGTCATGAGGCAGGACTGGCCAGAACTGATGACAGAGATGTTCATTACCAAGATGCTGACAAACCCACTGCTTCAGCAACTGTTATTGTGTCTAAAGAATCTGAAATGAGTGCAATAGTGGAAGAACCTGCAAGACAAGGGATTGTGTCTGGTCAGTCTAGTCAAGATAAAATGCCACCCACAACTGAAGAGGATACTAAGCCAGTGGGCCCTGAAGTCCAGGGTCAACAAAAGCCACTAGAGCCAGAAAAATCTATCATTGATTCCTCAACAGATAAAGTTACAGGCTTTGTGTCCACACTTTTCAGACAAACACTTTCCCCCACTGACAGTCAGCAACAACCAAACAGCTCACATGGTGGACCAGGAGGAGCAACACTACAAACTGCTCCTGGTCAAACTGCATCATCACTTTTAGGAGGTATATTTGGAGGATCTGGCACTCAGACTTCAGCTCCCCAGACCGCTGGATCATTGTTAGGAGGTTTATTCAAAGGGTCTGGCCCCCAATCTGGTTCTCAAACCAATACTTCTACCATTGGAGGTTCAGTATTAGGTGGGATGTTTGGAGGAGGATCCCCTGCTACACGTGGAGTTCCACAGACAGGTGGCTCATTAATAGGAGGTATCTTTGGAGGATCTGCAGCAAACACAACAGCACAGACTGGTGGTTCTTTACTTGGAGAAATGTTTGGAGGAGTTACTGCTCAGACAGCTGGAGCACAGCCTGGAGCCTCAATACTTGGGGGCATAGGTGGATCTTTATTTGGAGGTATTGGACAGCCAACTAAACCCTCTGACAAAGTGCCAGGTGAGCCCAAGCCAACATCTGACTCTATGCCACAGCCCCAGGTTAAGAATGAAGGCGTGGTACCCAAGGGAGTTCCACCTGGTGCTGAGACTACAGCAAATAAAACGGGTCCAAGCATATCAGATAACACTCAAGTAAAATCTGACAGTCTCACAGGTGGTGGTGCGTTGGCATCTGAAGAAGCTCATTTAGAAACTTCTGCTGTCATAGATACTGTTAAAAGTCTTGCAAGTGATCTCACTCATCAGGTAGATGACACTGATAAACCAAAACCAACTCTAGAGGGAGAGGTCATACAGGAGAAGCCCACTGTCATTACAGGAGACCCTGAGAGTAAAAACTGTAACAAATCTGTCCCACCCAAAGCAGATGCAGCAGCTCCGACTATCGACCATTTACCAAACAATTCAGCGGAACCTCCAACTAAGTCTCTGTTGGGTTTCATATCAATACAGAGTGAGGCTGGAAAATCTCTTGGATCTTTATTTTCACCAACATTGTCGCCAGGTACTCCATCAACACCTCAGACAGAAGAAGGCAGTAGTCTGTTTTCCGGATTGAAGACCCTTTCTAGTGGTCTATTTCAAGATGAAAAAAATGGTTCTGGAAAGCAAGAGCCAGTTGCTGCTACGTTATTTGGAGCAAAGATAAGTTTTCCCTGGCAGACAGAATCACCCAAGCCACAAGCAGATCCAGTTGTAACTTCTCAACCTAAAACTAATGACAAGCCATCACATACTGTAGAAAAGATACAAACATCTGATGGCCAAAAAGGTGAACTGGTAGGTTCTACAGATGATGTAGGAAAGCCCCATATTTGCATCTCCACTCCTGAAGTAGATCCTACAGCATCCCTGACCCCAGATATAAAGGAAAGTCTTGTAGACGCATATCCTGCTGCAGATCTTCCCTCTGGAGCGCAGCTGGACAACCTGTTCAAGAAGGACCTGTTAAATGCAAAAAGGCTAGTAAAAGCATAATAAATGGCAATACCTTGATCCATTTATAATGCACTGACATTCTGGTGAAGACTATTCCCTGTCCAGCTCTGCATTCCATCCTTACTAGTTATATTTTATTTGCTAGATGTATATGTGCGTGTATGTGTGTGTTTGTGTTTTAAAATCCTGTGTTTTTGTGCTTAGCGTCACAGGTAAAACATGCACAATTTTGAAACAGAATTCCAGAACAAAATTTACAATTTACTATTATTATTATTATTATTATTATTATTATTATTATCTATTTACATGTAATTATAAGTTTTTGATAATTTAAAAAATGTGTTGAATGAAAAGTGTAGCGATTCAATTAATGATTTATAAAACAGAAATGTTATACAAAAACCGTATGCTCATTTCATTTGTTGTTCACAGTTCTACCCAACTGTATCGGCAAAGGTCTACTTTCATAAATAAGCAAACAAATTGAAAAAACAACACATTGATTGTCTTTGTAGACACATTTTTAGGATTAAATGAATGCTGTTTCCAGTGTTATTTATACAGTGTAAATTTTGTTGGGACATGGGATTCTGGTTTGTGCAGTGTCTTATTTTATAGACTGTATGATATGAATTGTTTTACAATAATTCAGTTACCCTACTAAAAACAGCTGGTTGTATAATTTAGTAATACCTTTTTTCTGAATATATTTAGGTGCATTTAGATATTCCGCATTTTTCCCAAATAAAATAATTTCACAGAAGGTAAGACTTACAAGGTACAGATCAATTCATATTTAATTGTCTCGTCACCTATTTTTTGAAGGAAATTGCTAAATAAGCCTATTCACTGTTTTGCATTCAATATGTATTGTTATTCAATGTACACAATGTACAATGTACAAGACAATTCAATAATGCAGATTTAAATGCTTCACACCACAAATCAGAGCATACTCATATCTCTTCCTTTCTCAAGTGAATAACAAAGCATATGCAGGATTTAATACATAGGACCAGAAATTTTGACTCTTTGCTTTCCATTTTTTCAACATGCAACAGTCCTCCTAAGGTTGGATGTTGTTTCAGGGCTTAATGTGGTGTGGTTACTTAAGAGGAATATGGAATGTGACTTTAACTAAATAATTGTGCATACGTTATAGCCTCTTTTGATCTCAGTGCAATTAAGTGTTGGGTTTTTTGTTTGTTTGTTTTTTGTTTTTTTTTACAATTCTTAATCATCTATAAATTCTAGTCATATTGAATGGTATCATGTGTACGTAGGAGTGTGATTTGTGCAGTAATCCCCCGCTCTTCTATCCCTCAATAGTGGAGACAACCAAATCCCTAATAGTGTTTAGAAATTTTTTTTTCACCAAATTCTGATTGTGAAAGCTTCCCAATATTCTAACATGCCATATTTTCCACACTCCTCTCTCACCATTGTAGTCCAGTGGAAAGTAGTCGCTTTGGGTCATCAGGAAACTTGAGCCAGACCAGCTCCCAGCTTAGTGAAACTGGCCAGGAGAGCACTGGAGGGTCAGAACTAGAGGAGTCCTTCCACTCCTACCACAGTACAGGCTTTCATCCCTCCACCAATGGGCTGTCACGCACAAATGGACATCTCTCCACCAATGGACACTCTATGGGCAGTGAGCAGGAGTTGCGCAGGCTCTCCTCTGAAGAAAGACAGAACCTGAAGAGTAACATTTTTTCAGAGAGTGGGTCCTCTAAACTCATACGGTACAGGCTTTTGTTGCTTATTCTACCCAATCTTCTGATAAAATTGAATATACTCTGGACTTTATTGAGTATTTCTGCTCCTCATCTGTCAAATCCATGTGACCCAGGTTCAACGATGAAGGGCCGCCATTACCTTTCTCCACACCCAGAATCCGTTGGTTGAAGGCTATCAATAAAGTCAGGGTCCAGCTTCGGGAGGTAGGAATTTTATACTTCTGTGTCTCCATTATGGTCACACACACACTGAATACATGGACATACATACACAAACATACACATTTTGGTTGTAATTGGTTGAGTTTAACCTGTCTGATTGATTATGATGATGCATTTAAAATAGACTATTTTCGTCTTTGTAGTTTTGTGTAATTTTTATAGCTACTTTGCCAATATACAACTATAATTTGTGGTTGTTACAGTCTTTTCATTGCACTATTTCTGTTACATTTTGCAGTACATTTACAGACTCCTCAATGTCTTCTGGAGTAGAAGTAGTAATTCCTTGGTTCTTTACAGGCGTCAAACAAAAAAAAGTTGCAAATTATTCAGTTTCACCCACTAAACATGAGATCAGACTGGTCAGGAAACTGCTTCTCTGTGCTTCTGCTTTCTATTCAGTGATGTGAGATGGTACAGGGGTTAACACTGGTTAATTTTATCTGTAGTCATGGCACTGTAATTGTAAGGCTGAAGTGCACTGTCCTTCTCTTGACTTAAGCCCATCACTCATTGCTTTGTGGACTCATACTTTCCAGCAGTGAATGTTTCACTCATTAGAGTCCCTATCTGGCTTTGTTGCATCTCAGTGTTTGTCTAAATTGTCATATGGTGTGTTTTACCCAAGATATGCTGCTATTATTACCTACAGTAAATTCCACTCTCCAACCTTCCATATCACTGAAGTGTGACAGTTAAAGGGGTGTCCATTTGTTGGTAAATTTTTTAAACAAATGATTGGGAGATAAGAATGTAAGAGACTGTGGCACATACCATCAGGCTTGGTTACCCATTATCCATTTCTTTTCTGTAGATAATATTATCTATAAGCAAAATACACGGAATACATCTTGTTTTTGTTTTTTTTATTTTACCAGGAAGGTCAATGACGACGTCTTTGAGTAAAAGGTGATAAACTGAGCCTATAGGGACAACTTTTGAAGGCAATTTTCCAGTTCACTTCCCTTAGACAACAGTAGAAAATTATATCACATTTGTTTGATCTCTTTTCTGTCATATTTGCTTTTTAGAGACAGAATAACACACTATTTATTGATCTAATGTACCTCCAACAGTTTTAGGGCAACAGTGGATCTGATTCTGCTTCTAACATCAAATCAGAAATTGTTAGAGGGTGGTCATAATAAAAAATTAGAATCTCTTACTCCTAACTGTGCTCTGTCTCCTTAATTAGGACTTTTATGACATAGTAGTAAAGGATAGTCCCTCCCTTGGCTCACTTACAATGATTAGTTTGCATGGACTGGTTGAGAGATGAACATGCACTATAAATGATGGCTGATTAAAGACAGGAGTATAAATGGAAAGCAAGGTGAAAGCTGTCTAAGTGCCATTTATTACAGGACATGGGGAAACACTTAGGACATAAGGCTAAATGCAGAAAACACTGTAATGAATTAGAATTGGCAGTTTGTCTGTCATAGTGGTGGTCATAATAAGAACACAAGACCTAGATCATGTTTTCTTTTTTATTCAAAATGTAAAAGAAAAATAAATGTGTAACATAGTTAATGGTTTCCTCAGATCTTTGGCAGCAGTGTGATGTAAATCTAGCATAGTAGTCAGAACTACTTTATATGCCTAACCTCCTACCCTTTAATACTGTATAAAAGCCTTTCATTTATATTTTGGTTTTAATATTGGCTCCAGTTTTAGAGACATGTTTTGTTTTTATTTTAGCAGAACAAAAATTGCCACGTGCAACACTGGGAAGATGTGGAAACACAAAAAAAAGAATGAATTAGGCTCAGAGCTGGCTCACAGCCTCAGATTAGCTTGGTGGTGTAATACTTTGCCAGAGGACAGAAGGAGAGAGAGAGTCAAGAAAGCATCCGAGAGGGTAGGAGAGACGGAGGGATGGGTTCATATCTGAGTGTAAACTGCCGTGTGATTGTGGTCTACTACTGTCATGCTGGCAATCACGGTTGTAGGAGAGACGGATTTAATGCTCGTTTGTTCACTTCTGAAGATCTGCCAGTTTGATTAACGCAGAACGAGGTGTTTATGTGAGGAGTCATTAGAAGGGGAAAAAGTTAGTGTTGCTCGTCTGTGGAATTAATGGATCTTATCAGATGGTGTATACAGGTTGTTTTAAGCTGTTATTTTTTCTTATAAGGTAAGGACTGCATTTTAACAATTGATTAATTCCCTTTGTGCAGACAGTTTTAAATATATGTACATGGCTACTATAAAAGAAATAGATACTTGTGTTTGCTTCTCATGCTATTTTAATGACTTCTGTTTATCTTGTTTTACCACTGAGTTGATGTAGATTCTGAAAATGTATGCATCACACATTAAACTTAAAAACTTTTGAGGCAAAATGTTTTGTAATCCAAGCCACAAACAGTTCAGTATGTAGAGAGAATATAATGCTGTAGGTTAGTATTATGATCGGCCTGAATAATAACCTTGACCCACAGCTAGCTCCAGGCTTTTTCCCCCCTGAACAGTTAACTTGCAGTAAAACCAGACTCTTTATGTACTCTTGGAGTGGACTGTACAAGTCTATAACAGCTGGTAACAACCCTCACTAGTGTAGCTGTATTGCCTTTTTACCAATATTGGGTGTGTTACATGACAAACAGTCATCCTGATAGCCTGACTCATATTTATTTTTTGATTTGGATTGAATTTATTTTTTAGTAATGATGGAAAACTTGCTCAGTCTTAACTGTACTTTGCTGTAAGCCAATCCCTGCCATACTAGTACACACCTCCAGCGCTTGAGTTTGTATTGGAGTCCTCCAGTGTTGGATTGGCTCAGTAAAATTACCATGACTCAGTATCTGAAATTATCAGTATTGAATAGTTCTGCTTCCCAGAAATAAAGCTCGGACACACTTCATCTAATACATAGAATAGCTTTGATGTAATACTGTATGTGATGCACTTAATGATGTGTGTAACAGTTTTATGCAAGTTCAAAACAATGTAAAACCTAACCTCACATTAAATAACAGATGTTGGAATGAAAGGCAGAAAAGAAGTAAAATTTCCACTGTAGTTGCTACATTCCACAAAAATTGCCAGTGAGTTATTGTCTCAATTAAGATTTTCTGAAGCATCTTATATCCTTTAGATCCAACACATTCTGTTGAGCCTAGTTTTCATTCTGTACACGGAATCTATGTCAACCAGCAATATTCCCAGCTGTATTCATCTGAAGTTTAGGTGGGGTTAGAGTGGAAAAAAGGATTTTGCTAACTTGTGTGTTGTAATTATATTTACTAATAGGATGTAGAAAATGCATAAACAATAAAGATGTAACTAGTTAGCACTT
>JAPQRQ010000005.1:36939123-36959242 GCA_037367365.1 Apogon talboti | reverse complement strand
CATGGATCTCAAGGATCACAGGGTTCCCAATCTCAAGATGAGTTTTTTCCAGGTATTTAAAACATATCTTATTTGACTTAAATCACTGGCAGGCCCAGTTGAAACAGCAAAAAAAATATAACAGTAATAATATCAATTTAGATGTAATAATGTGCAATTTGTTTTTAAGTAATTATAAGTAGTAAATGTCTCTTTTTAAAGTTTTACTAAGTATGCCGTCTCAATCTTCTGTTTTTTTGTTTTTTTTTTTGCAGAGATTTGGAAAGAGGATAATCAGGTTATTCTTACTGACTGTACCCATAGTGAAATTATTTTTGTTTTGTTGTTACTTATGTCAATTTTCATTCCCACCATTCTTTCCGCCTATTATTTGTATTCCTTGAGTGTGTCATACCATTACATTATGTGTTATCCAATGCATGATGCATACTATAAAACTAGAAATCCTTATCATGACATTATGGGAAGGTGGTGACTTGCGGTATCATTCCAAGTGGAGTTTGTCGGTTGTTGGTTTGTTTTTTGTTGAAGTCTTGGAAAGTGAATCCTCAACAGTTTCAACTCTGAATGTCATTTGCTTCATGTCACCCCCAAAAGATTTCCAGATGCTCTCAGAAACCCATACTGTGATTTGAACCCTAGAGGGATCCCTACACTCCTCTGTCATTTGCAGGAGTGATGTACAGACAAAACATAACACATATAGTTCCCAGTCAAAATTTGAGTAGTTTTGTGAAATTCTTGGCAAGAGTTGTTTCATCTATTTCTTTTCAAGTTATCTGGGCTTTCTCTAGTGCACTTTTGACCTGTGAGAAGTCCTCAGTGGCTTTATATCTGTGTAATTTCCATTTACCATTCCGTTATACAAGACATTTTGTAGTGTGTAATTAAAATTCAGAAACTTGTTTTTGAGTCTGTCTTTTAAAGGCAAAGTCACCTATTTTTTACGTGATTTATAAACATCAGAAAGGTAAAACTCAACCAATTTTTTATTCCCATCACCTTTGTTGCCTCACAAAATATCTCAATGTGTCAGCCTTTCAATACCATAGACCTTAATTCTCACTTTTTTCATATTTAGGCTCGGGATGAAGAACCCAACACTAGGCAGGCCTGGGTCAAACCAGGGTAAGTGATAAAGTGGTGCACAGGGCATCCATATTGCAGAAGTATGATTTAAGTAAGTATTCTGGACATATTGATGTTATTCACAGGAATAAGAAACAATAGAAATGTATAGAACAACACAAGGAAAGTGTCATGTATGTGCTGATACTGCATATGTGCGCTTGTTACTGTTAAACCTTTTCGTCTATAAATAGTGGCGGATCTGGCCTTTATGGAATTGACAGCATGCCAGACCTGCGTAAAAAGAAGCCAATCCCACTGGTCAGCGACGTGGTCAGTACTAACCTCTTATTTTTCCTCTGCTACTAATGTCACCTTGTGTGTTTTTGTTCTTTCTTTGTGAGTGCACACTTTTGTTTGTCAAACCACCACCAAAGACTCAAATATGCTCTTACCTTTGAGCTGAATTCGGGATGAGATTGTTATCAGCAATTGACAGCAAATATGAAATCAGACTGCTAATTTCTCTCTCCCTCCTCTCTTAAACCTGAAACTATTCCCCACAACTCTCTTGAATGCATTCACTCTCCTTGGTCAGGCTATGGTAAGTTTATAGAATCCAGTTGCCACTCCCTTTTCTACTAAGGTACAACACATCAAGTAGGGCAAATGCTATAACTAAAATATGTATGTGACTAGCATGTTGATCCTTATATGTAGTGAATAATAATGTCAGACCTCTCAGTTAATATAAATTAACAGATTTGCATGCATCCTGTTGGTCATGGGTACTTTCTCCTTCTACTTAATGTTATCATTAAGAAACCTAATCAACTGTTCCTTCCCTCACCTTTTGGTTTGCCCTTTTTTCACCCGCTAAACCTTGTATAGACAGACAATAAACTGGCCATCACAACTGCACATGGGTAGCATCCAGTACTAACACTCCCACTGAAATTTGTGGCTGATGGTCTTGATATTTTTTTTTATCTTGCTAACACTGGTATAGTCTTGTATCTCCTCACTAGTTGCTTCCAACTAATAATACTCACATGGGTTTTCTGATCATCTGGCACAGATTCAACCACGTCTTGGGGAAGAAACCATAACAGCCCTACTGACCACCTATAGAACCACCCTGGTCCCCTGCTTAACCATACTGACCTCATTAACGTTGTGTTACTTTTGGGTATGGTTGTTTGTGGGTTGTATATGCATATATCCAAGGTCAGTAAGATACATGCTCTGTTTTCTGTTGTTCAGTCCCTCGTCCAGGCCAGGAAAGCAGGGATTGCATCTGCCATGGCTGCACGGTCCTCAATCAAAGATGAGGAGCTGGTGAGTAGAACAACAGTGTCCTTTATCTGGGTGTATTTTTACTCAAGTACCACACTTTATACAACGTTATACTTTACAATATTTCTGAGGTAGATATTTAATTTACAGATGCAGTTCAACTTTATTTATCCCAGGGGGAAATTAAACAGACAGTAAAATTAGACACTAAGATTAAACTAAGTTCAACTTCAGTTTTCATGCAATCCCTGTAAATTGAAATGTCATGATTTAGTACATTTCTGATAAATGTTGAGGGATTAAGCATTCCTTTATGTGTTAACTTACAGAAACAAATTTTGCAAAAACAACTGCATTTTGTTGCAACGAGTAACATAATAAAAACTCAGGGCTCAGAGTAACAAACCAAAAGGGACTAAAGATCGTGAGGGAAAAGAACAAAATATGGGAAAGAGGCTGAGCCAAAGACTCAGACTCAGCTCTCCACACAAACTAAAGATAAAGGAAAACAGCTAAACCAGACCAAACATAGCTGGCAACTAAATTCTCTATTGTCCTAAAATAAACATATATTCATCCTCACTCCCATCAGACTCTACAATACCTTACTGTGATGACTGATACACTGATAATTTCTTGTTTATTTAAAGGTTTTTTTGTTTTCTTCAGCTGATGAAAAGGTGAATTTCCTCCTGGGAATAAATAAAAAGTTTATCTGTATGTGTCTTTGTACATACATCCCCTCAAAAAAAGCATTGCTTCAAAAGTGAAATCAAGCTTGTTTTCCTGAGTGTATGAAAAGTTGGCTTATTTGAGATATGTGCATCTTGTAGGACAGTGACGCAACAAATAGTAAACGATGATCTTATAGAATACCATGAATCATAGAAAATAGTTCAAATTCGCAAAACCTTAAACATTTACAATGGTAAAATGCAATATACACATTAAAGTAGCATTTAAATGATTCCAAATACTGACAGGGACCATCTTGCTGCGCAGTTAATACTTTTACATTTTTATTCTTGTTTTCACAGATTTATTTAAGCAGAGGATCTGAATGCAGCATTGTTCTTTTCTATCATTAGAGCATAATAATAAAATAAATTCAACAAAAAATATAGTCTATTTAAAATACAGTGTACCCCAATGGGCCATCACATACTGTATTTCACAAGCTTGTTTTGTAGAAAAATCAGAATCATCTTATGATTTGCAACCCTGTCAGCACATTTTAAATCCAAATTCTTCTCTCTATAGAAAAACCACGTGTACAAGAAGACCCTTCAAGCTCTTATCTATCCCATATCCTGCACCACTCCACATAACTTCGAGGTGTGGACTGCCACTACACCCACATACTGCTATGAGTGTGAGGGGCTGCTGTGGGGAATTGCACGCCAAGGCATGCGGTGCTCAGAGTGCGGGGTCAAGTGCCATGAGAAGTGTCAAGAGCTGCTGAATGCCGACTGTCTGCAGCGTGAGTTCAGCCTAGAAAAGGGTTAAATAGTGCAAATTGGTGGTTTGACTGTGTAGACCCAAAGATTCATGTTATTAAATACAGGCCCTTCTCTGAAAAAAAGCTTCAATGTTTTATTTAGTTGTCATACCAGTGTTCAGTGCTGCGACAAAAAAACAACAACATATTATCTTCTCATTTTGACTGTGCAACTGTTCAGGAGCCGCGGAGAAGAGTTCTAAGCATGGACCCGGAGATCGGACGAACAACATCATCATGGCCATGAAGGACAGGATGAAAATCAGGGAGAGGAACAAGCCGGAAATCTTTGAACTCATCAGGGAAGTGTTTGTCATCAGCAAAGCCATCCACGCCCAGCAGATGAAGACCATAAAACAAAGCGTACTTGATGGCACCTCAAAGTGGTCAGCCAAGATCACCATCACAGGTATATGGTGAATAAGAAAAGTTAGATTTATGACTCAGAATTCATCTTAGCAATACGTGTGATTCCACTAAGCTTCTGTTTCTCTGTTACCTTTTTTAGTTGTTTGTGCCCAAGGACTTCAAGCAAAGGACAAAACAGGATCCAGTGATCCATACGTCACTGTTCAGGTGGGGAAGACCAAAAAGAGAACAAAGACCATTTATGGAAACCTCAATCCGGTCTGGGAGGAGAAGTTCCACTTGTGAGTTTCTAAATGTCTTGGTTTTACAGTGTGTCTTCTTCAGTGCTTTTCTTTCCTACAGCTGTGATAAAAATTGTTTAAATGGTTATGTTTTCTTGTACAGATTAAAGGAGTAGAAACTAGTCCCAAGCCAAGTACGATTCTTCAAAGATGAAAGTTTTTGCCGTTTTTGAAAAAGTTCACACTATATCTTCTTGCTTATCCCCAAAAAACACCACTCAGCTTTTATTATTTCTATGAAGTTATATTTTTCATTATTTTTTAAAGAATTTGACCTTTAATGCAAATGTTTTGTTCTTTGTTAGTGAGTGCCATAATTCCTCTGACCGAATCAAAGTTCGTGTGTGGGATGAGGACGATGACATTAAGTCCAGGGTGAAGCAGCGGCTGAAGAGAGAATCTGACGATTTCCTCGGCCAAAGTATAATTGAAGTTCGCACACTGAGCGGAGAAATGGACGTCTGGTACAACCTGGGTCAGTATACTCTCTGTTTCTGTTAAGAGGCTATATGAAGGATATTTGATTTCAGGAGAGGTTAAATATAGTCTGCTCTATGTCCTCTTTATCCTTTTTTCCCTCTTTCCCTTTCTTTTCCTTTTTTTCGTCTTTTTTTCTCCCACAATATTTTTATTCAAATTTTATTAAAACAATTGAAACAAATACCAGCACTCCTCTGTTTAAACCAGGTAATCTATACATGGTAGAGCATATTATGTACATAACATACAATAGAAAAAATAGCATCACATCATGTGTTAAAAAAAAAAAAAATCATCATGACAGATCATAGCAACAACAGTGTCAATCGACATGGATTTCAAAATATATGTGATTCTTTTATGTGGAAGGCTTATTAACATCTGTCTCATCCACTGAGTCACATCTGGTCTGTGAGTCCAATGCATTTTTTGGCATTAAGCAAGCCGAGGTCTATGATCATCCTTTCATTTTTGTTGAAGTTGTGTTTTTCTGGATACAGACCCAACAAGAAGAGCTGAGGGTTCAGTATAATTTGTCTTGAAATTATTTTTTCAGTTGTTACTTCCACCTCTTTCCAAAACATTTTGATTTTCCTACATTGCCATAAGCAATGAAGCACATCCCTTTACTTTCCATACATTTTGTGCATATGTCTGGTATGTTTTTATTATGTCTATTCAGTTCTACGGCTGTAACGCAATAACCATTTGTAATGTATCAATTTAAGGCGTGCATATATTGATGTGGTTTGCACTCTGGCACAAGCATTCCTCTCCTTTTCCTTTTTTAGTTTTTAGTCTTTTTTCATTCTTTTTTAACCTTAGCACCTAATTAAATTATGCTGTACATCACTTATAAACTTTTAAATACAAGCTGCAAATCTCACAGGTTTTATACAGATCTTGACAGAAGAACTTGTACGAAAACAACAGACGATCAAAGTATAAAGATACAGACATGCCCACTTGCAAAAGTAAAAAGCAACCGTTTTAAGCACAGATATTTTATTCTGATGTACTCAGATCTATTCTGTTCAGTTTTGCCTCTGGCTTTTTTGTTCACTGTCTTCTCCCCAGTCTGCAAGATAATAATCTCCTAGAACATCCCAGGTTTTTTCTTCAGCAGCTGTGCATTCATTTGCCTTAATGAAGGATTTATCTACACTGGAGTCTGGCCACATCTGTGTTTTTTTCAGTCGGGTGCTAAGTTTTCTTTCCACTAACTCCAGTCGGTGGGGTTTTTTTTAACCTCATTACCAACGCCCCTTTCGCCTGCAATGACAATTTTTTAACAGAGACCAGAAACAGACCCAAGGCAGATACTCTTCTCACGACAACACTGGCTCTCCCTGGCGAACTTAATTTACGACAGTCCAAATGTATAATCAATCCCCTTGAAAATGAAGACAGCTGTAGTCAATTCAAGAAAATATAGTATATAATATGTAATGGGATATTTTGATTAGGATGAGTTATTTAAAAGTATACACCGCCTAATCTGCCAGTTGTGTGATTCTAACTGTATAGTTCTTGTAGAAAGATGGTGTAGGAGTCAGACAAAAGATTTTATTGCACTTTCATCTCAGCCAAAAAAAAATCTTTCTGATCCTTTTATATCACAAAGAAAAACTTTGTTCATGAATCGTTCTCCTTAGACCTTCCTGTCCTCACTGTTGTTTTCTTTTCCATTTCCTTTGAAACATACATAAATTAGACTATTACTTGCACCACATGTCTGTGCTCTTGCCTCTTTGGTAGCTGTACTTTTTTGGAATTGTATTCCTTCATTTTATATGCATGTTGTATAGAAGAGTAGAGTGTTATATGGTCTTTCACAGAGCGTTTAAAGTGATGATATTGACTTCACCATTGCATTAATAAATCTTTCACTGGAACATGGCACTGAATATAAATGTGCCTATAAATCATCCGTTGTTTCTTTTAAACTGAATGACATGAAGTCCTCAGTTTAATATCACTCCGATAACTCGAACAAAATACATCCCTCTGGTTAGCGTCATTAAAATCTGATCACTTAGAGCACACAATATATTACTCATGTTACTCTCCCAACCCTATTCACACAATATTATCCCTCCCACATCCCATTTTCCTGCTTACCTTCTTTACGCCTTCTTTCTCTTCCTGATGTGTGATTATCAAGTAGCAGCGCTCCAGTCGGAAATCGACCACTCTGCCGACATGTACAAATTACCCCTAATGAGGGGCCTGTCAGGGCAAATAGCAGGGGTGAGTTAGCCAAGCACTCCACCCCCAGAAAAGCTCCAGCTCAAGTGTCTTTGGTGATCAGGAGCACATCTCTACAGCTTCACTGCCATTGTCTCCCTCAACATCAGCTGGAGGACTTCTATTAGCAGTGCTGGCCTTGCACTGGCATGAAACTGGAGAAACAGAGCCACCTACAATAGAGTTGCCATGTTAACAGTCTGTTATTAGTGTTGTGTTAACACATTTGGGTTGGAGTTATGAACTGAGAATGTGCTTGTTTGTGTGGCTGTAAATCTGCATGACTGTAATTGTGTTTGATTACAGAGAAGAGAACTGATAAGTCAGCTGTGTCAGGTGCCATTCGACTTCAGATCAACGTAGAGATCAAGGGGGAGGAGAAAGTGGCTGCATATCATGTGCAGTACACCTGTTTGCATGAGGTATGGACGTCCATGAAAGCCACTGAATTGTGTTATTAATTTAACATTCAATATGGAAGATTTGGAATCTGAGTTGTGCTGGGATCTGTTTTCCAGCTGCATTTTTAAGTGAGTGGTATCCAATTTTGCAGAGGAGGGGGAGAATGAATGAAGAACTTGGGAGTAAGCGCAACAATTTTAGCAGAAAAAGTGACCCACAACTTATATATAGAAATCATAGAAATCATCATAAACATTTCATTTAGTACTTGCATAAAACATAAGCACGGAACTGAATCTTCAGTTCAGATACGTTAACCACCGATTTACCCGTAGTAAATTGTTCGAATGTTGAAATGTTGCCAGGAATGTAAGCTTAGGGACATGACACTCAATCGATCAATAACTATATTTCAGCTCCTTTCCTAGCTAATATCTTGGTGTAATGTAAAAATGTACAACTTATAACTAAATATTGTAAAGATAATAGCTGAACATTTAATTTTTGTTGAGTAACATCAAATCCCATGCCCTTAATGGAAACTGCAGCCCCCAGATTCCTGTAGGGAAAACCTTCCAATTAATGTGTAGCTTAAATGTAGTAAAAACAAAAAAAAGACAGCATCGGTATATTAAGATAAACAGTACAGAGTCAAATGTGGAACATACTTAAGACCTAAACTCTCTATCTCTGCCTGAAATAATGAGGTGGACTGCCATGCGTGGATTGCTCATGACGCGAATAATTGCATATTGTTTTAATTCATAGTTGTATGTGGTTTTTGTGAGTCCTTAGACTGTTTAAAATCTAGTAATGACTCGTAAAATGTCATTCTTATATATAATTTTGACAGGTCTGTTGCCTCTTTAACATTGCTGAAATAACTAATTTGACGTCTGCTGTATTTCATGCAAGTAAAAGCTGAAATTGGGAATTTGGGGTATAAACATATGCTTAAGCTACTGTAAATAGCCACCACCAAATGCCTCCCATCATTCATAAAGCTGGAGAAACCCTGTTATGGATCACTACTGCAGTTGAATGTCAGGTTCCCAACTCAGATTAGCCTCTTTCTGTTACAGAATCTTTTTCACCATTCGACTGACATGCTCGGCCAAGGCGTGGTTAAGATCCCAGAGGCTCGTGGTGACGATGCCTGGAAAGTCTACTTTGATGACGTGGCACAGGAAATAGTGGACGAGTTTGCTATGCGTTATGGAATCGAGTCAATTTACCAAGCCATGACGTGAGTATAAAAGATTTTATTAGCTGTCTATGTCAAACTCTCAATGTTTTTGGTTCATGTCCCCTCCATATTCAGCCTCTTGATCTTATATAAAAGTCAATACCGAAGACCTGTTGTTGTTCCCTGTTGGCCTGCAAATGAAGGGAAGTCAGTTATTAATGGGCTGGCGATGGATTTGTCTCTATGAAGTGCCATGATTCATACAGCTGCCTGTTAACTCAGCCCATCATTCACACAAAGCACACTCCAATGGGCCATCCCTCAGCTTGAACGTGTCGCGTAGCACATGGGCCCATGAATTGACCTTACATAATAGGAATCATTAGCTAAAAACAAGGCCCCTGAGAGGACACATGTACTCCCACATGGTTCCACCAAAACCTCACCTCCACGGCCAATTAAGGCCTCATCCTTTGGTTGTGTAATAGAAAAAGTCAGGTGTTAACCACAGTCTGCTCTTGGGTTGTGTCTTAGGCATTTCGCCTGTCTATCATCCAAGTACATGTGCCCTGGCGTTCCTGCGGTGATGAGCACCCTGCTGGCCAACATCAATGCATTCTACGCCCACACAACCGCCTCCACCAATGTCTCTGCCTCCGATCGCTTTGCTGCCTCAAATTTTGGGGTTTGTACAAGCTCACTCATACACAAAACAGTATCTTTTGACTCTGTTACCTTTCTTGTTTTTTTCTTGTAATTTTTTCTCTTGTACATCACAAAGAGTAGAGACGGATATCCTTCTCTCCTCTTTATCCCATGCCTTAAATGAACACTTTTCATCTTCATAACGTTCTTTCTTGTTGTTTCCATCTTACAGAAAGAACGTTTTGTCAAGCTCCTAGACCAGTTGCACAACTCCTTGCGTATTGATCTCTCTACATATAGGGTAAGGAAAACATTTTTTTCTGCATCTTTGAAAAGTGACTTTGTATTGTCACAGATTGTCTTCATTTACAGTATTTAGTGGGTCTCATACAAAATGCAAGCCAACGTGCGTCACAGAGCATGACTAAAAACACATAGACATGTCAATCACACAATGCAGATTAAAAAATACAACAGTTGAATAAAAGGTAAGACAAAAAAACTAAGACAAATAAATATATATTTGAGGGATACTGCAAATACCTCAACATGAAAATGGCAAATAAAATAAGGCAATAAATGAGAAGGCACCTTAAAGGTCCTATATGTAGTACTTCTTTTTTAAATGACCGAAAATTATCATTAGAGTGTTTAGAATAAAGAGCTCTGAAGTTCTGCCAAAGATGCCATTGTATTAGATTGTAGAGATTTTAGTCAGACCAATGGACTGAAGGATTTATGTGACCACTAGAGGAAATAGTGAGTCACTCTGTTGGTCTCTTTTGGTGATGAAAATTAACACCACTGGGCCTCTGACCGAAGCATCAGTAAGTGACCAGATGGGATGAGAACCAGTAAGACACAACATTTAGAGTCACAGAAAGTGAAAAAGTGATAAAAGCTTGAAACACCATTGTTGTTTTCACTGCTGGACACAGCTCTAAATGAAAAGAATGGAGTTTGATGCTTAAATCACATTTCTTGATTATGATATAAAGTTATAATGCGATGTGATTGTCTTTGTTAAGTTAGCCATTTGTTGGCTTAATGGTGAAAGTTTTGACCATGTTTGGTCGATTCCAAACAGATCTTCAGTTCAGCTATTGACAGCACAAACCCTACAGAAAACAGAGGTGATTTGTAGTTTTACTGTGGCTGTTATCTGTCTAAAAACAGAGCTAAGCCGGCAGAGCTATAATGTAAACTATCAGCTGGTAGTTTGACTGACTGTCAAAATAAGTGGCTGTGAGTTTTATTTTAAAGAAGAAAACTTGATGATACCATAATACAGATGTGTGTAAACAATGAGCTTTATACTTTTTCAGTGAGTGATACAGTCTGTGGATACATAGTGTTGATTTGTTGGTGGTTTTAGTAGTCCTGAGTCTCCACTAAGGTGCCTTTCATCATGTAGTTGATTTTAACAACAGTTACTGTGATCAGTTTAAATGTTTAGACTATAAAGGAAATGTGGATTATAAAATAGAGACACGGTAGTTTTCCCATTGTTGCTTTTGTGAGCAAGTTGGAAATTGTGTGGAAGTGTTTTACTGAGATTGTTACATTTCTTCTCTCATACCTCCTCAGTTTGTGCTGTTTCTTTAAAGGAACACTTACTATTCATTTGTCCGATTACAGTAATAAGCTGCGCCTGTGTTAGTGGTAGATGGCCTGCAGCCTCATCAGGTCTGCTTGTTTGCGATTCTATGATAATTTGTCCTGCTCTTGGTCGACTGCGTTGGTCGATATTGAAATGAACTGACTTACCTCACTGCAGCCTCACACTAATATGCTCTCCTCAGCAAAAGTGGCCCTAAATGTGTAATAAGATATTAACTTCAATTAACTGCAGACTGTGAATGTGAAATGTGGCATCAATTCAATGTATAGTCATTTGTATGTAATGTCCTGTATGTTGATTGTGTTTGTGGTACATTTACTTTAGAGCTGAATAATTTAAAGCACAATCATTCTTGTTTTTCAACTGTAGAATCACTTTCCTGCCAGCAGCAAGGACCGGCTGCAAGATTTGAAATCCACTGTTGATCTTCTAACCAGCATCACCTTCTTCAGGATGAAGGTAGGATAATTAGATTTGTTGAATGGGTGAAGGAATCATATGAAATAATAAATATTTGCATCAGCTCAGTGCCATTGTTTCTGTCTCAATGTGGTGTTCAGGTTCAGGAGTTACAGTCTCCGCCCAGAGCCAGCCAGGTGGTGAGGGACTGTGTCAAGGCCTGTCTCAACTCCACATATGATTACATCTTCAATAACTGCCAGGAGCTGTACAGCAGACAGTACCAACCTGTGGATACAGTGAGTCACATTCTCATTACTGATTTCATACCAAGGTTTTCCATCAACATAAGTCTGTAGCCACAGATAAAATAAATTTCCTAGGGATGCACACTAATTGGTTTTTACAGCCGATACCGATAACTTCCTGCTTCTCATAACTGATACCAATAACGAACAATAGTTCCCATTCTTCAAATTCTTTTACTATTATTTCAAGTCAGAGGCAAAACTCAGTTAATAGTAAAATAAAGGCTTCTACAGAAACAAAAGCCTATGGCTGCTTGAAATGGACAATAGGCCAAGGGTTTTCAGTAACTTACTATTTATGTACATATACATTATTTGGTGATGATCAACCGCTGTTAAGCTTTTTCTCTATAATGTGCACGTATGGAGAAGAAAAGGCTTAATGTGGATAACATGCATAAAATTGGGGTTGTCGTGATTTTTACAGAGGTGAAAGTGGGCATGACTGGAGATGTCCACGCGAACTTTGGTGATGATTGATCACTGTTCTCGGACATTAAGCTATGTTAAAGGGGAACTAAACAACATTGTACTGTTTTGGTTCTTCTTTACTGGTTTTGGTTCTTCTTCATTGTTTTATAGCATTTTTCTCTGCGGAGCTCCCCCTACAGTTTGGAAGTACATATTCACTGTGGTAAAACCCACCGTTAACCCGACCCTCCGACCATGAGCATTTGTTTTCAATGAAGCCGCCGACGAGAAAGCAAAAAATAGTGATCGAATACGCTACTGGAGCGGAGCGGAATGGGAAACTTTATCCAGACATTGAAGTTGTTAGTTATGTGTTGCAGTGCTGTGTTTTGCTCTTTTGTCTGTCATACTTCTGTGATCTCTGTCATGCCATTTGTCATAATTTCATTGCTGGAGCACAACTACAAAAATATTGCATATTTTTCTTGGGGTGCTCAAATTCAAAGAAAATAAGTTAACATCACTAACAAGGGCCCTTTGTCAGTGTGATTTTGTAGGGGCTGGTTGATAAGCAATCATTTATTTATCTATGTACTTTTTAATATAGAACAAGGAAGAGCTGCCTTTAGAAGAACAAGGCCCAAGTATCAAGAATTTGGACTTCTGGCCCAAACTTATCATGTTGATCGTTTCCATCATTGAAGAGGACAGAAACTCCTATACACCTGTGTTGAACCAGTGAGTAACCGGTCTATGCTTTTGTGTTTTCTGTTTATTTTTATCCTCTCAGATACAGGTGAACTGAAATATTCATAGTCTTGTTTTTGCTCACCCTTCTCGCAGGTTTCCTCAAGAACTGAATGTAGGGAAGGTGTCAGCAGAGGTCATGTGGACACTGTTTGCTCAAGACATGATGTATGCTATGGAAGGTCAGTCAGCTTCCTGTCATTTGTGACAATTCAACAGTATATTGGAATTGTATTGGCTATTGTTTTAGCAGAATGCAGTTTTTGATTTGGAAGTTGTCTGTCTTCTCATTTTTCTTTTGACCCGTCAAATTTCACTCCACATGTTGTTCGTTATATAACTAATGCCGTTACCCTTCAGCTCCTCCCACATTCTCCTATCGAGGGCAGATATTTTACACTGGTAAAAGCCATGAGCACCATTCTATCTCTCCTCCCCTGTCATAGAAATGTTACATATTGTCCTCATGTAGTTTTGTAGCTTTTGTGAGATGTGTTTAGCTGTTTTTGTAGGATCTTGTTTGACCATACCTTAGATCAAGGATGTCAAACATGCGGCCTGCGGGCCAAAAGTAGCCCATCAGAGATTCCAATCATGGTATGAATCTCTGAAATGCACATTCAGCACAATTTAATCTCACGTGGCCAGACCAGTAAAATAATAGAATAATAACCTAGAAACAATGACAACTCCAAATTTTTCTCTTTAGAAAAGTAAAATTACATGGAAATGTTTACTTTTACAAACTATCCTCTCACAAAAAAATGTGAATAACCAGAATAAATATGAACAATCTGAACTGTCTTAAGAGAAGGAAGTGCAATTTTATCAATATTCTGCCTGTTATTAAATGTTTAGTGCTTTTCTAGATCCACTGTGGTCTGTAAGTTGTAAGGCACATGCATAAATGAGAAACTGAGGCATAATATTGTTAAAATTGCATTTATTTTTCTTAAGAAATTTCAGGCTGTTCATGTTAGTCACATTTTTTAAATAATAGTTTGTAGATATAAAAAATTTTCATAATGTAATTTAACTTTTTTTCTACACTAAAACATAGAGAAAAGTTTAGAGTTGACATTATTTATAGGTTATTATGTTATTATTTTACTGGTCCGGCCTATTTGAGATCAAATTAGGCTGTATGTGGCCCTTGAACTGAAATGAATTTGACACCCCTGCCTTGGATCAGTTACAGTTTTAAGCAATAGTACAGTGTGCAGTATGTGATTAACAGTAAATTCAAAGGGGTACCAGCATGCAACTCCAAAGAAACTGAAAAACACAAGTAGGACAAGACAGGAATCAAAAACGATTGGGCAGAAAATGTAGGGTAGAAATTATTCAATGGTATGGGGGTGGTAAAAAAGTGAAATAATAACTCTGCTGAGTTTGAAAGCTGCTTATGTCTCCCAGGGGCCTTGCTGTGCTTCTCTGTGCTGTACTGTACTGAGAAACACCACTAGCTCCAAGCTTTTATCCAAACCTCTGTCCTCGAGATGATCCCCCTTCACAGAGTATCACTGTGGAAAATCTTCACTGAATTAAATACAGGAATGGTTACCACTTCCATTTCAGTTTCAGGCATTATTAATGAATTGGTGGAGCCCTGTAGCGATAGAATAGAGATTTTGATCCCCAAAAACTTTAATTTAAGAGTTATCAAAGTATTTTTTTGGCACTAAAGTTTGCAAAAAATATTGTTGAGAGATTTATTTTTTTTTTTTTACATATTTAGGAGCATATTTTAGAAAGAAGCACTTGATCTGATAAAACAAACTGGAGTTTGGAGAAGTGAAGGTTTAGAGAAAATCTTAAAATTAGGATTATGTTAGGCCTATTGCTTGGACTTTAAAATTATCTCCTTTTAGCTTCATATGTATTTAATTAACTTGCTCCATCCTGTGAAAGTTGACTGTTAATGCACCTCTTTCTTCTGACAGAGTTTAAAATTGTATCTCTAACCACAAAGCTTAAAAGACAAACAATATAAAAATTACAGTGTATAATTTTTACTGACATCTAGTGATGAAAATGCTTGAAATGACTCAATTCCCCTCATGCTCCCCAATGGTGGCTACAGAAAGAAAAAAAAACATGTATTATGATACTTCTTCTTATCATTATTATTATTATTATTATTATTATTATTATTAGTAGTAGTAGTAGTAGTAGTAGTAGTAGTAGTATTATTATTATTACACTCCATTAGTGTCACTGTTTTTATTCTGGGCTTTTGTAGTTGAAGGATGTAAAGTTTGTTCCACATTCAAACATAGTACTCGATAGTAATGTACATTAACAATACTATAAAATGGGTGGAAAAAAAGACGGAAGCTCATTCTTAGCAGCTTTAGAAACATGACATTGCAGTATGATTGACTGTGAGAGGCTACCAGCTCCATTTGTCTATATAAACAATTGATTATACACTAGGGCTGGGCAATATATCAAATTAATTAATGAAGGTTTTGCCTCCTGAAAATCATGAAAAATCACAAAATCCAGATTAATTCTCTCAATACTTTTCTTGCTCAACAAAAACTCAAAATGAAACCTGTTTGCTTCTTGTAATATATGAATTCTGAATGTGTTTCTCCATGAATGTGGCATATGAGTTTAGTAAATAGTTTTTTTGAGTATTATTTTCATTTTATGCAGCCAGAAACACTGAGAAAAAATCGTACTATGTCAAGAGACTTAAGATTGGAAATAAAATTGAGATTTCATTTTTTGCACATACCAAGCAGCTCCACTGTACACTAATAAAAATATAATTCTATACCAGTTCTGTAATTAAATTAATCTAAATCCTCATAAATCTACACACCTTTAAACAATTTGATTTGTGTTATACTAGAAAAATTCAACATTTTTATTGTTTGTTTTTTGATGAATCATCAAATTTTTTTTTTTTGCTCATGAGAACCCTAGAGGTTAGATGCCGTTTGTCAAATTCTCTTCAGGGTTTATGGGAAATCAAAAACTGAAAAAACAATTAATACACTGTGAAGTTATTCCAATATGATTACAGGTTTAGTTTAGTACAGTAATTGTGTGGGTCTTACTTGTGTCATTTCCTACTTTAGCTCCAACCTCAGCGTACACACTTGTCATTCCCTTAGGGAGAAGTTCAGAATCTCACACTTACTCCTGCAAAGCTCACAGGGCTTCACATCTTTTTATCTGCAGAACATGAGAAGCACCGTCTGTGCAAGAGCACCGACTACATGAACCTGCATTTCAAGGTCAAATGGCTCTACAATGAATACGTCAAAGAGCTGCCGAACTTTCAGGATGTCGTTCCTGACTACCCATCGTAAGTTCATGTGACATGTTTGATCATTCTACTGGCAGGGAGCAGTAAGATCTGTCTATTCTGTGCTTTTCAAGACATCGTTAATACATTGTGTTTACGCTAACAACACAAAGGGCAAGAAAGTTGAAAAGTCGACTTTTGTTTTGGAAAAAAAATCACCCTTTTTTGTCTTTTCTGTGTAGATGGTTTGTACAGTTTGTGCTACAGTGGCTGGATGAAAATGAGGATGTGTCTATGGAGTTTATGCATGGAGCCCTGGAAAGAGACAAGAAAGATGGAGTAAGAAAATTCACCATTTACCTAAACAGATTCAGATTTCAGATTTCCTTTATTGTCTTTTAAACATTACATCATAGATGCACAGCTAAATTAAATGACGTTGCATAGTTCTCAATAAAATCACAGATAAAACACCAGTAAACAGGATAAAATATCTGTAGAAAACTATATATATAAATATTTATAATTACTGCCTATACAACAGTTCTCAGTAAACCCCCCCCTCCCATATCTCACTATGTGCATGTGCAACCACAATGTAAATATGTAGATAATATTTAATTAGAATTCTAATTCTATATTTATTTAAATATTTATATAAATACCAAATGTCTTATTTTTGTCTTTATATTTCTTTTTTCACTTGTTTGTGGTTTTCCTACCTGTCTTTTTCTCTGCACTTGCTTGTTATATGTTGCTGCTGTCAACTGTGAAATTTTGGTTAGAGTCAGTATTGCACAGTGTAGCTGAGCTCCACTCAGCATGACTGTATTTTTTTATCTCTAATATTGTATATGTTTACTCAACAGTCTGTTGGCAGTTGGGTAAAAGCTGTTAACAGTGTCAAAGAGGTTATCTCCTGGTGCTCACATGTGCTAATTTGTCTCAAAAACCCATTGATACATTAACTTTGACTCGTGAAGGTGTGTGGTTAAACATACATGTATTTACATATTAAATCAATATTTTATCATATACTTTCATCTATTAAAGAACTCTACAGATGTATAGAACTACTAGGGATGCAACAATACAGGTTATCCAAGGTTCGGTACATATTGCAGTTCTTGAGTCACGGTTCGCTGTACGGTTTGGACACAGAGGCCGGCTGTGCGCCACTGCTTTGACGTCTAGTTGATTGAGTAGCACATTAACAGCTATGAAAATGAAAACTTCATGTATTTTATTTAAATGCATCTTTCCCAAGCTCTCATAAGAAAATATAGTGGCAGGAAGCTTTCATGGTATTTTACAGTTCCTCTTCTAAACATCCTGGACAGTGTACAGTCAAACACAATATTCAGTCAATGACTGAACTACTATTACTACTACTACTACTACTACTACTACTACTACTACTTCTACTAGAACTACTACTATTGATCTTTCAAGTATAACTTTAGTACTTTAAAGTGTTTTAAAGGGGTGTGGCTTGCCTGTATTTTCTCCAACAACAGATAGAACCAACACAGCCCCTGCACAACTCCAGTCCAAACACCACAACATGAAAGTGTTTGCTCTAGTAGAAAGCATATACTGAACCACATATTCAAGTAGAACTGAAGTAGACTACATGGAGTCAGTTACTGATTATCTGAACAAAACATTAGCTGCAATAAAAACCCATCTGACTCAGGTCAGAATCACATTAACTACACAGAATAAATACATGTGAAATGCATCTGTATTTACTGAAAATGCCACAGTGAGGGAGTAAAAGCACCACTGGGTGTAAAAGTAGGAACTACCTAAAATAATAAACGAATAAAACAAGAAATACAAATGGTCTGGAGGGAACACACACTTATAACAAACATAATAATAAGCTTAATAGCTTTGATTAATTGTGCACTCTGTTACTATGCACTGTGTTACTATGGTGCACCAAAGCCACAGGTTTCAGCCACAGACAGATTGTCTTCCAGGCTTTATTAGAGTTGCATTTCCTTGCATGACAGTGCTCAGTCTCCCTACTCAGTTAACACAGGCAACTGGTAAATGCCAGATTCTAAAACTCACATTTCAAAACTGTAGCCTGACTGTTAATAACAATGCGGGACAGCATCTCACTTTGCAGGATGTCTGAAAAATAATAAAAATGCAGGACTGTCCTGCACAAAGCAGGACATCTGGTCACCCTACCGGGGCTCAGGGCTGGTGGACAACCTTACTCGGCACTGGATCCAAGTTCCATTTAAGTCAGATGGGTTGGGTGCAGTGTACAGCTGGGGCTCTGGCCGGCTGTGAGCCGGTGTTGTGCCAAGGTACGTATCCCCACTAACAATTGTTTCCCCTGGCGCTGAAGCATCATGCTGAGATCGGTTTGTGTGGTCTAAAGGTTAGGTAATGCGCTTACAACGTAGGGGATCGATATCTGAATTCCAGTTGGTGTACCTTGGCACAACACCGGGCTCGGCACACAGCCTGCATCCGGCTCCAACCAATGATAATTCTGTAAGTCAGTCATCTTGCAAAGCTCTAATATAAACACGAGTTGTACAGAAATGTCATTTGAAAATGACAAATGAGCCGTACCGCAATTAGTGCTCATATTGAACCGCTAGGGGCATACTGATCGGTATGATGGTACGACGGTACGACGTGTGCCGCTGCACCCCTAATAATTACCCAGTATTAATCTGTTTGTGATGTTTGCAGTTCCAGCAGACGTCTGAGCATGCTCTGTTCTCCTGCTCCGTGGTGGACATTTTCACTCAGCTCAACCAGAGCTTTGAGATCATCAAGAAACTGGAATGTCCCGACCCCAAAGTCATGGCACAGTACAGTCGACGATTCTCAAAGGTGACCTTACACAGACAGTACATAATACTTACATAATAAGTTATTGTATATTATATGTAATATAATCTAATCTCTGTCCTTCTGTGAAACACTGTCACATATTGGAGACGTTATGTAACAGCTGCAGCGGTGTGCAGGCAAATATGTCTTCATTAAAGAGAAACAATGAATTGAACTTAACAGAGGTGCAGAGATTCCCTTCATGTGTGTCAGATAAAACATGAAGTGACACATGGAAATCTTTTGATAATCGATCATGATGCTTCTTTTTTTATATTTTTATTGAGGATCAACCATTTATTAGGTAATTTTTGTTTCTGGTCCTTTTTTTCACCATGTGTATTGATTTTTTACATACAATATCTGATAAAATACATTCATGTAATTATTTCTAATCTGTCCACTTGCCTATGAAAATGACACATCCTGTAAAAGGCATGTTTTGAATATAATGGATTCTATTTGTAGTGCTTTTCTATTTATGCATACTCAAAGCGTACACTGGACCCATTATTCATTCACTCACACACTGGTGGTGGTAAGCTACAGTACATGTGTAGCCACAGCTGCCCTGGGGCAATATTGAATATTGAATATTGGTAATCTATCTCCTTGATTGTTAGTTTTCATTATCAGTCCTGAAGGACTTCATGTGCTATACAAACCAAAACACTTCAGGCACATCTAACCTCCATCTTTCAGGACTTCTCATTCCCACTGCTTTGAAATAATATCATGATAAAAATAGTCTTGTCAGCTGTCAATAACTGTCACAATAATGTCAAATCAATATTTCTTTAAGTCTGCAGGCTGATTTTTAAATTTAAAAAAAAACAGACTCTGAAGCATTTTGTAAGCATTTTAGATGACAGTGTAAATAAAATTAATCCTATAGACAAAATAAAACATTTATTGCCCTGATAATTATCACAATATAAAATCAGATTTTGATAACGGTCATTGCCTATTTATAGCCCAGCAACCTGTTTTACAATGAAACCCCTGGATTCAATGCGTCTCCAATACTGTTGTCCACATCT
>JAPQRQ010000005.1:36928548-36939023 GCA_037367365.1 Apogon talboti | reverse complement strand
CATCTAATTTTTATGTTATATGTTGAATGAATTACTTGAAATTCATTTCATTTAATGTCTTTCTTGTTGTGCATCTTGACAGACGATTGCCAAAGTTCTCCTGCAGTACAGTGCCATTCTGACTAAGAGTTTCCCCACTTATATTGACAAAGAGAAGATTGTAAGTATAGTGCTTTTCATGTCCTACAGCAGTTTATTTACATGCAGTAGTTTTATGTTCCTTTGGGTAGGTCATGCTGTACATAGTAAATAGCATTTTTCAATAATTAACATTTAAGAGACAATGTACAGTGTATGTATTGTAAAAACTGTGTTCCACTGGAGCAGAGGTGTCAAACTCATTTTAGTTCAGGGGCCACATTCTCCCAATATGATCTGAAGTGGATCAGACCAGTAAAATAAAATAATAACATAAATAATGTCAACAAACTATTTTCATTTTGGAGTGAAACAAGTAAAATTACATAATGACAATGTTTTTGCATGTACAAACTATCCTTTGAAAAATTTGAATAACATGAACAACCATGAAAAAACTGAAATTTATTAAGAAAAATAAGTGCAATTTTAACAATATTACACCTCAGCTTCTCATTTACACATGTACATTACAACTTACAGATCACAGTGGATCTACAAATACACAAAACATTTAGTAACAGGCGGAATATTGGTAAAATTGCACTTACTTCTCTTAAGACGTTTCAGGTTATTCATATTTGTTCAGGTTATTCACTGTTTTGTGAAAGGATAGTTTATAAATGCAGTGTCACAATGTAATTTTAGTATTTTACTGACCCGACCCATTTGGGAATTATTAAGAATTTTTATTTGTCAGTAGGATTCACACACATAGACATGCACCACACACTGAAATTGGTCTTCTGCATCACACACTCCATACTAGGAGCAGTGGGCTCACCACGTCAGGCACCCTGGGAGCAAATGGGGGGGTCAAGTGCCTTGCTCAAGGGCACATCATCTGCCCCAATTTTAGGTTGAATGTGGCTCCTGAACTAAAACTAAAATAATTGTTAATATCTTAAGTGTAATTTTTGCATTTCACAAATTCCTCTCATGGGCCAGATTGAACCCTTTGACGGGACGGTTTTGGCCCACGGGCCGTATGTTTGACACCCGTGCTCTGGAGGCTTTCCACAAAATGTCAAATTGATCGTCCCTGCTACCTTTCTTCATCCTGCCACAAACTCTGCTCTTTCCTGTGTCCTCTCGCAGCCCTGCGTCCTGATGAATAATGTACAGCAGTTAAGAATCCAGCTGGAGAAAATGTTTGAGTCAATGGGTGCTCAACAGGTAAGAGTAAAGACAAAGACGTAAAGAGGTCAATGTGCTAATTAAATCGTAGTTGAAGATAAGATCCAATGTGGTACTTTGGAAATGAATACTTCAACATACATCAGACGTATTTACTTGGGAAAATATCTATATGTGATGCATGTATGTGTCTCCCATGTGTCAGATTGCAATAGAAGAAGCAAGGGTATGTACAGTAGTGGTGGTACATAGAAGATGACTGCTAGTGTTGGATAAGAGATTAATCTTGACCGTTGTGTTATGGACAGATTCTATAGAAAAGTCTGTACCCTGTCCCTGTGTCTGATGAACATCCCCAACAAAGTCCACCCTTAGATCAATACCATCAGAGATTAGACCCTATTCTGCCTCATAGACTACGGAGCGCCCAAACAGAGACTTAAGTAAATCACATCCCTTGTATCAATGTCACGCTGTAGCTCCGGTAAAGACGATCGATAGCTTCTCCGTCTGCTGTGACCCTCTGCTTTGAATTCCTAGCACGTCGCTTTTTGCACGTAGGACTTTAGCTTTTATAGCAGCAGCGTAGGAATTTTAAATGTGTTTAATTGGCTGTCGTAGAACTGTCTGTGTTGGACACTTCAGATTAAATTTCAACCAGTGTGTTCACTTTGCAATTAAAGCAAGATGAATTGGTGGAAGAGGAAGAAGAGGATGAGGCAGGAGAGGAGGTAGGTTTTCTTCATTAGGGCTATAATAGACAGATAAATGTAAACATGTTATCTCTGTTTCAATTAGTTTAACTGTGCGCAGTATATCACCATAGTCACTGATACAGTCAATACAAGTTTCTGTCTTTCTGTGGGTTGGAAAACAGGTCGTAACAGAAGATAAGGAAGGACAGCCTCTGGTTAGTATTGGTAGAAACGTAGCAATCCCAGAGTTCCTCACCATAGTTAGTGTCCTGCTACTAGTTATTTAAAGTATGTAGTTCAGGTTTTAGTTTTGAAAATTTAAAAGGGCAATTTGTAGAATTAAGATGTGAAAAATTAACTCCAGCTATCAACAGTCGGAGGCAGCATTAATCGTTACGTTATGATTAGGATCTGGTTCAGGCTTTGTTTCTGAAGTTCCTGGTTTATTATCCCTGTTCAATTCTGCAGCCAGACCTTCTGAACAAACCCAGCCTGCATCTGATGTCAGATACATCTGTGCTCAGTCTCCAAACACAGCAGGTGGACTTATCATTACTTATAATGGTAGATAACTGGGCTGAACTGTGTGGCAAGTGGCAAACATATTAACAATGTCAGGGAGGTTACAAAATAAGCTACTTTAAGGTGGTATAAGTGTGTTCAGTTTAGCATTAAGCAACACCATTGTTGGCTAAAATCATGCTTCTTTTCTGATCACTCCTTTGCTTTGCCACTGAACATGGTTTCATGCTGGGAGCAGTAAATTACATAATACATGTATACATATATTTACATAATACATATATACATATATTACATATATTCTGCAGGTGGATTTGACAATGCTTGCTTTAACCATCATTATCGTAATGTTTACTGTTGCATATGCTGTTATTCCTTCTCCTCATACTAGAATAAATGCAGACTGGTTAATTATCATTCTAACTTGACAAATGTAGAAGGTATCAGTCCTTAATTTGAACTAGGCTTGTATTAGAGACAGGCCTTTATTTCTAATTTCCTCTTTTCAATAAGTGGAATGATCCTGTTTAGTATGAAACCTAAGAGCAGCTCCCATAAAAAGTGTTCCTGTGCCCCTTTAAATGGAAAAACCATATAAAGATCCACATTAAAACTTAAAACAGAACAAGTACTGCAGATGTGACACATACTGTTGTCGGGTGTAAACTCAGTTGATGTGAGGATTTATTTATTTCTTTCTGTTGTTTACGATAAAACCAGGTCTACCTGAGGATTTTAAAAGCTCTGGGTTTGGAGGAGTTGCGTTATGTTGCGCCACGTTTCCCTCTGGGTTTTGGCTTAGACTGACGGCACGATATATTGGAGTTAAAAGGGCATCATATCACTTTGTTGTGATCATTTGTGTGGCCATCAGCAGGTCTGTAAAACATGGAGAAAAAAGGATTCTGATTGAATTGTTTGTCCTCATATTCTGTATGTGTGAAATCTATTAATTAGATTCTTGTATTTATTCATGTTCCAGTTCAGTTGCAGCACTTTGCAACAATTTGAGTGCAATTAAGTCACCATTGTGTTTTCTTTTTTGTCTAGTACAAGAATAGAATCCTAGCATGGCAGGCAAGTTTTCAGTATATGCATGCATGCTGTGTTTTACATGACTGCATATACTTAACATGTGCTTGTGGAGGAGAATATGAACATTTACAGAGATAATTCTTACTTGTTTCCAGCCATATGGAAAACTTCAGCTACATTATCAGCTCTCAGACCCGAACGTTTAGGTTTCTATTTATGTTTTTTGTTTTTCCTACCACTCTTAGTTTGATGAAAGTGAGGAGGAGGAGGAAGAGGAAGTAGGGGAGGAAGGGGAGAAAGTAAAGGTTGAGGTTTGTTTGAACCAGATTAAAGTCGTTCTCATCTTTCCCTGGTTGTTTCTCACAACTTCTAACAGTCTGGCTGTCCCACTGTGCTTTTTCTGCACACCATTTCCTACAGGTTCTAGTTCTGTCTGTGTTTCACATCCACTTTAATCATCTGTGGGGTTTTTACCTTCTGTTACTAACCTTTTGTGGTAATTTTCCCACACCAGTCCCTAAAATTTGACTTTTCCCTTTCACCTTTTGGCACCATTGAATATTTCTGGTGTACCTTTTATTTAATTGGTCTGTATCTTTTTTATTCTTTTTTCTTCACAATAGACTGATGACAAGGAAAAGGTGGGTTTGTCTGTACCACTATTACCAATTCATGACATATTTTCTATCTAAAATCTCAGCAGTTATTTATAGTATTCTAAATGTATTTATTTTGTTACCCTTCCTTTCAAAGTTTTCTAGTTATTCAGTATTTATCCTGTAAATATGTGATAAATTAAAGTGTATTGTTGGGTAATTTCCTCTGAAACTGCATACATTAAATACAAAATACTAAACCTACACTGTTACCCAGTTATTTAACTACGTACTGTACAATATAGTTGTGACTGATTTAAGTTGCTAACATTTTGCTTTGTAATGTTAAATTAGTTTGTGATTGTGGTGGTGTTGTTAAAAATTTGTTGGTAGAAAATATGCAGTTATATATTCAGTGATTGCCAGATTAAACTGGTCACAGCAGCACAGAATGTAATTGAAGTGATGGGTATTTGTGGAAGTTTTTCTTAGCGTTTAGTAGTAAATAAGGGGACTGTAAAAGAGTTACTATTTATTCTTCGAAGCACAGAAATCAGATTTTCCAAAGTTGTCAAACTTTTTACCTGAGTTTCTTCAGGGTTTTACTGCATAGCCATTTTCTTTTGACACTTTCTATTTTTAATTCTCTCTCAAAAACCTAAAACACTCCCACCGTACAAAGACGGAAGCCCCTGTAGGAAAGGTAGGTTACATTCACCCCAAGGTACAGTAGACCAGTATTCTGTTGTCACAACACTTTACATAATGGCCATTGATCGTCTACAGTTCCCAAGCTATTATAAATGACATTCAAATTCCAAATTGGAAATGACAGTTAACTAAGGTTGTCCTATGTTACTCTCCACCTCCCTGTGCCATCCAAGGCTGAAAATACATGTAAGGACAAAAAGGTGAGTAGCTGTGTAGCCTCATGCATATTAATATCACATTAAAAAAAAAAAAAAAAAAAGCTTTCAGCCAAGAATAACGTGTAACGTACATTACAAACAGAACACAATCCATCTCTAGCTCCCTTTGCTCCCCTGAAGCCTTCCCTTGGTGCTGCAGAGCAGAGACTTCTCAGTCTCTCCTCACTAATGGTGCTGTGAAACCCTGACAGGCCGTGAATCAAAAGGCCATTGGATCATTGACTTAATGAGGCACACTGTGGCCTCATCCATATGGCTTAGCTCCCCTGCAGGCTCTGCCTATTTAGATGATGCTACAGCTTACCTGGGTTAAGGTATACTGGACAAAATTCATGGAAAGAAAACCATATCTCTAATTGCCCAAGTTTTTACTCCCCTCCCCTGTGTTTGAAAGACGCGTCTTGCCATGCTTAACTTTTTTTTTTTTATTTCTTTCAATGTCCTCACTTTGAAAGTTGGAGACTGCTGGCAGAAAGGTGGGTTTGACAACAAAACCAGGATTGGAATAGATTACATAGTTTATTAATGTATAGGGAAATTAAGGCATCAAGTATTTATAACAACAACTCTACTAAAGTTTAGAGCACTTTTCATTCAAATTGCATTCCAAAGTACTTCCCATTATTAGCAGAATTCCAAATCTGCTGAAGAGTGTATACTTTTTATTTGCATGATTGAAAGGTAACGGATTAAGTTTGCATTGTCATTAAGATGTAGTGCAAAAACACCACCAACAGGTGCAGGTAAAAGTTGTAGAGGTTATAGGGTACATTAATGGTGGAAAAAGTTTTGAAATTATTTATTTATCTTGGTCTAATTTTTCTACATCACAAAAACCTTGCATTTTAACAAGGGTGTGTAGACTTTTTATGTCCACTATATACAGTATGTTGGTTAACTCTGTCAGTGAATGAAGATCTGGAGTTGGTCCCTGAGCGCTTTCAGTGGCAGCTCACTGCTCCTAATGTGCTAATGCTAATGCTACATGTTGTGTGTATAAGCATGGGTACAGTGCAGCGACCGAATTTCCCTACAGAGAAAATATCAACCAAATGTATTTATATAGCGCGAAATCATAACAGAAGTTATCTCAGGACACTTTACATACAGAGCTGGTCGAAACCGGACTCTCAAACCATTTACAGAATCCAACAGAATCCTCCAGGAGCAAACACTTGGCACTTGGTGACAGTGGCGAGGAAAAACTTCCTTTAAACAGGTAGAAACCACGAGAAAATAACACAAATAAACCTTCAAACTTTAAAATACGACTGCAAAACTGTTGAATGTGGATTTACAGACATTTACAATAAAAAGGTCCTAAACCTAATGATATGTGGTTTTTGCATGATTCTTATTTTGTGTGCAAACACAGATGTGATTTTAACTCAGTTTATTGTTAGAGTAATGTGGTCTGAATGCAGCGATGGAAATACATGTAAATGTAGTTTTTAAAAAATATCATCATGATTGTGAACATGTATTTATGAAAAATACATTTGCTTGGATTGAATTGAGTAAAAGTCGGTCACAGCTAGGGATGGGAATCGAGAACCGGTTCTCAAAAAGAACCGGTTCCTGGAAGGGGGGGCAAACGTCCTGCCCGTCAAATAAAAGTTTATGAAGGTAGGGAAAAGGAACATGAGGTCTCCAGATGCACAACATCTGGAGACATAGAGGGATTAGTAAAGCGTCTTAAGTTTCACTTTCACTTTGTACGGTCGTATAATGCCCCCCCTCGTCACCGCTTCCGTCACCGGCATGTGCCCCCTTAACATTCCTGATTGCCACCATCGCCCCGGCGTCATCTGTTATTATTTGTGCATACTGTATATGTTATATTTTCGTGTCAGAGATGAAAATGTAAAAGACAGTTAATGTAAACAAACCCGTTCGTACTCTTTTATTCCCTCACCCAATGAGAATCAATAAGGAATCGGAACGTTAAGCAAAATCGATAATGGAATTGGAATCGTTAAATTCTTATCAATTCCCATCCCTACTCATGGCTTGATAACCTGGGGAAAATGAACCACTGATCTAGAAGTTACACCAAAAATTGTTTTAAACGCCAATGTTTAAAATATCTAATAGAAGTGGATTGGAATGTAAAAATTATAGGTATGAGAACAGACATCAACTTAATGATAATTTAGAAAAAATATTTGCAATAATTTTCAGGATGAGCATCACAACAACTAAAGCATAAAATAAAGTACATGTGAAGGATAAATGTAGAAATATATAAAGAAATTAAAGGCCGTTATGTCTTTGTTTTTCCCTTAATTAAAACAAAATGCTGTTTTTACCCCTCAGCCAAGGGGTATTGTAATCTGTTTGGTCGTCTGTCTGTCTATCTGTCCGTCTGTCTATCTGTCTGAGGGTCTGTCTGTCTGTCCATTCAACGACTTAACAACACTATCTGAAGAATGTATTTAGATATCTGCACCACATTTATACTATGGATCCATTTTTCATGGAGCAGATGCCTATTGAAAATAGCTCCAGTCTGGCCGAGGGGTGTTATGTTACGTGTTATGTTTATATAGATACTGACACTCTTTTACTTCATGTCTGTTTGTAGCTTTCAAAAGCTGCAAAGGTTAGCCATAAGAAGCTGCAAAAGTTACCCTTGACCATGATAATATTCTTTGTTTTATGCTGACATTTAAAGTCTTTACTGCATCAAAACTGAATCAATAGTTGTGTGCTTGTGTGTGCTTTTCCACAGATGGACAGTGAAGCCAGCGACCTCCTGAACGACCTGCAGGTGAAGCTGAACAACGCGCTGGATGAGCTCAGCAGTACATTTGGGAAGAGGTAGCCTGATCCCACAGCATCCCTCACCCTGTCTGATCCAAACCTACATACATACATACGGACCATGTAAACACTCTGTAACACACACAATCACACTGTTTCCGTCCAGCTTCCAGAGCCGTATAAGTGACTGTATGCGACAGATGGCCTCTCTGCTGTATCAGATCAAAGGGCCGCTCAATGCCAACAATAAAAACCAAGTGGAGGCCGATTCTGACAATATGCTGAGGCCGCTTATGGACTTCCTGGATGGAAAGTGAGTGCATTAATTTAGACTTGATAGTGCACTCTTAATATCTATTTGAGTCCAATTCCAAAGGTCTCTGTCTCCTTGTAATGTTTTGTCCATTCTAAGGTCTTTATCTTTGATAGCCTTTATTGAGAAGTTTTTTCCCAAGCACGCTCTCTCTGAAGGAGGCTCAAATCTTATTTTTATTGTGTCCTTAAGAGTGTAAATGTATGTTTTTTTGCAGACTAATGCTGTTTGCCACTGTCTGTGAGAAAACTGTACTAAAGCGTGTCCTCAAGGAGCTGTGGAAAATCGTTATGACCTGCCTGGAGAAGACTATTGTCCTGCCACAGGGCAACGATACCTTTGTAAGCTTAGCACCAAGAGTTTCAGGTTTTCTTGTCATATTTTATTTATTTGAAGTCATTTTAAGTGGCGTCAACTATTTGTTTTACCCAGGGAGCTCAGATCCTCTCTGCTGCAAAAGAACTGGGTCAACTTTCAAAACTCAAGGTACCATCCTGCTTTTATATACCATTATCCCCACATTTATTTGCCTTGATTTATATTGTTTATCACAGGTCATTCCTCCCCATAGCCATCAGACTCTATGACAGTTCCCAGTAAACCCCCCCTTCACACCATGTGCATGTGCAACCACTATGTAAAAATGTAGATAATATTTAGCTTTATCTCTAATTCTGTATTTAGATTAAATATTTATATAAATACCAAATTTCTTATTTTTCTCTTTACATTTAATTTTTCACTCATTCTTCTCTGTCTTGTCTTATGTTGCTGCTGTTAACTGCAAAATTTGCACATAGTGGGATAAATAAAGTCTTATCTTACCTTACCTTACCTTTAATCAGTTTCTTATGTAACTTTCTATCATCATTTACTTCGTAGGATCACATGGCAGGGGAGGCTAAAAGTCTGTCTCCCAGGCAGTGTGCCGTCATGGACGTGGCGCTGGATACGATTAAGGTTAGTTTATACTGTGTTTTTGTTTCAATAAGTTACAACTTCAGCTGTTCATTCATTAATCAGGGAAATTATTTAAATAGATCAATGTGTATAAGATGAACAAAAGAACGTTTAAGTATCTAAAAGTATTCACCCCGTTGATGTTTTCCTGTTTTAATTCTTTTGTAAATGGACCTGTGGTCAATATAATTTGACTTTTTTAACAATAATTCAGAAAAAAAACCTTAAATGTCAAGGTTAAATTGCATATCTACAAAGTAATGCGAATTAATTAGAAATATGCATAGCCCAGCCAAAAAAAGTCTGTTATTGGCATTTAACTGAGCAAATAATTCAGATTGTGCTTACATTACATTGGATCATTACTGCAGTGATTAATGTTTCAACTGCAACAAGTTCTTTAAGTCTAAATGATGAAATGAGTAACTTCTTATTTCTTAAACAACCATCAATTTGTAGAGAGCATAAAGACTGGGCTGTGTCTGATGAGTCTAAATTGACCCTGTTCCAGAGTGAAGGGTGCATCAGCATGAGATGAGAGGCCAACGATGTGATTACCCATCATGCCTTGTGTCTACAGTATAAGCAGGTGGGGGTAGTGTTATGATCTGGGGCTGGTTCAGTTGGTCAGGTCTAGGTTTATTAACGTTATATGTCCAAAAATATGGCAATTAATGCAATAATGTTATGCTGAAGCTCAAGGCAGTCCAGCAAAATATCACAGTGAAGGACTTTTTATTTTTAGCCAGGCTTTGTATATTCTAAAATAAGTGAGTGAAGAGTATGTTTTATTTACGTGATAATCATTGCTATTAAAATGAACCATCACAAGACAAGAAACAGCCTTGATTTTTCACTTACATTCACATTTACTTTATTCAGTGTAAGTTATGTTTCCAACTTGAAATTGACAGGCGAAGACTGACAATGACATTTGTGTTTCTCTACTTGAAATTTTTTTTTTAATATTTTATATATTTAATATGTATTGGGTTTATTCATAAGTGTAAGAAATAGTGTTTTCAGAAATGTTTTAAATAATGAGGGAGCAATGAAGCATTTTTTATGTTTTTCAGAGAAATGCAAGTAACTGTCTTTTGGGAAAATACATTTTTATTTAGAACCACATAACTTCTAGATTTTCTAGAAAACTTTATTTATTCTACACCAACCAAAATTTGGTTGCAAGAAAGTGAAAACTGCTGGAGATATTACTTTCTGAAAAACATAAGATTCTTGTTTTTGGTTACAGATGATTTTATGTTTATTAATTTGGCTTTGCCAACAGTTCATTAAAGTTTCTTAGATGTTATGTACATATTTCAGTCCAGTCTATTGAAAAATAAATAAGTGGCGAGACTTAAAATGTACATGCTAATGATGGACC
>JAPQRQ010000005.1:36892845-36910204 GCA_037367365.1 Apogon talboti | reverse complement strand
CAGGTGTGATGGAAGAGGGAAATATCTAAAACATGCAGGGACACCGGCCCTCGAGGACCAGGATTGGTGACCCCTGAGTTACAACAAGAAAATATAGGAAATATGTGCACAGCCTTAAAAAAACCCCACAAAACATAACATGCTGCGCACTAAGACCCCTCGGTCAGAATGGAACTATTTTCAATAGGCTTATGCTTCATGCCAAGATGCATCCAAAGTATAAAATTGGTGCAGATTTGTCAATGCATTCTTCAGATAATGCGATTTTGTGGTTGAAAAGACACGTCACCATTTGACCTTGAGAAAGTACTGTAGGTCAAGCATTATATGCTAAATGACAGGATTTTAATTTAGTTATGCTCTCTTTGTATCTATATAATGTATTTGACTTTACAAATATCTATTATTGCACGCTTCTGTCAAGCAAATGAAGGGACACCAAACTGTGATTATTCTTGTAGACATTGTTTTTACATTGAAATCCCATTAGTGGGAACATCCTGGATATTTTCACCAGGGTCTGTTTTCTTATTGTTATTGTTATTCTTTTATTCTTATTTTATTTTTCACTCCTCCCTTCAGATCTTCGGTCTCCTGGCGTCTATGTGTGCTATTCTCACGATTGGCAACGCCATCTGGGAAGCAAGGGAAGGCTCTGTGTTCACCGTGTTCCTCCCTTACGAACCTGGAACTAACGCTAGTTTGTCATCCTTCCTTGTGTACTGGTCCTATGTCATTGTCCTCAACACTGTGGTGCCCATTTCTCTATACGTCAGGTACATGTGATCATAAAGTAATAAAAACTTATTATAGACCAATCCTAATTCACCCCTTGGCCCTCCCCCTTACCCCCACCCTTTGGACCTTGCACTTGGCACTACCCCATGAAACGGAGTTGCAAGAGGTAGGGGTTGAAATATTCTCCTACGAAATGGGACAACCCTTCGAGACCTGTTACGTCATCATCAATGCTGCTATAAACAGAAGCGACAACTTGTTTGTGAAAGAGTTTGCCATGCTGTCAGCAGCTGTAACCATCTGTTTTGGGTTTTGGCTTTGGGTATCTTTTTGTGGCTATCAACCACAAACCACAAAAATGCGGTCTATAATACATTGAAACAGCATTAAACGGACAATCAAATGATTAAGTTATTTATGAAAAAAATACTTATATTTGTGTGTTTCTTTTGTCACACTGCTGGACTTTTAGCTGTGTTTACCTCCATCTTGCTGATGATTCAAACAGAATTATGGGAAATTCCTCATACCCCTCCATTTGTAGTGTGGTCCTGAAAAATGTCCATTTTGGGGGCCAAACAGCCCTCCTCCTTAGCCCCTCCCCTCCGACTCATTGAGAATCAGAACACCCCTACCCCTTCATATGAATGCACAAAACAGAGGGGTAGGGGTAAGGGGGAGGGGCAAGGGGTGAAATAGGATTGGGCCTTATTACGAGTGTTGATTCGCTTGGGATTGTCCGTTATTGCATCTGATCAACAATGATTTTGCTACTGAGAAAAAAACTGACATCGAAATCACCTCCACTGATGTCAAATCTGAAATCAGAATTTGCAGCCCATCAGTGTTGAGTTACAGTTTGTACAAGTCAGAATATAACCATTTCCATCACATCACACAAGTGTTTTAATTCTATAAATTTTAACTGATCACATTCATGTGGGTTTTAATACCTGACAGAATTATTATGTGGTGTAATTCAAAGTGATTAAAAACTGACAGTTTGGGTTTCATGTGTTTAAGTGGTGCAAAATTTTCTGGGCAAACTCAGAATCCCAAATTATAATTAACTAGATTGATTACATGTTAAAAGTACATGAACAGATGATTTGCAGAATGGCACATGTTGACTTTTTATACCCCGCGGTATGGCCCTTGGGCCAAATTAAATAAAGGCCCATCCCATGTGCCTTTATCTAATTTTTTGCATGTTTTACACATTTTTGAAAAGTATTGAAAATATTGAAAATCAACCCTTTAAGCACCAATATTGCGACAAGCAACATAACTGAATAAGTCTGATTTAGTTGAGATCAAATGCTTTTCCTCCAGTAGCAGATGATTTTCTTTTTGTTATCCAGTGTTATCTTTATCCTTCTATTTTTATGTTTCATCTATATGCACCAATGTCAGTGTGGAGATCATTCGTCTTGGGAACAGCTTCTTCATAGACTGGGACAGGAAGATGTATTACCCCAAAAGTGACACACCTGCTCAGGCCAGGACCACCACGCTCAACGAGGAGCTGGGTCAGATCAAATACATCTTCAGCGATAAGACAGGAACCCTGACGCAGAACATTATGACTTTCAACAAGTGCTCTATCAATGGGATCGCTTATGGTAACGATGTGTGCGTCATAACAACATAGATACTGTATACATAATCTATGCGTCTAGGACTGATGCTGATTTATGTGTGTTTTCTCTGAATTCCAGGAGAGCTGTTGGACTTTTCTGGACAAAGGGTGGAAATAACAGAGGTGAGAGGAGAACACCAACTGTCCATTCTGTAAACCTTTATCACACATGTTCATACATATACTACTGAAGTCTACTGTTATTCGTCTTTATAGAAGACAGAGAGAGTGGACTTCTCCTGGAACAACTTGGCCGACCCAAAGTTCATCTTCCATGACCACAGTCTGGTGGAGACGGTGAAGGGGGGAGACCTAGAGGCTCAGGCCTTCTTCCGCTTGCTGGCTTTGTGTCACACCGTCATGCCTGAGGAAAAGAAAGAGGGTGAGCATATGTAATAGACATCATTTTTACTACATGATGGGTAACAACAAAGACTCAAAACAAACATCACCTCGATGCCCTGAAAAATACAGTACAAATTTATCTTAATTTTACTGTCATGTGTCTTCTTTGTCTTGTTCTTCTTCTTCTTCTTCTTGATGTTTTGTTATCTAAAGGGTCAAGTTACAATCAGGCTCCTACAACTGATTTAATGCACTTTATGTGATTATATAATCACATAAAACAAAGATAATAATAATAGTTTATTTGTTTAGCACTGTCACAAAAAACAAATAATCAATATTAAAAAGGAAGTAGTGCAAAAAATATTGTACAATGAATAGCCAGACTTTAAAAAAAGTCCATTGACCACACAGTTCTCGTCAGGGCATAATAAAAATGATGCGGTCAACTTTAGAACCTCAGTGCATCATGGGATAGTAATCATGTTAACCATGTGACAGCAATTGAGAGAGAGACATGACAATGCAATTTTTTATTCAATATTTATTCAGATACAAATGCACTTTACACTAGGTATTTTTTTAAAGTTTTCCTCTCTGTGATTCATTACACGTTATTCTTTTATTTATATAGAATAGAATGGCCTTTATTGTCCTTGTGTATTCAGTGAAATCAGTGAAAACACAAAATTTAACAAAAGTACAATATGAATAGAACTAAAAATAAAGTAGAATAAAATAAAAAAAAAACGGAGAGGAAAATTTTCAAAAAATACCCAGTGTATGTATAAAGTATGAAAGGGAAAAGAAAATCCTTTATTCAGTTGAGGTGATGTGGGCAGCTGGTCAGGATGGGCGTGCCCAGCCAGGAGGCGACCCTGCGGAACACCCCAGACACCCTGGAGGAATTATGTCCATGATTATTATGTATGATTACTATGTCTCTCGGCTGGCCTGGGAACACCTCTGTATCCCCCCCCGTGGAGCTAGAAGAGGTGGCAGGGGAAAGGGAAGTCTGGTCTTCTCCTCTTAGGTTGCCTCCTCATCTGTTCTCTGACATCTGACAAATCACTCAGAAGAACATCTAGGTTGCTCAGATAAGCTGAGTTGTTAAGTTTGCCAACAAACGTCTGCTCTAACAGTACCACAAAGTCTTCAGATGAACTTGTCACAAGCTTTGCTACAATACATACAGCTTTGGATTGAACATTTTCCATGGGTTCAACAGTGCCCTCCTTCTCCACTCCAACAGTTTGACCACCTCTATATGGCTTGAGAAGGTTCAGATGACACCACTGAACTTTCTTCCTCCTGCCAGGTGTATGAATGAGATAGTCACACTCAGACATACAGCTCTTAACTGTGTATGGCCCACTAAATTTAGCCGTACCAGAACCTGATCCTCTGGTTCAAACTGGCAGGATTCAGCTTCTTTCCAATAAGAGATCCTTCATTTTACCTTGAACTGCACCAAGCTTCATCCCACAGCTGCACAAATGACTGTACAATGAAAATCATTCACGTAATTCAAAATATTTACAGGACGATCGACAGTTTTTCAGTGGTCACTTAAAGCTGCTAAGGGACCATGTACAGTGTGCCCAAACACTAATTCATTTGGAGCAAAGCCTGTACTTTCCTGACAAACTTTACAGGCCTCAAGCAAGAGCCACGGTAGACCTTCTTCCCAGTCATGCAAAAGCTCAGTGCAATAAGACCGCAACATTGACTTCAATGTCTGATGGAACCTTTCCAGAGCCCCCTGCGACTCTGGATAATATGCACTTCAGACATTGTGTTTCACTCGAAGCTGCTTCAACACCTGGGCAAAAGTGTGAGACACAAAGTTACTCCCCTGATCTGTTTGTATTACTTTTGGAATGCCAAAAGTGGACAAAAAAGTGGTTGAGGCTTTCAGAACTGGTTTCACTTTAATAGAGCGAAGTGGAAAAGCAGCAGGGTACCGAGTACTCTTACACATCACAGTCAGCAAGTAACTGCTGCCACTTTTACCCTTATGCAGAGGACCAACATAATCAACAAGCAAATACTCAGATGGGTTTTCAGTAACTGCAACTGGGCACCAAGGAACTGGCTTGACCCTCTGGTTGGGCTTGGTCATCTGACGTGTGACAATATTTACAGTATCCCGAGACATCACACTTTAACCGAGGCCAGAAAAAATTATGCAAGACCTGGTCATAGGGCTTCTTAACTCCTAAGTGACCAGCAACTCCATCATTTGCAAGACTCAACACTTTTTCTTTAAATTTGGAAGGCACCACAACTTGAATGACTTTTATTTTTACATCATTGACAACACAAGTCCACTTCCTGCATAACACCCCTTCACAAATCCTATATGCCTCAGGGACCAATTCATAAGTTTAAGTACTGCAGCCTTTACCTTAGCATAATCCATGCTATCAACAGGACTAAGGGCAGAATATGGTTCCTTAGCCTTACCTGTGAAAACACATTGCAGCATTAAAGTCCGATCAGCATCAGGCCAACCTCTGGTATCGGCAACCCGTTCAAACAAAGAAAAGAAAGTATCTGGAGCCCTTTCGTTAAACTTTGGTAACAAGCGCAAATTACCAGCAACATCAAAACCTGCACCACCAACAGAAGCTTGTTGTGATGTCCCAGAGCCGAGGAGAGACTCAGTAGCTTTCCCCTCTCTTACCAGCTCCAGCTTTAACTGCCCCAGCCTTAACTTTTCCCTTTCCAAAGCCACTTTTACCTCTGCCTGTGCCAGCTCTGCTCTTATTCTTTCCTGTTCAAGCTGAAACTGCAATCTATCCCTGTCCACATTAGTCTTTTCTTTTTCCAGCTGCATACTGGTCAAATGGCAGCTTCTCAACAACCCCTGGGAGCTTTACATCAGCATCCTTTCTCTGCTGAAGCTCCAAAATACCACTCGATACTGCTAGGCCCTCTACAATAACTCTCAGCTCAGCCTTTTTAGGAACCTTCTCAGGCCTCTTCCATCCCAAATGCACAGCTAAATTCACCAAATCTGCCTTTGCAATTGGAGATAACGTGCTATAACAAGCTCATTGCAAGAACTCTGCAACCAAAGGATTTCTGTGTTTGGTTGACATAGTGTACACAAAAAGACCAACAACAACACAGAAAACAAACCACTTTATTTACACTTGGCAGCATTGCCCATTGACAGAAAGCTTCCCCCTAACTACCTTGCCAAAAACTTACCTAAAGCTCAATGCTAGTCTTCATGTGGTACTTGTGATGTGTACTTCAACACTGCATTGGCCACAATAGTCAAAATTATGTAAAATCAAATACTCAGCCCATCAGCCCAGAAAAGCAACCATTAAAAGGCGACCCCCCCTGCAGCAGCGGATGTGCCCCCGAGACGACTGCTCTGCCCACTTTCCCACCATCTAAGGTGAAACAATGGACACAATCCCTATTGGACAGTGCCCTACAGCCTAACAGGGAGTTCTGTCCACAGTGCAAATTAACCAAGACCAATTACTATTATCTTTAGCCTTGCAAAAAAAGAGGATTGGTCTCCAAAACAAGCAAAAAAACTCATTCATTTTACACTTACCAGAGGACAAAATAGCTCCAACATTGAAGAACAGCAAACAGTATGCAGTTAATCAGCTAAATGAAGCACTCCAACCAACTATCTGAACAATGACCAGCCATTTGAAACAGAAAACAACCTTTAGTCAAAAATAATCTACCAGCAGTATAGTTTATATCTTCACACAAACTCTACCTGAGAGTAGATGCACAACAAACACACCCCATATTGCCATATGCCTTTCCAACCAGGCGTGGCTAGTTGGCAATCCTGAGACAGCCATACCTCCAAGTCACCAGACCATATGGACACGATGCCATGTGATGTCACACGCGCGTGATTTTTTTGGTACGACCTGGGGGACAAAAAGACTCTGCTCCTCCAGTATCCTGCATTGGTTTTAGCTGAGAAGTTGTCAAAAGACCACGCTAAATTTAAATACAGCCGTGACATATTAACAATTTAAAAATCTATCAATATAGTTAACACTTGTAGCGCTGTAGGATGGACTAACAGACCAAAGAAGGACAGTAATGTTAAATTTCACAGGGATACCCTAAAATGAATGACACCAATGAGGAATGACAGTAGTGGTCTGGTACATGTACGCCCAATAACCAATGACGGTAGTTGTTCTGGTAGGTGAAATAACCGAACCCGAACCCAACCCGAACCCAATCAGTTAAATCCAGTTGTTCTCAGATGTAGATTGGCATTAAATTCACTCGTTTACATACTTGTGGTATGTGAACATTACCTTTATTAAATAACAACTTGTGCAACAAACACATAAAGACGACTGGACTGAACCCGACCCGAACCTGAACAGCACTCCTAAATTTTGGTTCGAACCCGGCCCGACCTATCAGGTCCCGTCGGACTCGGTTCGGGTTGCAGTCCTCTATTCTGCGGACTGTCAACCCACAGTTAGTCAGTTATTTGAAACAGGTCTGGAAGATTTCCGCTAAATACAGTTAGCTTTGCTTTGTACCTTTCACAATCATCAGCACAAAGGTGATCTAAACTAGTCATACGTATCTCCTTGATTTTCCTTTTTGAGCAGATATTTCTAAAACGACAGCGGCAGTGGTTGCTTAGCTATGTTTTGTTATTAGCTGGAGCGGTGCTTTTGCCCTCCACCATACTGCACATGTGCGGGATTACTGGACATAAACAATAACATCCAGCATGTCCATACCGCATGATAACACCAGATGGAGCCAATTCTCTGGAACACAGAGATAAGACAAACAGTACCAGGCAAACACAACTGGTCAGGGCCATCACTTCCAGACTCAGAGAAGTGAAAGAAAATAGATTGATAAATGAGTAAAAAATACAGAGAAAAGCTGCATCAAGTCTTTTTTTAAAGTCTTCAAAAGTGTTTTAAAACAATAGCAGCAGTTCAGACCTATATCCTAAGTCGCACCATTAAGGAATATGAAAATAAATTATTAAAACCAATCCTAAAATATATGGATAGCCAGCGTAAGGTTATTAAAATGGAATGCATCCCCTTTTGTCATTGTTGCATTTTGCAAAATTTTAGTCTGTTACCTTATTTCTGGTTTATACTTTTTACAAACTCAAGACACTGTGAAGAAAGGCATTAAAACCTAAGTTCGTCAGATGTTTGCAGAGTGACTAGATGCCCCTTGTACTGTGCCCCTGACATGAATTGATACAGAACCAAGAAAAGGCCAGATACTTGGATGCAGATTGTCATCCAGACAAAGAATCATTTGTGAATGTTTGACTCTTCCCATTGTTCCTTTTGCAGGGGAGCTCTACTATCAGGCCCAGTCTCCTGACGAGGGTGCTCTGGTGACAGCGGCGAGGAATTTCGGGTTTGTGTTTCGCTCTCGAACACCGGAGACCATTACACTAGTGGAAATGGACAGAAAAGTCACCTATGATCTCCTGGCTGTTCTGGACTTCAACAATGTACGCAAGAGGATGTCAGTCATAGGTGAGAGGAAACAAGGGCTGTGTGTTGATATGATATGTACCAACATACAGAAGCTACAATTCAGTTTTAATTACTGAAATAAACATCGTATGTTGTGATTTTTAAGAAAATTATTTTAGGAAAAGTGTCATAATATAAAAAAACTTGGTATTGTGTTTAAAATCTGAGTTAAAAAGAGGGGATGAAGCTTTAATGCTGCAATAGTACTCAAGTAGAACACAACACAAAATTAAACCCCCTCTCTTATTATTAATTAAAGGTCAGCGTTGTATTTTTCCAGAGTTGACAGTTTCACAGTGCAGAATATTTTATCACATGGCTTGAGAAAACATTATGAGGATGTTTTATTTTTTTGTTTCTACTTAAAATTCTCCAAATTTTATGTTTAACTGAGATAATACACATTAATGGTATTTTTATGAACTATTTATTGCAAGAAAGGAAATTCATGTTGGTATTTTCAAAATCTGCTGCTCATTGCCAATGACATGAGGTTGTCATTTGTCATGAATACATCTTCGCTCAGTTTCTTTTTCCTTTGTTTCCAGTGCGAAGTCCCGAGGGCAAGTTGACTCTATACTGCAAAGGCGCCGATACCATTATCTACGAAAGGCTGCATCCGTCTTGTACCAGACTGATGGAAGTTACCACCAGACACCTCAATGTGAGAGAGTTTTACAGATTTTGGAAATATAGCACTACATTTTGGTAGTATTTTTTAAGTTTGCTTGCTCTAAACTACCCTAACAATCCAGGAGTATGCAGGTGAGGGGCTTCGGACTCTGGTTCTGGCCTATAAGGACTTAGATGAACGCTACATGGAGGACTGGATGCGTCGACACCACGTGGCCATCACTGCCTTGGAGGGACGGGAGGAGAGGCTCGATGAGCTTTATGAAGAGATCGAGAAAGACCTCCTGGTTGGTCCATCCCTAAAACATCTATCTCATCTGAAGAATGAAATTAAAATTCAGATCATCATGCTTTTAATATGTACAATTCAGCTTGTCTGACGTGATTTTAAACATTTGTGCATCTCTGAGGGGATGTTTCATGAATATAAATGCCATTACGTCACTCTATGTTTGTACATGATAGAATGTCCTTGTGTTTTTCTTTAGTTGTTGGGAGCGTCAGCGGTGGAGGACAAGCTGCAGGACGGTGTTCCACAGACCATCGAGCAACTGGCTAAAGCTGACATAAAAATCTGGGTCCTGACTGGAGATAAACAGGGTATGTTTCCATTCAGTGTTTTCATGTTCGCTCCTATTTCTTCCATCTTGATGAGCTTAGATTGTGTCAGATTTTGCTGGAATATGACCCCCAGCATCTGCAGGATTGGATTGGACGGACATGTCAAAAAGTGGTCATCACAGGTGTCAAACGTACGGCCCGCGGGCCAAAACCAGCCCATCACAGGGTCCACTACGGCCCATGAGATGAATTTGTGAAATGCAAAAATTACACTGTTTCACATTCAGTTGAGGTTCCACATACAGTCTAATTCGACCTCAAATGCATCAGACCAGTAAAATAATATCATAATAACCTGTAAATAATGATATGAAATTTTTTACATTTGCAAACTATCCTTTCACAAAAAATGTGATCAACCTGAAAGGTCTTAAGAGAAGTAATTGTGATTTTAACAATATTCCGCCTGTTACTAAATGTTTTGTGTATTTGTAGATTCACTGTGATCTATAAGTTGTAATGCATTTGTAGTGTGTAAATGATAAACTGAGGCAGAAAATGACCACTTATTTTTAAGAATTTTCAGGTTGTTTATGTTGTTCACATTATTCGCAAAAGGAAACTTTTGTAAACATTTTCATAATATTACTTTACTTTCTCTCACTGTTGTTATTTTACTGGTCTGACCTCCTTGAGATCATATTGGGCTGAATGTGGCCCTTGAACTAAAATGAGTTTGACATCTCTGATCTAAACCTAAAACTGCTCGCTGGCTGCTTTTATCAGGGGAACATAACAGTTAAAATTAAATCAAAAATAAAAATATAGAGAACATGGCAAAATAATTATTATCTTATTTTATACATACAAATCCATCCATTAGTCTCAGTTACAGTCTAATTACCAAATATAGGCCCAAATCAGGATACACATAAATATCAGGAATAGGTCTGTAATATCACCTTACATCGACATTAATAAGATAAGAATTTACAGTTTATTATACGATTTATTTATTTATTTACAAGAACATGAAAGCCTCACAAATAGCTCTACATGCTTTATGCAGATAAACAGATAACAGCGGTAATTTGACAGTGGGATCTGCTAATCAACACTTCATTAACTTTACTGATGTTCTAAAGAAATATAAGAAATGATTCTAGGTACTTACAGTCATTCTATGTCATTTATTTTTTCTATCTGTTCCAAAAGTTCATACTGAACTGGGAAAAAAAAGGCTTGTAAATGTGCTGCTCCTTCTGCTTGGAATCAGTTACAAACTCAATGAGTTTTTTTTTGTTTAACCCATAAAGAACCAGTGCTACTTTTGTGGCAGTTCCAAAATAGTTTTTCTGCATATTTAACTTTTTTATGTGATTTATCACCATTTATTATAATATTGTCCTCTATATTTAGTAGTTTTTACAGTTAAAATAATTTATTTTCCTATATTTAATTTACTAATGATGTAAATGTTCATAAAACCTCAGATTAAAGTTGAGGGTTATAATATCACAAACAGAAAAAAATGACTTTTTCAGTAAAATATATCATTAATTGAACATAAACCCAATGTTTCCATCCGATGTCATTGATCCAACTCCATGGGTTTTACTGGTGAATCAGTGTTGTAGAAAATGACGGCGTTTCCAAGTTCACTATAGAGCCTCTGAACATCCAAATGGGTCATATCTGATGACCATGAAAAGATGATAAACTGCATTTTACACTAGTTATTTGATTGTATTGATAGGATTAGTGGATTCACAGGTGTTAGACATTTTACATCAGTAGATGGTTTTGGTCGCCGGTGGAGGTTTGGGTCTTTATGGGTTAAATCAAATTGTTAAATTAAAAAAAATTAAGCACAGGGGTGAAAATCAATCAAGAATCACACAAAGATCACTTGAATAAATGCAACGCACCGATCACACATATTCCTGTTTTGAAACAGAGACGGCTGAGAACATTGGCTATTCCTGTAACATGCTGAGGGAAGAGATGAAGGACGTCTTCGTCGTGGCAGCAAATACTCCAGAAGGAGTCAAGGAAGAGCTGGAGTGAGTATTCTTATAATAGTTACCAATTTATTTGCAGAAAAATAACATGAATTGCAAAAAAAATTTCTAGAGTTCCATGAACTCATCATCTATTTGCATTCATACGTGTTCAGAAATGCAAGGAGGAAAATGAGTCCAAATGCCCCGGAAAAGCCGACCGTGCACAGGTTTCGATCTGGTCTGTTTTGGCTTCAGAAGACACAGACTGTGTCAGATGAGGACGTGGATGGAGACTATGGCCTCATTATAAATGGTCAAAGTCTGGTAAGAAGGATTTTCCATTTACGTTACTATTTCCGGTAGATGCTGAATCATCTTGAAACACTGCAGCCCTGTGGTAGGATTCATCCTCCCTCTAGGGAAGCAGTTCTCTGGGACTTTTTTGATAAATTAAGGTACATAGCTGGGCTCTGGAAAAGTAAAGTTAACACCAGGGCAATAGTGTAGAGTATAATCATAGTTTTACCCTTTTTGCAGGTGACTAGGTACCCTGTAGCCTAATTATAGAAAGTCCTCTAGTCTGAATGTCTTTAGTCCAGTCAAGATCAAAGATTTGTAAAAATACAACACTGTTTTTGCTGTTCTGTTATTATTGAACTATATGTACTGTGTATACATACTGTGCATATTAACTTAGAATATAGCATAGTTACTTTTTTTATTACTTATTATTATTATTATTATTATTATTACACCTTTATTATTTATTTCTACTAGTACTTTCTAATGTGCAATTATCTGTTTTTCAATACTATGTTATAGCTATTGTTATTACTATTTTCTTTCCTTTGTGTCTTGTAATATTTCTTATATGTGTACATTCAGTGTTGTGCTGCAACTTCTGAGGGCTCTGCCCAAGGGATCAAGAGTTCAATCTAATCTAATCTAATGTAATCTAATCTAATCGAATCTGTTTTCACTGCTGTTAAAAGTCTGCCGTGGTCTGAACTGTCCCATCTCAATCTAAAGTAGTGATGCATATAGTTTTTCTCAGTAACAAGCATTGTGTGTTATCATCAGCCAATCCTTGTCTCTGTCATGATAGTCTGTGTTTTCTTTGCTTAGAAATGAAAGCAACATCTTTAACCAATGTAACTGCAATGTGGTTGAGAATGTTTTTACTATTTCCCCAATGCCAGAAATGCAACTATAGCCACTAACACAATTTTTATCCATACTGTACGATGCTATAAATTATATCCAGATCCAAACAAAATGAAAAGCCAGAAGTTAGAATGGTCATACATTGTCTTGTCTAAGTGCAGTAGTGGAAAATATTAGGTTTTCAGAAAGCTGCTGAATGCAGTGTGAGAAGTTGGGGGCTTTTGGTGACTACTTTTTTATATTGTACGTCATCTACTGTCATACTCAGGCCTTTGCACTGGAGAAGGACTTGCATTTGGAACTGTTGAGGACAGCATGCATGTGTCAGACGGTGATTTGCTGCAGGGTCACCCCTCTGCAGAAGGCTCAGGTGGTTCAGCTGGTCAAGAAGTACAAGCAGGCTGTGACCCTGGCCATCGGTGATGGAGCCAATGACGTCAGCATGATCAAGGGTAAGTGTGTGAAGATACGTTAAAGGGGCAATTTGTAAGATTCAGATGAAGAAATTAATTCATTGGTGTTTTATCTGATAGTCGTGGTATTGTTGTCCACCTATAAAAGGAAACATACAGCCCTTCCTTAAAATCTTTCCTCATTGCTCTGTTATTTAACAGATGCTAATAATACGTCTTCATTTCTAATTAAGTTAAATAGGTTCATAATTATATAACTATGTTGCTAAACCTGCATGGTTTAGTTTATGTCTTTATTAAGATTTACATAACAATCTGATTATGTAACGGATAGGCTGTTTTTCTTAGACTGACAGCAATAATTTTGCACTTAGAGTCTGGGAAGCTCTAGTGGCGTTAGGAGTAGAGGAGGAGCAAAAAGAGGTTTAGGAATGCAAAAGGAGAGAGGGAGCAACAATAGCAGCTCCATCTAGGGCTGACCTTGGTTGGAGTTTGCCCTCTTTGCAGCAGTACTATGGGAATTATTGTAAATACTAGTTATGAACTCAAAAATTGGACATGAACGCCCCCCCATGTTGTATTTTACGATGGAGAAATGGTAAAAAAAATTTGATCTACGAGCTGCCGACATGAAAATAACCTTTGAACTTTTCAACATGAGCAATGAGGGATTAATCGTGAATGACAAACAATGCTTTTGTTCTGCTGCTGTTGGCTGATGATTTTACACATTTACAGTATACAGAATTTGTAGAAAAATAAAAAGTGCTGTAGCAGATGAATTAACACGTCCAAAACTGCTTTACCCAAGTAGCAGGTCACGATAAATTATGTATCAGCCATTTTTCATTTCTCTACAACAAAAGCACTTGTAATTTCGAATTCACTAGTGGACAGAATCATCGTCCCGATAGCACATGAAGGCAGCATGAGCGCAGAGTGGATGTTACACCTCTTGACAGGGCTGGTTAGGAATAACTGCCCAGCATGCTAATAGTATCTGCAACACAATTCATTGACATCTATGGTATAATATCAAAACTGTTATTTCTTCACTCATTTCAGTTTATTTCTAGATACAGTATTTTGAAGTAAAATTATCACAGATTGTTCTGTTAAGCAACTGTTGGTGCATCCAAAGCTCTCCTCAGACTGTGAACTCTTAACAAACAATAACTCTAAATCCTGTTTTGTGTAGCTGCTCATATTGGTGTGGGTATCAGCGGTCAGGAGGGCATGCAGGCGGTGCTCTCCAGCGACTTCTCCTTCGCCCAGTTCCGTTACCTTCAGCGCCTCCTGCTGGTGCACGGCCGCTGGTCTTACCTGCGCATGTGCAAATTTCTACGATACTTCTTTTACAAGAACTTTACCTTCACCTTTGTGCACTTCTGGTACGCCTTCTTCTGTGGCTTCTCTGCACAGGTGAGGCACATACACTGTATAAATCGTAAAATGTTCTTATTAGTGTTCTATAACAGCTTAAAGGCTCACAGCAGTTTATTTATAAATATATATCAATTATTAATGCCCACATTGTCTTCTTTTTAGACTGTATATGATGAGTGGTTCATCACTTTGTACAACCTGGTGTATACAGCTCTTCCCATCCTTGGCCTGAGTCTGTTCGACCAAGTAAGTATGTTTAAGAAAATATTATAAGTACTGTATCAAACGTACTGTTCAGAATGTCGACACAGAAGGATAACTGAGCTTTTTGTATGTTGTTAGTATTGTCTTTCTGTCTTGTCTTTCACTAAGCTACACTTTCATACCACTGTGCTGCTATTCATTTGCACATAATATTGCACAGATACTGTATTACATCCCACTGTACATACTGTTTTTTTTGGGGGGAGGGGTTTGTGTCTTGTATTGTGTGCTCATATTGTGTTTATACTGCTTTTATTTAATATATCTGAGCATTTAGTATTTTTACTAAATTTTGTTATGTGTACAAATAATGACAATAAACATACTTGAATCTTGGATCTTTCCTTCTATTGTGTATTTGTAGGATGTGAACGACCGCTGCAGTTTCCAGTATCCTCAGCTCTACAGTCCTGGCCAGATGAACCTCTACTTCAGTAAAAAAGCTTTTGTACGCTGTATGATGCACAGCTGCTACAGCTCCCTCATCCTCTTCTTCATCCCCTGGGCTGCCATGCAAGACACAGTGCGAGACGATGGTAAAGACATCGCTGACTATCAGTCCTTTGCTTTGCTGGCGCAGACCTGTCTGCTGGTGGTGGTGAGCATACAGGTGAGATATGGAATTACAGGTGTTACTGCACATGTTGTACATCCAGACTCAGACTCAGCTTTATTGTCATTCAATCAATGGTACATGATAGAACGAAATATAGTTACCCAGGTCTCAGTTTGTAGCATAAGAAAGATAAAAATAAAATATAAAATAAGATAATAAAAAAATAAAATAGAATATCTAAAATATGTCGCTCATATGGACGGTCATACCAGTTACTTAATACTCTTCTTCTTTGTTGGCATTTCCCCTGAGTTTGCTTGTATTGTCAGGGCTCCACGAGCCGGTCTTGACAGCCCTCTGCAGTGTTCTCGTCACCTCCGCTGCTGTGATATTGAACACTGCAGGCTCATCTGGGGAGGGGCTGACCCGGGAGGGGGCAGTGGTGTTGGACACCTCAAAGCCAGCATAGAAAGCATTCAGGATGTCAGGGAGCGCTGGGTCCTCAGGGCACTCACTGTGCATCACTCCATTTCTACATTTGTACCTGAATCAAAAGAAAGCACATATTTTATAGTCCAATTTTCCATGAATCTTATTAGTATTATAATTGACTAGATTCATGTCAACTGGGACTTGTTTTTTCCTGCACCAAACCATGATTTATTTCTGATCCTGATGTAAATGTACTTGGACATAAAAACCTGTTTTTGTGTGTTTTGTTCAGATGTGCCTGGACACTCATTACTGGACGGCAATTAACCAGTTCTTTTTGTGGGGAAGCCTGGCCGCCTACTTTGCCGTCACCTTCACCATGTTCAGCAACGGCATGTTCCTCATCTTCACATCTGCTTTCCCCTTCATCGGTGAGTCGATTCAGCAGGCTTTGTTTGATAACATAATTTTGGAAGACACTACATATAAAAAAAATAGTGACAGTAAAAAAACAAGGACATGGTAATGGTGAAATGTAACATCATCTCACAAAGTACATTTCAGAAAACACCACAATAATTGCCTTCCCGCAAAACATGAATATTAAGCAAACAACCATACAAAAGGATTAAAAAGTTACTGATAACACTGTCACAAATCTGAAACTCTAAGACTAGAGGTAGAAAATGTATACTGTATCTGTGATAGCACTGCCAAGTTTGAAGTTTGTTTTGTTTTTTTTTCAAAGGGACAGTGCATATTAATAAACACAATATGTGCCAATATGCCAGATTATAGCCAATTTCCATCTTTAGTCCCTACATAAGACAACATAGTTAACATAAAACAGTACAATCCAGTGTACTCATTCAACAGACAAGTAAAACACATTACACATTTATGGTACATTGTACACAACACATACACACGCACACATGCACACACACACACACACACACACACACACACACACACACACACACACACACACACACACAAACGCACACAATTACAGATGCCAGATGACTTTATATGACATTGTGGAGGGAGGTTTGATTGTCCAGTAATAATTTTAGATGTTTACTGAATGAGCTGAGGGTGGGCAGGTCTTGGATAACGTTTTTTTCTGGTTTGGCCTTTTTCTACAGGCACTGCAAGAAACTCTCTGAACCAGCCTAATGTGTGGTTGACCATATTCCTGACTACTCTCCTCTGTGTTCTGCCTGTCGTGGCTTTCCGCTTTATTCTCATTCAGCTCCGACCAACCATCAATGACAAGGTGAGATAAGCATGTTTAACTGTTTTTAATATATTGTTTTAACCTTACACATTACAGTTGGTTTGCTAAAAATATAAGTTTATATTTCAATACAACCACAGCCAGTGCTTAAAGGAGCCGTATGTAATAAATGCATTCTAAGTAATCATAAAATGGCTCTGATATGTCACCAGACATTAAGGAATCATGTTCGTTTCAATACTGATATCACTAACAGTAGGAGTCCAGCCAGAATATTCGCATTTGAAAAGCTAAGTGGCAGCCCACAAGTAATGTTTCTGTTGTCATTTTGTATTTTTGGCCTGATGAGCCACCCATCACCTATCTCCCAATCGTGAAGTCAGTAGCGTTTCAGATTGCACCCCCACCCCCAACCCTACCCCTAACCCTAACCCTAACCCTAACCCCAACCCCTAACCCC
>JAPQRQ010000005.1:36843415-36858397 GCA_037367365.1 Apogon talboti | reverse complement strand
TATTACTGGATTTTCAATTTGAATTTTTAATGCACATTTAATGTTTATATTGGAAATGCTGATGTGTGCTTTAAAAAATATCTCAATATATATATAGATATATATCTCTCTCTATACATATATATCTATATCTATATGTAGATATATATTGGTCTGTGGCGAATTCTATTCTCACCCCTATCACTTGTTGCTTGGGGCCCCAGGGGACCCTTGCAACGCCACTGGCTGTGTGCTTGTAGAGATCAGAGCTGTTAATGCTTCTGTTGTGAAATCGTTAACTAAATCTTTTGCTTTTTGGCAGAACTTTTGCTCAAATTCGACAGTTGTGCGGACTCAGACTGCCTGTCACTCCTGCAGCATCACCATGATGATACCGTGTCCATCTGGATTCAAACAGGCCCCCGGTTCCACAGCGCAGAACTGCAAGTACGAAAACAAGCCTTTAAAAATAAAAAATAAAAAAATACCCATTGTGACCTTATTTCAGAGAAAAAAAACTGCATTACAGTCAACGGTGAATTATGCCATCATTTATACATATGGTGTTTGCCTATTTTAAAGATACTGAAGATGTCTGTGCGTCTTCAACATGACCGGACTATAGTGATTTTCATCTATTTTTAATACTTTTTCTCCTCACTCTTGAAGAATCAGGTAAAATGTGCAAGGGCAGCAGCTGTTTTAGTGTAAGTGCCGTGTATCACGTGTGACAAGAGATGCAGTCCATTGACTTGTTTAACACAAAACGGGATGTTTCTTTACTATTTTTATCAACATTTGTGACTTAATTGGCTTGTAAAACTATCTCTTACAATTTCAAACATGATATGTGTAAATAGTGACACAATTCAAGCTGGATCAATAGATTATTCATCTCTCCACTGATCATCGTTCATATCTTTTCTGAAGTTAGGTCTCAGGGGGCAGGATTTCAGCTGTCTGTTGTGTAAAGCCACTTTATTCTTGTATGCTAATCATTAATTCTGTGGATTATGAAGCTGGTTTTCCTTTTATTGTTATTTCTCTTTATTTTCCTCCATCCACATCTGATTATTCACAGGAGTCCTTACAGTTCTCACAATCCTTACAAAACTACTGTTAGTTTAGAAATTGAGTTAGGTTACAAAACATGTAGTGTCATTGCCAGTTTCATGTCTTTGTTTTTTGTTAATGACTCTGGTCTGAGCAGCCGCATTCACCTGTGTGCAGGTACTACATCAGGACCTCCAGTCTGACGTTGGCCCTTAAAGGCTGTTCCTTTGAGTGCTACAAGGAGGTGGAGGCGAAGAGCTGCTGTCCAGGGTTCTGGGGTCCAGACTGCATTGGTGAGTATGTGTATAGAAGTTAAGAATCATTAAAGGTTGGTAGATGAACTGATGTTTAAGTCTGAGATGGTACAGGAGACTTTGGGGTGCATTAAAAGCAGTGTTAGAAAAGCTGCAGATGAAATTATAGAGGTGTTAGAGGAGAGATTTAAGAGCATTACAGAAACATTTAAGGAGTGAAGTATAATATACTCAGCAGGAAATTGAAGCCGGTGTTTTGGTATTGGAAAGTGTAGTATCACTGATGGCCACCGGATGCTGGCTCCAAAACATTCTCTCTCACAAATTACTGAATCTATTTTTTCAGGAGTGATTCTTGTCTTTGTAAATTACTGCTCTGTCTTGAGGTTTTATAGATAATAACAGGCCGTAATATCTACTGTGTGACTGTTGATTCTGTTAGCTCGGCTCTGTCTGACTTTCTGATCTTCTGTTTATTGAACGAAACATATTTTATACTTTGACTGTAGCTGTAATGTAGTGTAACTGCACTATTAAGTCACTGAAGTTCACCTTTTTACTGTGCTAGCATTAGCATTAACCCACACATAACCACTCACAATCTTCACTCCATTTGTCGGTCTCGTTCTGTTATACCATTTTGTACATCCTGTGGGCCAGTCAGTCATGAAGTTTAGGTTAGTGCCGAAATGTGCAGAAATAATATTAGGAGGAATGGTACTTTGATATGTGGTGCTATTCAAGATGTTATTAGACGTTTCACTGTATATTCATTACCTGCTAATACAATGAAATATGTATTACTGCACCAACGCACTAATTGATGGACAATATTAGCTTCTCATTTTAACCCATTATATCTTAATGAAACAGCAGCAACAGTTGAAGTTGAAGTTTACAGACACATTTACCTTCCTCAGGATGCAGTATGTCCATTGTATCATTCTAAATAGTGTTAATATACATATAACACTCTTTTCAAAGTCAGCAGTTTCGTTTGTCATTTAACCACAACCAGAACCCCAGCAGCAGTTGTCTGATAGAAGAATTTTATTTCATTTAAATGTAGACGGCCACTGGAAGGCCATGAGCTGAAACTCACTGGTCTATAGAGTAAAATAAAGTTATTCTGGATACTACCATTCTTAAAAGGGATGAATATTTGTTTAAAATACTGTTAATAGCGGCAAAAAAAAAACAATAACAAGGAACTTGGGGAAGGAAACCATTCCATCAATGGACCAGTGGATAACCACAATTGAAGAAATATTTCAAGTGTAAAAATTAACACACAGACTGAGACTGCAAGTTGCTCTATATGACAAATACTGCTGGAGTTCTTGATCTGTGGCTAGTTTTTCTTCTTCTCTGTGCCCCTTGGAAGAAGGTGAAGTTGTGTCAGAGCCTTCTATTTAGATTTACCCACAACCACACAAGAAATGCATCAGTAGATAAGACCTGTTTTCATTAGAGGAGTTTGGTGGCTTTGAAGAAGAAAAGGTCAAGCATAGAACATTCACTGGATCCAGTTTACCTCTACTATACCCCTGAAGCATTAGGGTAGCATTAAGACCGTTAGCGCAGTGTTATTGGACCTTCTTGAATGACCATTACTGGAGTGTCACAGGCCTCCAGGTGACTCCTGTCACATGGTGTTCTAACCTTCAGGCCTGCAGGATGCAGCTCTGCCTGCAGAAACCAGAACTTCCTTCCTGGCTGCAGATCTCCCAGTCAGCAGGATGGGAAAATGCTGATGTCCTGTCATAAAGGCCTCCCTGACTCCCAAATACCTCCCATTGAGCCACCGATGTTCATCTACAGCACGGCATCTCCACTGAAGGGATTCCATTCCTCCAATGGAGAAACTCATCAAAACATTACAGACTTTTTTATATGAACAGCTTCTCCTTCAGTCGACAAAGTAAAGTTTATTTATTGCAGATAGTCTGAATTAGCATCATTTCTACCCAAAAATCATTACAAATGAGATGTGTAAAAAATATAAATAAAATAGATTAAATATTGAAATCAAATGACATATAAAATGTACAGAATCTCCTGTGCTGCAGAACAGGCTGAAAATAAATTTGTTATATGCAGATATTCACATGTAAACTTTACATCATGTAAATAACATTTAAATAATACAATGATAAATGATGATACAACTCCACTAAATTACGCAAACTGTTATAAACTTGAAGTAGTTTCCATCAAGGAGGAAGCAGAGTCCATCTGCGGTTGTTTTAATGAGGTGATGACCTGTTGACATTACAGAGGGACAAAGGAAAACAGCAGATAAGACTGAAGAGAAGAAGTCAGGAAGTCAACGGATGAATCTATTTCCTCACAGAAAAAAAAACAATACTGTGTGCTGACTGCTTCCTCTTTGTGTTTCAGAGTGTCCAGAGGAGGCCAGCCGACCCTGCAGCAACAACGGGGTCTGCTCTGACGGAGTGGGAGGAAATGGCACCTGTAGCTGCAAGGTGACACACCTGCAGAAAAATGATGCACCAAAACACAGGTAACACACATCCAAGGGCAGGAAAAACACCTCAGTACATGTGTATTGGTTTCAGGACGGTTTCGCAGGTACAGCCTGTGAGATGTGTGCATCTGGTCGGTACGGGTCCAAATGCAGCTCAGGTAACTCATCATGACTCACTATTTCCTTTGCATCTGAACAATAAAGTATCGCACAGGTTTTATATAAATATGAGAGTGATAGATGTGTCTGTCCGGTTCTTCCCTCCCAGTATGCACCTGTGTCCATGGTCTGTGTAACTCTGGATTAAACGGTGACGGTACATGTACGTGTTTCTCTGGGTATAAAGGACCAAACTGTGACCGAGGTGAGTTCAGGATCAAGTTCTATGACCCTGAATGGTCATAGAAAGAAAAAACCTCCAGCTTCATATGTTAAGTGGACTAACACTTTCAGTGCTGACAGAGCAGATACAGCACCACAAATAAACAGTAATGGGGGAAGCTACTTTGCAAACGTAACTTGTAAGTTATCATCATGGCAGTAGTTCTAACAAACCACATTTCTATCCCTGGAGAAACGTAGTTTGTAAAACTAAGGCTAGAAAAAGTAGTTTTAGCAACTACTTTTTATTTTCAGCGTTAAATTGAGAATGTACATGTGATGTATATGAAACAAAACATGGCCATGGTTGGGGCGGCACATCACTATTGGGGTGGCGCTGGTGGGAGGGTTGTCCATGGTGGTGACAACCGCACGACGTCAGAAATGGACGCACATCTGCAAAGCATTCGAGTGCTGCTAGGGCCAGCCAATCAGAGGCAGCGTTGGCTGTCACGTCATGACATGATCATGCCTTTAAAGCAATTCAAGATGAAAGATAAAGGGACTGTCTTATGTTCAGTGGTGAAATGCAATTTATATATTACAAAAAATAAGTCTAAGAAAAAAACCCTTAATTTTATGTTGTTGTCCAAAATTGTAGTTTGCAAATTGAGTAGTTAAACTACAAAAGATTATCCAAAAAGTACTTGAACTACTTGATGTGGCCCAAAATATGAATGTAGTTTAACTATCAGCAAGTTACAGCAAAATGTAGTTTAACTACATAGTTCAACTACATGTAGTATAAGTCTCCCCAACACTGCACATAAAACATAACTATGTGAATCACTGTAATGTCTATGGGGGTGTGGCCACAGGTTCCGTCTGTCAGCTAACTGATGATGCTGGATGATGTCACATGGTGATGGTTGCAATTATTTTGAAGAACAGGTCAAAAATAAACCTGCAGTTATCACTTATCACCTATAGGAGCTGCCAAAGAGAACAAAACTGAAACCACAGTGCATGCTGCTTTAAGAATTACTCTTGTGCTGATACTTTTACCTTCTATTTTACTTCCACTGCATTTGATTCTTTACCTGCACTTTGTACTTGCACCTTCAGTTTATAACTGTCACCTGTAAATGCACCTGTCTTCTGTGACATTCTCACCTGTGTTTGCAGAGGTGCCGGAGTGTTCGGCTCTGGGATGTCCGTCCAACTCTCGCTGTATTGAGGAGGCTGCGACGGGGCAGCTGGTGTGTCAGTGTATGCCTGGTTACAGAAAAGACAGTCCCAACGCTCCATGTCTTTGTGAGTTTAAGAGACAACACAAAATGCATCTGTTTCACTTACTACAGGAGCATTAAAGGGCACCAAACTGTTATCTAATCTAACAGTTGTGTCCTGTGTTTTCATGAGCAAAAAAAAAAAAAGAAAGAAAGAAATGATCATTAGAAGATACTCTGTAAAAACAATAATATTAGAGGATACTCCATAAATTATCATTTAAACAAACAAAAAGCAATGTAAAACAAAATATTGTAGATTAATAGGTCAAGCATGAGATTATTATTTTTCTTTTTCTGTGATACTGTATAAAATGTATGATAAAGTACTGGGCCACAGTAGCAAAAAAAAAAAAAGTTATTAGATAAAGTCATTATTTTTTGGGGAAAAAAGGTTTAATGGTAGAAGAGTTGTCTAAAATCCCAGCTAACCCAAACGCAGCAGTTTTAGAAGAGCTTCATTGCTTTTATAGGTGAAAGAATGATGCTTAAAATCTTCAATTTCCTTCAATTTTGACTCTATTCTCATAATATACATTTTTACTATTGTAAAACTACAGTTTTTCTGCGAAATGTTATGAATTTTCCCCCAGATTAACAGATGTGTTTCTGCTCATTGTGGCCCAAACAACAACATCATACTGGTGTCGTAGTTTTACACTCAATTTTTTTTGCTTTTTTTGTTTTGTTTATTTGTTTGCTTCAAGCAGAAGAAAAACAAAACTTTTTTACGTAAAAGGAACTAATAGCAGAACAAATATGTTAATAAATAAAGGTGATCAATACAATTTAGCAATTTCCATGTACATTATTAATAACAAAATAATTCAATATTGTTTGAAAAGGAGTGGGGAGAAGAAAAACTTATGGAATCCCACTCCCTCTTCTCATTTATACAACAGAACACATAGCTTATGCTTTCTTAATAATAAAATTAAATCTATTTGGAGTTCTAATAATGTAAACAACAGAATAATAAACAGATTAGGAAAACTGATGTCTATTACACTCAGTAACTATCCAATTGATAGTCAGCAACTAATAATGGTAAGAAAAGAGCCAAAGATGTAATGGCCCAATAATTAACAATAAGCCCCACCCTTCCTGTACTGTGACCAGATCATTTAAATAATCACCCAAAATAATTAGTTAAATAAAATGTTCCAGACCCTATTTTGTTTTTTGTCCTCTGTCTCGTCAGCCATCAACCCATGTCTGCAGAGGATCTGTCATACCCAGGCCACCTGCATCCACACTGGACCGAACCAGCACATGTGTGCCTGCAACGAGGGCTACGGCGGAGACGGACATGTCTGTATGGCCATCGACCCCTGTCAGACCAATACGGGTGGCTGCTCCGCTGACTCCACCCACTGCGTCTATGATGGACCAGGGAAGGTAAGAGGAAACTGGACAAAAGAAGGAGCAAACAAGTGGTGCCGGTCCAGCTGTTGTCATCATGTCTATGCCTGTGCTGATGTCAGCATGTCAGTTGCCTCTATATATGTGCCAAGTTTGAAGTAAATTGAAACAAAATTGATGTTTTTATAGACATTTGAAATTTCTCCCATTATAAGTAAATGGGGGGGAAAAAGATTTCAAAAATTCATTAAAAATTTTAACTTTGACTACTTTTCCCAAAATGTAATCACATCTATTCTGGGTTACTGGCAATATATAAACCTAATTTAGTATGAATTCAACCAAGTTTAAAAACAGTTACACCGACCCAGCTCATTAAAGGGGCATGAAATCAATGAACTTGATCAATGTAACTGTTTTTAAACTTATTGATTATAAGTTTTTTGTATTATGTGTTGATCATGTCTTGTCTTGTCAGAAACTGTGTGTTATGCTGTGTTTTCTTGGCCAGGTCACTCTTGGAAAAGAGATTTGTAATCTCAATGAGGATTTTACCTGGTTAAATAAAGAATATAATTAGAATACTTTTGCTGCTAAAGTGTTAACAAACAAACAAACAAACAAGCCAAACCAAAAACAATACCCCTTGCCTCCCCTTTGGGGGGCGGGGTAATAAAGGGCCCGAGGAAAAAAGGATTTTGGGAGAATCAACTGGAGTAAGATGTGGTTTGGGCTCAAGGTTGGGATGAGTTTGAGATTTACTGAAAGAACAACTTAATCAAAGAGAACAAGGAGTAGAAACAAGAACAAAATCATTATTGGGGATAAAAACTGGTATGTAGCAACAGAAGTAGCAAAAATAAGAGGAAAAAACATATAAAGAGCAAGCTCAGGTTTGTGATCAGAGCAAATTTATATGGATCTAATGAATCCTTTTACATTTTCACATGTGACACAAGGTATTGGACTAATGACCGTACATTCAGACAGTATTAACCTCTGTTGCTCTCTCTGTAGTCTCACTGCGAGTGTCTTTCTGGCTTTAACCAACTGGTGGATGGCGGCTGCAGTCTGACAGATGTCTGCAGACCAGATTCCTGCCACAAAAACGCCAACTGCTCCACCGTAGCACCGGGAAGGTTTGAGTGAGTCACTTTACTTCCTGTTCACTGCATAACAAACTGAAAGAAAAATGAAATCCACTTGCAGATGTTTAATGAGTCTCCTGTCTGTCTTCCTCAGATGTACCTGTCTCCATGGTTACGTTGGTAACGGTAAAGTTTGTTATGGAAATATTATGCAGCGTCTGAATGAGCTGAACACAGAACCAGGCAGCCAGTGGGTCAGTCAGCTCAACAGCGCCATCACTCTATTCGGTACAACCACAACTCACAGGTTTTACACATAAAATACATTTCACAAATGTTATCCACAACCTACAGAAAATACTCTGTAATAAAGAATAATAGAATTATTAGATTAGAGGAGACACCATAAATTATCATTGAAACAAACAGTATTATATATTAATAGGTCCAGCATGACATTATTATTTGTATTTTTTTCTGTAATACTGTATAAAGTATATGACAGAATTGGAGCCACATTAATGAAAAAAAAATCTGATATTTTGAGAATGAAGTCACAATATTATTAGAATAAAGCTGCAATGTTAGGAGCTAAAGTCATCATTTTTGAGGGAATAAAGGTTTTAGTGGTAGAAGAGTTGTCTAAAAGCCCAGCTGACACAAACACAGCAGACTTAATAGAGTTTTGCTGCAGAACCAAGTTTACTGCTTTTTGAAGTTAAATAATAGTGCTAAAATTCTTCAGACAGATAAAATTATAACTTAATTCTCATAATTTCATTAAATTTTGACTTTATTCTCATGATAGTACTTTTTTCCTTTTGTAAAACTATAGCTTTCCTGCCAAATCTATCAGATTAACTGATGTTTTTCTGGTGATGAGCAGCCATCATACTGGTGTTGTCATTTATGTTGTCGTTATTTAGCTTAGCTTGAATAAAACCAACATTTAACTCTGCAAACCACCAACATTTAACTCTGCAAATATATGAGACATAATTATTGAATAATTACTGAATCATTTCTAATTTCTTAAACAACCATCAGTTTGATAGAGAGCATAAAGATTGGACTGTGTTTTAAAAAAGGTCATGTGGTCTGATGAGTCCAGAGTGATCCTGTTCCAGAGTGATGGGAGAACCTCCTTCTCTGTTTCCAAAATTGTCTTTGTGGAAGACCATTAGTTTTTGTTACAGAGAAACAACCAAACGGTAATGAAACCACACCCTCCTCAGTGGATTTCATATTATCCTGTTTTTCTGTTCTAGAGTCTCTATCATGGCCTTTGCAGAACCTGGGTCCTTTCACTATTTTTGTCCCGATTAATAAAGCCTTCAGAGGATCCTCGGTGAGAAATTAATACATTAAGTTGTGCTGTGTTTGGCAGACGGTTCATGTTTACAGGTGAAAATGTGTGTGTTCACCAGGTGAGGACGCTGATGGCCAATCAAGCCAAAGCCAAATACCTGTGTAAGATGCACTTGGTTGCCGGGGTGATGCCATTTGAGACTCTGAAGAAAACTGACGTCTTTTACACTCTGACGGGAAAATCAGCTGAGACTGACACCTCAGAGGGGGTGAGAGAAGCTCAAGCATGTAAAGAAAACACCCGCTAATTGTAATGGACAATGCTAAGGCTAAATTAAAGTAGTACTACTAAGTACTTTGTTGTTGTACTTTAATAAGGTTTTGAGGTATTTTTACTTCATATATTTACTTTACTTTTAATTTTTACTTCCTACATTTTAATAAATGTATCTGTTCTTTCTATTCCTTACATATTCAAAACGGGATCAGTGCTTTAGTTTAAATGCATTTGGTTTTATTTTACTCCCTGTCAACATTAATACTAATTTCAACTAAAAGGATGAGACAACAGAAAATCCCTTCTGTGTATCCACTAGGGATGGGAATTGATAAGAATTTAACGATTCCGGTTCCATTATCGATTTTGCTTATCGATCCGATTCCTTATCGATTCTCTTATCGATTCTCATTGGGTGAAGGAATAAAAGAGTACAAACAGGTTTGTTTACATTAACTGTCTTTTACATTTTCATCTCTGGACAGAAAATATAACATATACAGTATGCACTAATAATAATAACAGATGACGCCAGGCCGGTGGTGGCAATCAGGAATGTTAAGGGGGCACATACCTGTAACAGAGGCGGTGACGAGTGGGGGGGGGGGCACCATACCACCTTACAAAGTGAAAGTGAAACTTAAAATGCTTCACTAATTCTGCTCTTTCTCCCGCTGTTGTACACCTCATTTTCCTTTTCCTTACCTTCATAAACTTTTATTTGAGGGGGCAGGACATTTGCCCCCCCCCCAGAACTGGGTCCGGATGACGCCCTGGTGTTTGCTTTGCCACTAGATTCACAAGCGTCGCCAGGCAGCGTATCAAACACGTGACATTTCTGCAAATGAATTGCATGCTGTGGACAAATGTTTTAGCATATTGGAGGTATTTCCCCCCTTTGAAGAAATGGAAGCTTTGTAAGTGTTCCAAGTGGCCCTGGTGTCATCTTTACCCGTGAAATATAGCCATACTTCGGAGTGTTTCTGCCTCGACGCCATGTTGGTTCCATTCTAAACCAAAACAATGCAGCGTGCGTGTGACATCATCACGCATGTGCAACAAAGGTGGAGCCGATAAGCAGAATCGTTAGGTTAATGTGAATGAACTTCACATGTCCAAACATGGAACCATCAGACTTCTTTCTAATTTTCTTCTTTTTCAGGACTATCAGACTAAAATCCGCATCCACGGCAGCAGGAAGAAAGGTGTGATCATCCAGTCAGATGTAGTCGCATCCAACGGGATGATTCATTTCATCAATAAGCTGATGGACAGTGTCTCACCCACTGTGGACAGTGATACAGAGGTGCAAACATGCATTTCATCTTTGGGTTTTATTTATTATGTAGCCTGTTTGGTTGTTTAGGTCATTTATTTGCATATACAGTAGTTTACAAGGCTGACGTTTCTTCACGTTGCATTAATATCTGTGTCTTCTATTCACAGGAGAACCTGATGAAGATCCTCTCTGACTATGGAAAATTTGATACGTTCAGAACCTTATTAGAGGTATGGAAGTTATTTACCAGTTTGTAATTGTACCTATATCTTGAAAACTCACTGTATTTACTTTATTTTTATTCATATATTTACTTTTGAGATGCTGTATCTGGTTCAAATTTGGTCAAAACAAAACCTCATGAGTTTTTCGTCTCATTAACGACAAAAATATTATATATTATGAATAAAGTCATAGTATTCGCAAGTAACATCATACTATTTCTAGAATAAAAATTCAAAGTCAAATAAAACCAGCTGGTGATGTGTCTGGTTCAGCTATCCAGTGAATTCCTAATGACAAAAAAAAAAAAAATCATATATTCCAAGTCAGATGTTTTTCTTGTATAATTACAACTTTACTGTCATATTTATTATTTATTTATCCTCAAAATAATAAAATTTGAATAAAATGAAGTCCTACAATATTATGACTTAATGCCTGTAATATTATGACTTTTTTTTCTATAGACATAAGGAAAACTTCAGAGGTGGTTTTAATAAATGAACTGCAACTAAAGTGAATAATATGAGCATACATACATATATACACATGCCATATACTGTATGTGTGTATATATATATATATATATATATATATACATATATGTATGTGTGTGTGTGTGTGTGTGTGTGTTTGTGTGTGTGAGATAACCCTACTATATTAATTTAGCAGTAATGTCATGGACAGTTTATGATGCATCTGTTGTTATTTTCCTTCTATATATCTACATGTTTTTATTTGAAGTTTCTTACTGAATGGAATGATTCAATGTTTTTATTTCCAGAAAGCTGACCTGACGACTGTGATAGACTCACCAGGGGAGCTGACTGTCTTTGCTCCGACCAGCGCTGCTTTTGACGCAATGAAGGAGGGACAACTGCAGTACCTGAACAGCGCTGATGTAAGAATAATTCAGTACTAAAATAACCACAAGTACATGTTAAATAACTTCAATGAAAATAACTGTTCAACCTCCAGGGTCACAACAAGTTGGTGGAGTTTCTTAGACACCACATCGTCCAGTCCACCTCAGTGAGTACAAGCATCTGCATTTAATTCTGCAATAACAGATGTTTGATTTTGTTTCATTTTATTTCATTCATTTTCGTGTGTGTTAAGCTGGAGGTCTACAATGCCGTCTCTAGCCCCAGCATCGTGACCATGGCCAATCAGGCTCTGACGATTAATGTGACAGAAAATGTAAGTGTGGGCACAAAAATCTGCACAACACTGTCTTCTCTCTTAATGATTAACACAAAACACAGGTCAGGGAATGTTATTTTTTGTACAATTTATTTAATTATTTTAAATTCCACATTCAGTACTCTGCAAATGTCTTATGTCACCTTTAATTTTGTTCTTCATACAGGGTTGTAAATAGCATAATTGTTTATTTACCGGTCTCTTTTTTTAAGTAACAAGAAAATATAGCTTATACATTATATGGACAAAAGTATGTGGACACGTTGAATTTAGGTGTTTCTTTTCCAACAGGGGTCTGCGATACAAACAATAATGACTAATGTCATAATATAGTTTTATATTGTGATAAATATCATTATATTGGTTAGTTTGGTCTAAATTGTTAACTTTGTTTCCAAAATGCTTCAGAGATGGTTTTTATTTAATTTCTCTCAACATTGATTTTTTTTTGTTTTCTTATATCAATAAATGTGATTTTAAATGTTCTATCTGTAAATTTCTAAAATATTTTTCATACCCTGACTGTAATTAATAATTTTCTACCACAACTAACTGTCTACTTTCTTCACATCTCACTTACGATGAAAAATCTTATCATTAAAGTTTACGGCAATATTGATGTTTATAAACTATATAGACATAAATATCGGGACACATCATATCTGCAGCTGCAAGATGTCCTGTTCATGATGATGTGAGATAAAAACATCAATATTAATAATCAACATGTGTATATGCATGAGTATGTGCACAACACACAAAAAATCAGATGTAAACGACTCCTGCAGGCAGAAGTCAGTATTTAGTCTGACCATTATGTAGATGACAAATGGTCGCCCAAACAGTATCGTCAGTACAAAGGGAGGTCACACTTAACACTCATAGATATTTTCTTTTCTTTTTTTTCAAAACTTTTTCAACACATTTTCTATAATTTACAGTCAGTCATGGTCATTAGACCTTGATAAACAACAGACCTCCTGGTGTTTCAGGGGATAGAACACAGTCACATCTTTCATACTTTCATGTTTTTTTATTGCATTATAAGAAACTCATATTTATGCATCTGTAGTCTGATGTCATGTTGCATTTGCTCTGTTCATGATTATTATATATTTACTTCTTTTTTTTTTAACTTGTGCTTTCTTTGCAGGGTCAGATTCAGGTTAATGATGCAGCTGTGCTGGAGGCGGCAGTGGAAGGAAGGAACGGACGTCTTTATGTCCTGGATGGAGTGTTGATTCCACCCTCCATTGAACCCATCCTGCCCCACCGATGTGACGTCACAGAAAACAAAGTGATCAAGGTGAGCTCCGCTTTCAGACTATGTTTCAACAGATGAGCAGATGTTTGGTACATCATATGAGTTAAATGCAGATCACTTAAAATCACCCTTTATCATAGATATTCAGTTTTTCTCATTCACTATTAAAGCATTTTGTTTTTAGTTTACCACCATCAGTGTGTGAATGGGAGAGTGAATGAATAAAGGATCAAAAATGTAAAGTGCTTTGAGTGCCTTGAAAGTGCTATAGAAATCTAATCCATTATCATTATTATTATTTGTAATCCTTTAATTTGAAAGTGTTACAGGAAGTGTTGTTTGTATTTAAGGTTCAGTGGGTAACGAAGCTGCAAATTACAACCAAACCAAATAAATGAAGCTGCTCTCCCAGTGGCTTCTAAAATGTGTGAGGTCTTCATTACTTGTTTTGGTCCTCCCTCAGTTTTCTGGGCCTTTTAGTTAAGGAGATACTGACACAAGCTTCGCAGGTGACAGTAATGCACTGTAACACCGCTAAAACACATCTATGAAATGACAAAAAAGAAGATGAAGTTTGCTTGAAACTTCTACAGAAGCTTCTACACTGGTTGTCCGTGTAGATATAAAGGCCATCAATCGTAGGTAACAAAAACAACAAGTGTTAAATACATATGATTACACTCACATGAATACATAATTATTGATATTACATTCTATTTATGCATTTAAATCCCCCAAAATGTACACATTGAACATTTATTAGCATAGCTTTACAGAGTAAACAGTGGATTATCAATTGTCACTTTGTTTTGTGTCTTAAGTTAGATGGAGAACAATATAGACACTTGGTCGAGATATACTGTATTACCAGTGTATTTCACACCTAGGCCTTCAGTGTTGTTCTACCTAACATAATCCACCTTTTAACATTAATACTGTATCATCAATACTATACAAAAAATGCAATATACAGTAACACAGTGTTGCATCTCAGACAGGTATCTCACTTCATAAGACTGAATGTCATTACTAAACTAAGAAAGAAACAAACAAACACAACACAACAGGTCTCCTTTCACTACAGCCACAGCTACACCATCTCAAGTATAATCATCATCATTTAATACAAAAACATTAATAAAATGCCCCATACTCACCAATACTGTTACTGTCAGTCTTTATGGGTTGGGAAAGCAGCTATTAAATGTAAACCAATATATTTTAGCTTATGCTTGTCACTATGGCTGTATTTTAGGAGCTGAGCTTGCTCTGACTACTGTGCGCTTTGACCATCCAACTGAATGACATGAAAATGCTGACGTCACTGTACGCCTGTTAGATCAGCCCCGTATGGCAAACAGAAAATCTGATTGGTTAAGGCTGAGTTATGATTGGACAAATGCTCTAACATACATATACACTACTGGAAGCACTGCAGCCAAGAGAGAAGCTACAAAATAAATAGAATAGATGAGACTCTTGAGAATAATTGAATACAGCCTCATGGAACATGTAGTCATGGAAAAAATTATTAGACCTCCCTTGTTTTCTTCAATTTCTTGTTCATTTTAATGCCTGGTACAACTAAAGGTACA
>JAPQRQ010000005.1:36822492-36834900 GCA_037367365.1 Apogon talboti | reverse complement strand
CCCGCCTTCGCCCTAAGTAGCTGGGATAGGCTCCAAGCGACCCCCGTGACCCTAGTGAGGATTAAGCGGGTTCAGAAGATGACTGACTGACTGACATGCATGAAGACATCAAAGTATTAGGGGAAAATCCAGGAGTGTTGATTCGATTTCTCATAATCGGTTTACTACTGTTATCTGATAAAGCATATCAGAATATGCTGTTTACATGATTATATGAATAATCGGATAACTCCAGAAATCGGATAATAATCAGAGTATTAGTGTGCATGTAAACAAACTCATTGTCCCAAACAGACAGAACTGATGTAAAATGGTTTTAGTGTTGATTTATTAAAATTAGGTTTAATTTATCAGTTATCATTATTGCCTAATTTTAGCATGTCATATTTTAACACTTAATAGTTTCTAGTATCTTTGGATTTATATGTCCATCTTTTTTTCCTCCAGCTATTTGTTAATGATGCTCAGATAAACTCATCCAACATCCTGTGTGGTGAAGGTGTGATCCACACTGTGTCATCTGTTCTGCTGATTAACAGGAATCGCTGCGACACGGCGCAATATCAGAAAGTCATGGTAACAAAACATCCACCACCACTACCACGATTAAACCCACTGAATACTATATACAGTATGAAGAATAAACACCTACATTTTTCTCGTCACAGGGAACATGTGAGGACTGTTTGTTCCCACGAAGCAAGATCTGCCCGAACAACACAGTCCCAGACGTAAGATTAATATCATTAATATGAATTATATCAGTTTAATTTTATACATAATATTATAATATAGGTATATCTAATTTTCTTGTAAGAAGTCGACAACATTTCCTGCATAGATGTTTTCTTTAAAACGAGCTCAAAGAGTGTAACTGTCCCTTCTCTTTCTTTGTAAACTTGTAATTTGGGGAAAAAATTACATTACATTAGATTAAATAGAATTTTATTGATTGACAAATAATGGCAGACAGGTATAAGAAAATTAGAAGGAGAATAAGAAAATATAACTATAGAAATAGCAGTAAAACAGTCGTACAAAAGACTAGTAAAAATTACACATTAGAAGTAATAACATTAACAACAGTAGTAGTAATAATAATAATAATAATAAATGTTGAGTAAAAACTTTCTTAGTATTTTAAACTAAAAATAGACTCTAGACAAAACTGAAGATGTTTGAAACTTCAGTTTATTTTCAAATGATGTGATTTAATTTATGAAAATTCACTTTCCAAAAAATGATTTAGCCGTTCAAAAAACCAAACTGAACACAAAACAGGCTTTTAAAATTTCTGGTTTTTTTTCCTAGAAATCAGTGAAGACGAGGAAGTGTATGTTAAGTCGAGTGTTTGAAGAGGAGCGGCTGCTGACCATTGGCTGCAGAGCCACCTGTTACAAGACTAACATTGTATGTTTTTCTTTAGTCTTTATTAATAAAACACAAACAGTATAGACTGAAGATTTTTTTTATGTTTTTATAAACAATAACACAGATAATATAAATTATTTTTTCAGATCCACAAGTGTTGTGCAGGTTTTTTTGGGGAGCACTGTGAGCCGTGTCCTGGCCCAAAGGGTCAGCCCTGCTTTGGTAACGGAGCATGCTCAGATGGGATAAACGGGACCGGAGTGTGTGGCTGTTTCCAAGGTTTTAATGGAACAGCCTGTGAGACCTGTCAGAGCGGCAAATATGGCATCCACTGTGATCAGGGTGCATATGCAATAAACCTATTGAAAGTTAAAAACATATATGTATATTTAAATATAATAACTGTGATTTATTTGTGTAGAGTGCAGGTGTAAAAATGGCCGCTGTAACGAAGGCCTGAAGGGCGATGGCACGTGTGAGTGTGATGTCGGCTGGAGAGGCATCCTATGTGACGAAAGTATGGAAACTGACCTGAGATCAGCAACAACATTCGCTTCGAACACAAACAACTCATTCTCTCTTTATAATCTTTATTTTCCAGAAATTGAATCCAAAGCTGATGAGCTGTGTGGCTCTGTGATATGTCACAGCAGTGCCAAGTGAGTATTTAGAGTCTGTGTGATAACAGTGAGCTGTTATTTTAGGCAGCATTAAACACTGATATTATGTAACTGTTTGTAGGTACCAGCTATTCCATGCAGAAACTTCCATGTAGTGTTGTTGTACTCAAGATTGGTATTGGTCATGAGATCAGTCTCTAGACACATTTATTCATTACCATTATTATTGTGTTGTCTAGTACCATGTCAACATTATCACTATTTAAGAAGTAATATTCCTAAATAAGTAATGTAAGACATGCTCTTGGAGAAGGACGTTTAACATGAGCTTTCTCTGCACCACAACCTTCTCTTCATCCCTGACAGACAGACAGAGTCACTCTTCCAGTTCTGAGTGTTAGATACTTAACAGAACGATACACATCCCTTTCTGTGAAACTTTGATTACTTTAAAGATGATTGTTCTTCCAGTGTTATGGTAGGAAAATGACCTGCTCTGGCCATGTCATAACTTATCAGTCATATTCTTGTGTAATGCTTTTACTGTGTATCTGATCTGGTCTTGGTCTCAACTCCTTTAAGTTTGAGTTTTGTCTCGGTTTCAGTAAACTCTGTCTCAGTCATGATTTGGCCTTTAGGTGGTCTTGACTACAACCATCCTTCCCTACGTAATGAACAACGTCCTAAATAAATAGTATGTCACTGGTCCCTGATTATATGTTCTGTTTTAACATCTCAGTTGCAGCATTTAAAGTTTCTTTATGATATTTAATTGTTATTCTTCTTATACAGTTTTTTAATTACTTTCTATTTAAGACTAGGTGTTTGTGCACACATGGCAAATAAAAGTCTTGAATCTTGGAAACACCCTTTTTTTCCTGCTCTGACAGCTGTGTGTTCAGACCGGGGGGCCTTCAGTGTCTCTGTGCTACAGGGTTCGAGGGCAACGGAACCTTCTGTCAAGGTAATGACAAAACAAAAACATCAACAAAAAGACACTGTGTTTAATGATGACTAAGATGATGAGGGTTATGACTGTGTGCAGCTAAGGACCCATGTGCGTGGGATAATGGAGGCTGCAGTCTGTATGCGGTCTGTAAAAGAACTCGACCTGGCCGACGGCAGTGTGTTTGTAACAATGGCTACAATGGAGACGGACTTGTGTGTGTTGGTATGAAGCATTTATTTAATAGTTTTACCTTCTGTCACATAAGCAAGTTTAAAAAAAGATAACACATTTCAAATAAACTTAAGTTAAATATATATTTCAGTGCTGTCAATTATTTTTGTAATCAACTAATCTATCGATTGTTTTCTTTGATTCGAATCGATTAAACAATTTGAATGGGTGAAATTGTTGAAATTACAACAATAACAACAACAGCATAAACACACACACACACACACACACACATATATATGTTGTTTATATAAAGAACAACAAACAAGTCATACGATATCTACAAACAGTATGTGCACTGCAGTCTTCATTAAATTTGTATCCACCTTATTAACAACTTAAGATGGAATAAACATATAACTTAAAAAAATAAAGCCAAATAAGAAAAGTGAAGACAGAGACATTTTCTACCTTTTTGTCCTTGTCTCGTCTGAGCTACACTCCACATTGTTTGTGATAATCCTGGCATTATGTGCGTCACAGTAAGCATGGAATCAATATTTAGCATCAGCGAAATTAAGGAAACGAAGCTTCGATTCAGGAAAATTGTAATCAAAAAAATTTTTTTGAATTGATTCGAGTCAGTTAATCAACTCTGATATATTTACCAATTAATAACTACATTTTATTAAAGCTTTTGAAAATTTGTATGATGTGTTTAAGTACTGCAGGACTTTGTATGTTTCTCCAGAGGTAAATCCCTGCCTGGAAGGAAACGGCGGCTGTCATGTTAATGCAGACTGTGTTCATGTTGGACCAAATAAGGTAAATCTTAGTTTACTGTTTTTACTGATTTTACATTGCAGCTTTGGTGAGAACAACAGGACTTAAAGAAACAGTCCAGCAAACTTTGATCAGTGATCAGATAATCAGCATATTTTTTACAGACGTCCTGTGTCTGCAGTGAAGGTTACGAAGGTGATGGACAGACCTGTAAGATGACTGACTTGTGTCGAAAGGTGCGTTTGTCTTGACTCTGAATGTTTTTTTGTTTTGTTTTCCAAATGTGAATACTGTAGAAATAAATTCTCAAATATCTGCATGAATCAGAAAGTGTGACACATAATGTAAGTACAGCTACCTTAAACGCAGAGTTACTTCATCACATCTAATCTTCATCAGACCTATTGTACGGAGTTAATTTCCTACCAAAACTGACAAACAAACAAAATATGTTTTATAAAAGTACTAGCAGAGAATGGTTTGCAAACAGGATAACAAATGGATGTATTTTGTTTCCCAATACAATGGCAATGGGTGGTATCAGTGTAAGTTTGTGAGACTTTCTAGGCCTTTTAAGAGTTAGCATCTAGTGCCCATCTGTGGTATTGCAGTTTCAGGTATTTCTGCAATGGTTCAGTGCATCATTTATGCCATGAAATGCTTTTGGAATATCACAATAAATGTCACAACATTTATTTCTGTCCAAAGTTACATTATTTTTTGCTAAGATTCTGTATTGATGATGGTAGAGTTAGGCTATTGTGTAAAGTCTTCTCCATTGCGTCCAAAAAAGATTCTCAGTGGGGTTCAGGTCTGTACTCTGAGGTGGTCACTCCATGTGTGAAAATCATGTCTTGTGCTCCCTGAACCACTCTTTCACAATTTAATATTTGACTAATGATGGTATTGTCATATTAGAATATGTCTGAGCCATCAAGCAAGGAAAAACGTTCTTTGCTGGTATATTGTTTGTTAGTGAATTAAATTCTATTATTTGTTAGGTTTTGACAGCATAGTGGTTCCTTACCATTCAGTGATCGAGTCTTACTTGGCAATATCAGTCATCAGTTTTATGTCCCTGTGTGTATTTTCAGAAAAATGGAGACTGTCACAAGTACGCCAAATGTAACATGACAGGTCCAGGTGTTCGCACCTGCACATGTATGAGTAACTTTATTGGAGATGGTGTGACCTGCAAAGGCACCGTGGGGAAAGTAAGTAGCTGACACTTCTGCCCCAAACCATAAATATATATACGTCAAATGAATTAAAGCAGCAGGATGTTAATCTACCTGTTGCACTTTCCCAGGAACTCCTGATCAGAAAGCACAGAGACTTTTACCTCTCCCTGTTGGTGAGTGAACAGACCTTCTGACTCTGTCATGTCCTGCAGCAGGAAACGCTAACTGATGTGAACCCTCCTTTCAGATGCTGGAGATCTCCCTGAAAGGTCGAGGCCCTTTCACTGTCTTCATCCCAAACTCAGAGGCCTTCAAAAAGGAAGAGAACAAGAGGGTAATGAACAGACTGACCTCAAATCACTTACCAACAAGAATTTACCATAGTTATTGATAAGTAGCACCTTCCAGGGCTGAAAAATGAAGCCAGGATGGAAGTGGCAAAAGCTGCAGATCTTCAAATGGTCACTAGAGGCTCATGTCATGCTCAGCTGTGTATTGACATGAAATCATCACTTTATTTACCTTCTCTTCAACTGGGTTGCACAGATAAAGGGTTGACAAACAAAATATGATGCGTGTCAATTTTAAACATCTCATAAATGTGATCTACAAAGATCTGGTATGGCAGATACATTAGGAACTAATGTTAATGCTAGTTAGCAAACTCACTTATGTTAGATCACTTCACAGTTTTTTTATTTATTTTTTTGATGAATACTTGTAACTTTACTTATCAATTTCATCCACTTCTGATGTTTATCATAACATAGAAAATAGTAGAATGACAACTGGATATGATTGATGGACTCAAGAACACAGCACAGCAGATTGAACACTGAGTAATAAAACAGGATTGGACAAACAAGTAGGAAGTGACATCATGATGGAACAACTGATTTAATGTAAAACCATAACTTACAGGTTCTGTTCAGAATTAAGAACATTCTTTCAAAACCTGACTGCAGGAAATCGCTTAAGTAAAACTGCATCTGCAACATATAAAAGAGTTAAAAGATCAACAACTGTGTTAGCCTTCAACTGTCGCTGTGTATTGTAGCTGCAGTCGTACAATCGTACAGTCTCAGAGCTTTGTTGCCAGTGAGCTGAAGCTATAAAAAACAGACAGTTTTTCTCTACAGTACCTACTGGTGATCCATGATTAGGCAGTATTTAGGCTTGAAACACAAGAAGGCCAAGGACTGTTCCATGAGTGCAAGTAATAGTAGTATCTTACTCATGGTATGTGTAATGTTCACCTCATTCATCTTCACAGTAATGTCAGTAATAAGAAGTTAACAATAAAATTCTGACTTCGTATTAAGCATATTTAATGTATTTTCAGCTGAAGCCTGTGATGTCCGACAAATACAGAGAGCTGTTCGGCACCTTTCTACGCACCCACATCGTCATGTGTCACACCCTGCTTGCCGCCGACCTCAGCCGACCCCGGAACCTCACCACGCTGTCCGGAGTCGTCCTCAGCTCTCGCTCCACACAGGTCACCAAACACAAACCGGGATGCTCCGATGAGATTATTAAGGAAAAAAAGATTTCAATCTTAGTGTTTATCCAGATTTTTACTGGAGTTGGTGTCGATATACAGTACAATGTTTTTTGTTTTACTTTTTACATTTTCCCTTATTTCTTATTTTTGTTTGCTTGATTTAATAATGACGTTTAATGGTTTGATGTGCATGTTTAATATGCTGTTTGGTGTGGAGTTAAATTTGTTTAATATTTAACTCATTCAAAATGTTCTGGAAAATGTTCATACTTATTATGTGTGTGGATATTTATGTTTTAGGGCAGCATTTTTATCAACGAGGCGAATGTGACCTACAGTGATGATGTGAGCGTGAATGGCATCTTCCATGAGATCGACAAGTTTCTGCTCTTTCCTGATGTGGAAAAACAAAAACTGTCAGACACCCCTGTAAGTCTTCCATCAGTCACTTTTTGACTAATTAATTAACCATGCAGTGTTAGTTAACAGCTCTTAGAATTAAAGCATTGAACCAGATGCTACTGTTTACTGTTTTACCTGAGAGTGAATCCTAATGTTCATCTACTCGACTGATTTCAGCTGAACCTGACTGATGTGGCTGAACACCAGGGTTACAAAACTTTCTATAAACTATTGGTGGTGAGAGACTGTTTCACTTTTAAATCATAAGAAAGTGGTATCTTTAAACCGGTCATGTACTCTTTGCTTCAGTTTCTTTTATCTGTAGGATGATACTTATGTGTTTCAGGACACGGGTGTGGTAGACCTGCTGCAGGATGCAATTTACCAACCAATCACAATCTTCTTACCCTCTGATGCCGCCATGGCGTCGCTTCCACAACAGCAGAAAGACTTCCTGTTTAACCCACAGAACCAAGCTCAGCTGCAGGAATACCTGAAGTACCACGTCTTACCCAGCCAGAAGGTCAGCACGCTCAAATAATCATATTCAACTTGTATAAAAAATGTAATCCGTGTTTCATTTATTGACATATAGTGATTATTCATATTCATTACTCTCATTCATTTTTTACTATTAAAGGTCTGTTGAGTTGCAGCTAGGAATGAGGACACAGGAGTTATTTCGATTTTTATTTGACATAAAAAAAAAGAACTCAGATTCATACAAAGTAACTTAAGAAATCAACAGATATAAACCAATTGGTTTAATCTGAACAACAAAACAACGAAAGCAAATGTAAACTAAATAACCCCAAATTACCCAGTCTTGAACATGGTTTGTTCTGGACTCACTAGTGCTTCTTTCATTTATAACGACCACACCCTGGGGCCCATCTTTTACTTACACCGATAAAGGCGGCAACATGTAGCACCAAAAATATCATAATATTAAATATTGACAAAACTATAATGTTGAATATTAATGAAGCGTTCGCGCTTACAAATAGAGTGTAAAATTTAAAAATATATTGTATGAAATTAAGAACTACGTTTCATCATTTGTGTTTTATATACGAGCAATATGAGTATAAAGTATAACAAAAATTAAGAAAAAAAAATATTAGTGTTATATTAGTGTATATTAGTGTAGGCTGCAGGTGAAACCGTTCCATTGCTGTTAGGACCAGTTTGTACTGTACACATGGAGGTACAGACAACTCGCATCACTGGATTACTGTGATGTTGATGAAAACAGGATGATTTTTAGTTGAGTTCTTGAGGTATAAAGAGTATAGAAATGAAAGGACCAATGGTTGACGTATGATATCCTTGAGTATATTATTTGTTAGCTGTTAGTAACAGCCAGTAACTTTTTTCCACTGTGCATTCATGAGATTTAAAATCAAGGAGAAAAAACCAGCAGAATTTTAACTTTTTTGCAGCTTTTTCTACTCAGTCCAAATAATAATAATAATAATAATAATAATAAAAACCTCAACTTAAATAACCTGATGTCACTTCATACCTGTATGGGAAAGTGAAGCCACATGGAGGAGAGCAGCTCATCTCCAGGCCACGTCTGACAGAATCTGATCAGTGATTGGTCATTACAGTTACCAGTCAAGTATTTAACCCCCGACCACCAGTCTGAAGTCTGAAAACACCCGTGAGCACACAAAATCAGGCCATCATGAGGTAGATTTTCAGCCTGAAACCACTTGCAGGGAGTAGATGCAGGAGTGTGCTGTTCTCTCAGAAAGGTCATGATGGGATTTTTGCCCAGTTACGCAAAATAGCTATGAAGCACCGCTTTTTCATAGTTGGCACTCTGAATGAATTAAAATAAATGTTCTGATGTCTGATGATGAGGTTGTTTTAGGCTTGAAGTCCTCTCTCTATTTTCTACCTCAGGTTTATGCTGAAGGCCTGATCCATCTGGACTCGCCTCGGACCATTCAGGGATCTCCACTATCATTCAGCTGCGGAGGCTTGGACGCCATTGTGAGTACAGAGAGAAAAAACACAGAAAAACAGCAGTGAGTGTCATCTCTGACCTTTTGTCTATGAACAGGGAGAAATTTTCATCAATGATGGGAAGTGCCGGATTGTACAAAGACACCTTATCTTCAGAGGGGGTATAGCCTATGGGATTGACTGTCTGCTGACTCCGCCCAGCCTGGGAGGTCGATGTGATGAACAGTCGACTTTTGAACTCCAGGTGAGCATTTATAGCTTAACTGTATCTATGAAATGAAAAATGTAATCTTGTGGTTGGATTAATGTTTGTGTTTCTTCTTTTGTGGTAGATGAGCTGTGGAGTGTGCTCCTCAGCAGCGAGCCGCTGCCCAAGAGGCTCGAAAGTAAAGGTCTGTGTCATCATCCACTTCCTGTTTCAAAATGTCACATCAAACAGGTTCAGGTTCAGGTTAATCTATTTTGGGTTTTTATCTCTGATCTTCTCTGAAATTTTGTCCCATTCAATCTCAGGAGGTTCAGAAATGTGATCTTCCCACAATGTTTGTCACAAAGAACTCTGGCTGTCGCAGCACCTGCACCGTCAACTTCTGGCAGCCAAAGTGTTGCCGTGGTTACTATGGACGAGACTGCTTGGGTAGGACAGAAAGTCATTGTTATATTTACATATACAAACATAGATTAGATTATGAGATTATTAATACCAAAGTGTTACATCTTACAATCACTTTCCTCAACTCTTTGATCTAAAATGGCAGTGACTTTATGGATAGTAGTTTTTATATACAGCTTATATAGTGTATATATTCATAAACACACAGTATTTATCATTTTAAAACAACTCGGTTTGTGTTATATATTATGTAAACTTGTGTACTGAATGTTCCAGTTCGGAAGAATCTGTAATTTCTTAATTTCATATGTTCACATGTCAGTGGTTCCATTTACTAAGCTAATGTTGTGGTTATTTCAGTAGAATAAAATTTTGTCACATCAATATACTATATATGATGTGAATGAAGTGAATGTAAGCTGTTATTGAGTCACCTTTTAATAAAATGCTCCAAATGCTGTCATGCATGTTTAGGCCTTTAATTGTGAACAGTAATAAGAGTAAACAATAAAAGTGATGGCTCTGCAGTGACTGAAAATAAATAACATGCATCTTTATTAATAAATACGTACACATTTAAATAAATACATTAGTAAAGTCATTCTTCATTTCATTTTCTATTCAAACCTCACTTACTGAAAATGTTTTCTGTGTGTCTTCTGTCCAGTTTGTCCCGGCGGCGTTGGTTCCCCGTGCAGTAACCGAGGTAAATGTGATGACGGTCACCTTGGTAACGGTACCTGTACATGCAATGCAGGTTTTGGGGGTGTGGCTTGTGAGATGTGCAACAAAGGTTTCTACGGACCCACCTGTAAAGGTAAGCAACACACAACAGACTGGTTTCTGCTGTGACACCATGATCTAGAACTTTACATCCTCCTGACAGTTTTTTCTTTTCAGCCTGTAACTGTTCAGAACATGGGTCATGTGACGACGGCCGCAGAGGGACGGGTTCATGCTTCTGTGAGGCAGGTTGGACCGGAGAGCACTGTGAGACACCACAGGGTGAGATAGACTGGCTTTACTATTGGGGAAATCTGTCAAACATTCATAAAAATCATCAAAACACTCCATCTACACCTGTCATACACATAGCCTTGCTGAGAGAACAGCATATTTTATCTTTATGAATGAGTGTGCTTTTGTCCACACTCTTTTTATGGGGATTTATTAAATTTATACTTCTATATCTCTTTTTCGGATTGTCTGTCCTGCAGCTGAAGTCTATCAGTGTTCTCCTGCCTGTTCTCCTAAAGCGGTCTGTCAGCAGAACAACACCTGTGTGTGTCGACCCTTCTACGTAGGAGATGGACTCACCTGTACAGGTAATCACCAAAGGGCAACAATTGAGGGATGAGAGTGATGCTGAAGAAGTGCAGAAGTATCTTAAAGTGGAATACCACCTTTGATGCTGTCTCCAAGGGTTTCCCATTCATAAAACACCAGCTGTGTTCGAAATGCCTTATTACATACTAATGCCATATTGATTCTGACCAAAGGTAGTAAGTAGTAGGCTATAGGTGACAACTAGCTAGTTGTATGTAGCTAGGTGAAAACTGTGAAAAATCTGTTGTCTGCCAAAGATACCTGTATCTGTACTATACCATTTTTGTCTTGATATAGGATGTCTAGCTGTCCTGGGTCTTCTTTGTCATACTTTTTCAATTCATGCATTAAATGTTTTCATTTTGTGAACGGTCTTGGACTGCAGACAGGCAAGTTGCACATACAACAGTCTTCTACTACAAAGACATGCTCTTGTAATAGATGCAGAGTGTGGTTTAGCATTGTCCTGCTGAAATATATGTAAGGCCTTACCTGGAAAATATGTCTGGATGGGAGCTTCAGTTGCTTTAAAACCTGTATATATCTTTCAGTGTTGATGGTGCCTTTCCAGATGTGCATTGGCACTAATGCACCCCCATACCATCAGAGATACAGGCGTCCGTAGTGTCCAGAAAGAATCGGAGTTGACATGTTCTCCCTGTGTCTGAGCGGGTTCTCTCTGCTTAGCCCAGCTTCCTTCGTCCTGTCTCTCTTTGTCTCTGATTCTCATACCCCTCTCTTGCCTTCTAGTGGTGGACATGTGTCAGGTGTGGAATGGTGGTTGTGCTAAAGACGCAAAGTGTTCTCAGAAAGGAGAACAGGTGAGCTGTACCTGTCCTAAAGGATACACAGGAGACGGCTTCGTCTGTCTGCCCGTCGACCCCTGTGCTGACGGGAACAACGGCGGATGCCACGAACACGCAATCTGCACCATGACCGCGCCGGTCAGGACAAGCTCATGCTCACATTTTTTAATATAATATTTTAAAGCATCAGCAGCTGTTCTCACTCTCTCTGTGTTTCTATGGAAACCACTGATGACATCAGGGCAAGAGGAAGTGCAGCTGTAAGGACAAGTACATTGGAGACGGAGTTACCTGTGAGGTCAAACAGCTGCCAATCAGCCGCTGTCTCCAAGACAACGGACTATGTCACCAGGATGCCAAATGCACAGACCTCCACTTTGAAGGTGATATAAAAATAAGGTTATTGATTTTATCTGGTTGAAATTAGCCTCCACGGACAGTGATTCATCAGCAAAACAAGCACATAAGGGTTAATTCTTCTGTTGTTGGCCCTGACCATGGTACTGATGAAGATCTGGAGTTGGTCCATGAGCGACTTCAGTGAATGTGTGGTAGCTGATTCTACTGTATAATGCTAGGTACTGTGTGTGTATTAGGATAAAGGTAGGTAGGACCTACCTAGGATATAGGTAGTGTTGGGATTCTCCTCACAAATCTGACTCCAATTCTGAATCCCATGTGTTCATTAGATTGGTTGTTACCTTGACT
>JAPQRQ010000005.1:36809999-36822392 GCA_037367365.1 Apogon talboti | reverse complement strand
GCAAAACATAGAAATCATGGTTATATCATATTATGTTCTGATTCTAGAATTAGATTTTCTGTGTATTCTCTACAATACATTCTCAACAGTAGGTAGGATATAGGTAAAATGCAGAGACCAAATTTCCCGACGGGATAAGAAAGCAAGATGACCTTTAACCTTTATATATAATTCAATCTTATTTGATACCAAGGAAGGGATGAGGTTAAAATATGTTAACATCCACTTTGTCATCATCTGTTTGGTCCAGACATCTGCTAAGTTTTTAATAGTTTACCATAATAATGAAACATCTCAAGGACTTGACTCTAACTGTTCAGTACACTTAATGCAAAAGATAAGAAATTAACACTTTTGACATGTTTTTCTTTTAATCAGATGCGACACTTGGTGTGTTTCACTTGCGTTCCGATAAAGGTCAGTACAAACTGAACTACACAGCAGCACAGCAGGCCTGCAATGCAGTGGGAGGAACCCTGGCCACATATACGCAGCTGTCCTACGCTCAGCAGGTCAGTGAACACACCACCCATTAATATGGAATATATGTTTGTATTTAAATGTGTATGATTTTGAAACATTATGTCAGGGGCAGAATTTTAAGAACCAAAGCTGTGGTGTGGGACGATCAGACTCATACTTTTTCATTCTATTATATTGATATAGCTTTAGGAATGCAGGCATTTTTTATTTAGATACACAGAGATACATTGTAGGGTAGGGGCCACTGTCCAGTGAAAAATGCTGGGCAAATTGTACAGAAGTAACTTTTCCGTGTTACTGGGTAGTTGCAGTCTTAGGCAGTAACACATGAGAATCAGGTTAAATATTGTGATGAATCACTCATCTGTCTCATCTCCTCTTTACTCTCTGCCTTTAATATTACAGTCTTTCAGATAATTTCCCTCTGTCTTCTGCGTGGCTTCTGTGTCTCATGCTAAAGTGAACTCAGGAAGGAGCATAATATGTTTTCATATTTCTAGAGATGAAGGGTAATTGAGTAGAAGCAGTCAGCTAGTAAAATGCTCTAGTTACCTGTATCACACTTCTGTTGAATCAGCTGCCTGAGACAAGATGTTGCAGTAGCATCATTGTCATTCACTCCACCTGTTATGCCACTCACACAAGTAATGAAGGCAGTGATCAGATTAACTACAGTTGCTGTTTCATAGCTCCTAGAAGTTAGCACCTGCACATTTCTAATATCGGCACTAAAAACATGCATAGAAATAATTATCTATATTAATTCACATCGTTGTTTTGAGTACAAGATGTCTGTTTTATATGCAATGAGTTTCAAAATTTACAGAGCCTCTAGTCAGTCCATGAAGGCAGCATGTCCCTCCTCTGAGTTTCCATTGGTTAGAGCTTTCTGTGTGACTTTTTCTTTATTTATTGTCGTTTCATGTCACTTTTATATTTCTTGAAAGTAAAGTAAAAAAAACAAAATTTTTTGTCAAAATTATTATTATTATTTAAATTTTATTTTAGGGATTGGTTATTTATTTATTTATTTATTCAGATTTTTTCATCTTACACTTCTTCTAATCTCCAAATTTCCATTTACACATTGTGAGAGTGTGTTTTCGCAAGTTATTCCACTTTTTTTCTTTTAGAATTTTAACTTTACAGCTTCAGGGCCCAACATTTGCATTTCAGTGTTCCAGTACAGATGAGTCTTTATTCTGCTGATAGCTGAGAATGTTCTGCACATTTTGATATGCAACAAATGAGGCGTCAGGTTATATAAAGTGCCTAAAAAGGTGATTATAAGCAGGTATAACATTAATATTACAGACCTAAGGGTTAATAGAAAAGGACATGGTTCCAACAGTTGAGAACACCACATCATTGTGAGACCATGACATGTAAGTGCACTGAGTAACCCCTCTGTGTGCTCTCCTGTGTAGGGTGGATTGAATATGTGTGCTGCTGGATGGTTAGACCAGGCTCGAGTGGCTTACCCCACCACATACTCTAATCCCAACTGTGGCTTTGGGCATGTGGGTATTGTAGACTATGGTGTACGCAAGAACGTAAGTGAGACCTGGGACACCTTCTGTTACCGGATGAAGGGTGAGAGCAAATAAGGACAAGGCTTTTTGGGGATGATCCATATTATTGAAACCTAATATTAAAATTTTCACTAATCATTCTTTAAATGTGGATTTTCTACTATCACAGTAAAGTAAAAGGAAACGATTAAGAGGATGCATCTTAAGTTTACTTATTACAAACTGGAGCAGTACTCCAAATGTGAGTTTTTTTATTTTTGTGGATGGTTGTTCAGATCTGGGTCTACTGCTTCACACAGGGAAGGGCAGGAGGGTCTCAGAACAGCTGTACCACCTGACGGAACTGTCATTTTAGTCAGATTTATTTGTGCCTTAATGATATGATTATTGATTAAATCTATTATTAGGACTGGTTACAGGGTTTCTGATGGACTGATCTTCCTTGGTTGGCTGTTAGCATTAATCAGCTGTGTGTTTTAGAGGTGAAGTGTGATTGTAAAGTGGGCTATGTCGGAGATGGATTCAGCTGCACAGGAAACCTGCTGCAGGTCCTTAAATCTACACCGAGCTTCTCCAGTTTCCTCACAGTGAGTGTATCACATGACTGTATTTATTTAGATATAGGTGACTACTTTTGGCTACATTACAGTCACATGTCCACCTTTGGTTTCATTACTTGTTTATACTATTCTTTAAAACTGCTCTCATTAGATGTTTCTATACAATATCAAACCTCCATTACAGCATATTGAATCTTCTGTTAAGATTTATTGTTGTTTTTATTGTGTCTACAGCAAATTCTGAATTATTCTGAGGTGTCTGCATCAGGGAAACAATTTATGAAGCGTCTCAGTAACCTGACAATCCAGTCCACTCTGTTTGTACCTGACAACACCGGGCTGGCTGAAAACCATGTGAGTCACTACACACATAACTGACCTTCAAATAGAAGAATAAGACACAGTCCCATCTCTACATCTTCAAATGTCTGTGTCCCTGCAGACTCTGACCCAGCGGGACATTGAGTTCCACCTGTCAGATGGTCAGGTTCTACCACTCAACAGGTTCAAGAACGGCACTCGGATCAGAACTCGTGTTGGGTCTCTTACTGTCCTTGGTCTCACCGACCTGCTCAACCCGGCAATTCTGGTAAGGTCCCAGTTTCATTTTCATCAGTTAGTCATTTCAAAATGAACACTTCATGAACCAAGGTTTTAGCGGGACTTGAGTGTTTAAGTTTTTAAAAAGTCTCTGTGGTTGACTCATAACCTTAAATCACACAAATATTTGTGTATCTTTCCAGGAAAATCACCATAGCACATCATACAACAAGATCAGTCATACACCATAGCATGTCATACAAATATCAAAAAAGTTTGGAGTTACATGGACTTCAAACTGAATCAAATGTCAGAATGCTGACTCCAAGTTCTGATTTTATGTAACAGTTTTCATTTTCCATTTAGAAGAGCATGTTTTTCCGTTTCTACCAGTCATTTGAACAAACTCTGGTTCAACAGTTTACTGTAGCTGGTCTGCCATTACTGTGGACCACCAGTCCACTTTGCGTCACACTGCTCCATATTTACAAAGCCAGGACGAGTGGTGCAATGGATAACACATCTGATCACAAATCAGGAGCTTGTAGGTTTGACTCCTGGTTAGCTCACACCTTCCTTTGATTTACATATTCACTTATCTTTCTCCATATTCTTTCCTGTTATGTCATGCATCAAACTATATTTCCACCTTAAAACCAGCCAACCCTTGGACATGATAGTACACATATGGTTCTTTAATATATTTGCACTGTACTAAAATGTGTTCATTTTCAATGGGCATATATGCAACTGAAACAGGTAGAATAGTGCATCCCAAATGTTTCAACATTAACATTTTAATATCACATTCTAGTCATTATGGCCTTTAGAAACATGTTTTCTGGGGGGGTAGTACACTGTAGGCCCCTGTGGCGCCGCCTAAGCTTTTGTCCTAATGGCATTTTTTCCCCTTACATTTACTTTCATACTTTAAGTAGTTTTGAAACCAGTATTTTTACAATTTTACTTGAGTAAAAAGCTTCAGTTGATACTTCAACTTCTACACAAGTCTTTTTAAACCCTGGTATCTATACTTCTACCTGGGTAATGAATGTGAATACTTTTGACACCTCTGGTAGTTTTGCCTCTCTTATCCTGTTTTCTTTGTGAACTCAGTATTATAACAGATGACTTATCACACTTGGTCACAGTACAGCTGGTGATTTTTACAGGATGTCTTTGGATGTTGTTTTTTGTGACACCAGTGATAACAGTAATGACAGATCTTCAAGCCTCTGTGTAGCTGTGATTGTATAGTGGTCAGTACTCTGCGTTGTGGCCGCAGCAACCCCAGTTCAAATCCGGGTCACAGCAATGTTGAACTTGTTCCACAGTTTTAGAGGAGCTTGTTTTCTGGTCATTCCAACAATGTCTTCTGCACTTTACAACAGCTGGTCCTCTGTTGTAACATTCCAGTCCACTGTGTGTCTCACTGCTCCCTGTTTACAGCAGCAGAGAGAATGAGAACAGAATAACGAATGAAAAAAGCAAACCTGCTTTCAATCCAGGTCACAGCATTATCAAACTTGTTCCTCAGTCGCAATAATACTGTCTCCAACTTCTGATTGTGTCTAACAATGGCCATCTCATTCTTATTTCCCATTATAATGACAGAGAATTTCATTTGATCGTAACACAGTTGGTCGTTTTTATAGGCTGTCATTGGTCCAACCCCAATGTCCATCCTACGGCCTCATCATTAACTCTCATAGACTTTACTGACATCAGCTGGTCAGCGTTAGAGCTTAAAAACATATGAAAAGAATGAAACAGAACTTTCCTACATGTCACATGACAACCTTGTTGACACAAACACACCAGAGATAAAGATATGAAATTAATTATTAATCCTGTCAGGAAAATTCAGTTGGCACAGACTACAGCTCAACATCAGTTACCACAAAATTAAAATACTCAATTAATTCATTAAAATACCTAAATTTAGGTTTGTGTTCGGGACTTCTTTATTATCAAATAATTAATTTAGTAGTAGTAAGTAAAAAGTAAAAGTAAAATGTCTTAAATCCTTGTAAATGTAGTGTTTCTGTAAATTTGGCGAATGTCCTGTTTATGTTGTCATGGAAACTTGAATGTTCTGATTTGGGTTAAGGTTTGTTAGACATAAATGCTGTCCAAACACAAGAGTTTGTCTTTGTGAGGTTGAATTCTTAGCAGCAAAGGAGAAGTACAGTGAAAACAGTAATCAAAATGTCATCAAAAGGAAGTTAGAGTCGTGATTTATACAGTAGTCCATCATCGTTAGGGTCAGCAAAGAAAATGAAAAACAAAGTGTAACTGGGCAGAGTGATAAGAAAATTCCTTGCACCAAATGTCCTTGGCACCAGTTGCCTCCAACACACAGAGAGATTATAATGTTCAGTTAAACTTTTCTTCTACAGTGTTTTTTTTTTTTTTTATTCCTCAGGGCTTTCACTAGTAACCCTGAGTTTAATGTCATAACACACAAGAACATAGTCTGTAGGAGATGTTAACCTATGGAAAGTGGCCATAATAGGACTCAAAATATCGACCCAGAACAAGCCTTAAAGTCTGTGAGTTTCTGAGGGTCAACATTTTATTTAGTGCAGCTTGAGTCCAAACCACTCCATAAAAATAAAGACAAACCCTGGTTACTCTGTGTAGCTGTGATCGTATAGAGGTCAGTACTCTGCGTTGTGGCCGCAGCAACCCAGGTTCGAATCCTGGTCACAGCACTTTCCAACACATCCTGTTATTATAATCCTTTCTCCAACTTCTGATTTTGTTTAATAATGGTTACCTATTTTGTCCTTAACTCAGCATTATAATGACAGATAGGTTCTCTTGGAACACTGTTGGTAACTTATGACATGTCAGTGTATTGTGTATTGTCACACCAAATGACTCTATAAGAGTAAGAACAGACCCTAAGTCCTCTGTGCAGCTCTGATTGTGTAGTGGTTAATACTCTGTGTTATGACCTGAGCAGTCCTAGTTCAACTCTCCACCACAGCAAGTTCCAACATCATAATTATGTTTGTTTAGCAATCCACTTTATTTACATAGCACATTTAAACAACAAGGATGTTTCCAAAGTGCCGCACATAGAATCGTAAAAACATTAAAACAAATATTCTCTATTTAGCTCTACCAGTAAAACTAAATAAAAGAAAATACACTAAAAACAATAAATAAATACATAAAACTAAAACAATGCTATCAATAAAACAATAAAATGAAATAGTTAAAAGTAATAAAATAAATAAATATATAAATATATATAATATATATAATAAATAAATAAAAGAGGACCACACAACTCACACGGCGTTAAAAGCCACAGAATAAAAGTGGGTCTTAAGACGGGACTTAAATCACTCCACTGTGGGGGCTGTTCCGACGACCTCTTTCTTATTTTCCATTTCAAAGTTGGTTTTCTATCTGTACCGGTCACTTAAACAATGTCCACTGTTGTTATGTCGTATGTCGATTTCAACTGACTACATATCAGAAGAGTCAAGGTTCAATTCCTGGTCAGTTTGGTGATGGCATTGTCACTCTTGACTGTGAATAATCCTTCCTGTTAAACACTACATTTCTCCAAAGAAGTGCAAAATGTCATTAAACACATCAAAGCCCCTTACAGTGGCTCAGCCTGTATTTGCTTAATCAGGTTTCACTTTGAGTGTTTCTCTTTGCTCTGTTAGAATGTAAAAATTGATTTAGTATTTCTAGAAGGAAGTGTTTTGTTTTAATTGAAGCCAGCAGCTAGCAATCCTTTATTGTTCCATATTAAGATACACTGCAGTGTTTTCAGTTTGAAGCTGTGGTTATTGTATGGCTTACATATCCCAAATCTTAATTCTTTTGAAACATCTTCTTAAATAAAGTTTTATTTTAAACATGTGTTCCCATTTGCACCTCTTTTCTTTAATCTCCTCAGTCATCGTGGTACATTAATGATCGCTTTGTCACATCGTCCGACATTGTGGCTTCAAATGGGATCATTCATGTTCTGCAGGGACCCCTGAAAGCCCCTCCTCCTCACCAAGAGGTGAGTATTGACCCGACGACGCGGTAATCATTTGTCAGTCGGAGCATTACCTGCTAAAACATCTCCGTGTTTGTGCTTTGCAGATGCATGTGGCACACAAAGCGGGCATGGGCGTCGGCGTGGTGCTGCTCATTGTTCTGGTGGCGGCAGTCGGCTTCGTTGGTTATCACTTCTACAGACACAACACCAAACCCTTCCAGTTCCACTACTTTAAGGTCAGAGAAGCCGCATACATATTTTTGGTTGAGTTTAGACATTTGTCATCTCTGTTTTATGTGCTTAGTTTTGTCTTCTCAACTTTACTTGAGTGTCAATGTAGCCAAAACTAAAGAGTTAATTGTGGATTTGCACCCATCTCCTCTGTAGTCATTGATAATCAGGCTGTTGATTATAAAATACAAATATATTGGCACTTAAATTGATCACAAGTTTATACTTGAGCCCCAGGTTGATGCTTTGTGCAAAAAAGCATTTTTTCTATGTATCTATCTCTCTATTCATTTATTCCTGTTGTTATTGTCCTTTTAAACAACTCCATGTAGGTCTTATTGGTATATTTATTTTGTTGTTTCTGTCTATGTGTGTATATTAGTGATTAACTGCTTGCTGCAAAACTAGAACTAATAAAGATTCCCTTGATACTTAATATTGAAAACAGTGGATAGATTGTAGGGCCACAATGACAGGAGAAAAGTAAGATATTTCAAGCAAGATGCCATAATTACACAAGAAAAAATTCAATATCAGAAGAAAATTGTTTCATCTAATGGAGTTTCTCACAAATGATGAATTTAAGAATCCATGTAGCATCAAATACCTTGGGGAGCAAACGTGAACAGCAGACACTGGACTCAAACTGCTACTTTTAGTTCAGCTGGGAATTTTGGCCACTACTACAAAATTAAGCCTTTGCTCACATTATATTTTGGCTTTTTTTCTCAGCTTTATGTTTTTTAACATCAGATTTTTTTGGTCCTCCATGTTCCATCATATCTGTACCAGTTTAAACTGCTCCTTCATAGGAAATGTACAGTTTTATGAAAATCTGTCTGAAACTGTCTGAAGGTACATATTCACACTGCATTTGTCATGAACATTTCAGTCGAGAGCAAACTTTGTCAGAATTGTTTATACAGTCAATCAAGTATTTGTATAATGTCATTTATAGAATTATTAGTGTTAGTATATCATAGTATACCATTTTTATTAGTTTAAAACATGTATGAGTATTCAACTGACATTTGTGTTTCAGTATTTAAAACATTTTATTTATGCTAGATACATTTACTTGTTTTATTTATAATTTTTACCCCTTGGTCAATGTCTGGCTGGAGGGGTATTGTAATCGTTTTGTCGTCTGTCTGTCCATCCATTCAACAATGTAAACCCATTATCTGAAGAATGCATTGAGATATCTGCACCACATTTATACTGTGGATGCATCTTGGCATGGAGCAGACACTTATTGAAAATAGGTCACCTTCGCCTACTTTTTCAAGGTCAAATGGAGACATTACCCCTTTATTGGAGTGATGTTTGCTTCAAACAGCCTTGTGCAGTTATATCTGAGTACTTCCAAATATAAATATGTATGTCATAAGTTTTACACAAAAACAATCTAATCTAAATAATGGGGCAGTAACTTTCAACAGAATTGTGATCATCCTTGTTTTCATTGTTCATGCATTACTTGAACACTTTCTGTATTTTATTTCATCTGTATAGGTGTACATATACTGTCATATTTAGTTCATACAGACATTAATACTAATGACAGTTTCTCTTCGTTGACCTTTGACCTCATTGTCCTGATAGGAGGATGATGATGAGGAAGATGCTGCTCCACCTCCACTGAGCGGCCGCAGCATCTGTAACCCGGTTTATGACTCAGGTCCAGAACCAGGACCAGAACCAGCAGAGTCCAACACATCTGATATTATAGTAAGAGATTATTTCATTTCATTCAAATACATGTTCAGTAAATACAGTCAAATATTCCCACAATAACAGAATTGGAACCAATTTTAACTTTTTAAGTCAGACACATTAGCTGTGTTTCCATTCTAATGTCAAACTTCTCAGAAAATGTGGAATATATTTAGTGTTTTCTAATACAGTATTTAAAAATACACATACAGTACTTTTAGCAACATAGCAAATGACAAGAATAAAGTGGCATCTTAAATGGAGTCATAAGCTGTATAATTCCATTAATGTGACTGATCAGCCGTTTGGGATCTTCTTGGGTATTATCATAAAACTTTAATACATGGTTAGTATTAGTAACAGGACCAATGACACCCGTTATCTTTGGTCTCATTACTGGAAAAAAAATATCACAGTTATTTAGATGGAAAATAGTAACACAAAGTTCTACTTCTACTAGGCCTGTATGTAATGCACATTGTAGCACCAACTTCTGATGGTACTCAGAGTTGAAGTCCCATTGTGCCTCATGAGACCTAATTTCACCAAAAAATACAATACAGTACAGTCAGTGGTTAAAGACAATTTGTTGTGCAATTGCTTAAATATTAGACTGTGAAAAGAAAGACCACACATCACAGTTGCAGAATTTACATCATTGTAAATCTCCCCAAATCCATTCAGATTTGTCAAAGTTGTCTCTGCACCTTCAACATGACCAGATTTTCACCTCTTAATACTTTTTCAAAACTGAGGTGAAATAACATTCATTTTGTCATAGGTGATGTATACCACATACAAGACATGCAGGCCACAGAGGCATTTCACACACACGGACATTACTTTACCACAACCTGCAACTTTCTTAATTTGTAAGAGGGTTTATTTATGGATTTTTTTTTTGACACAGCAAATTCAAAGCTAAAGTCTCAACACTTATTTCCCCCAGATGTTAGACAACATAAAATATTCATATCCTCAAGTCATCCAAGAAACAAAATTACCAAAAAATAAAAACAAAAAAAAACAAGCAACAGTCAAAAGCATTTAAGCTATAAATACAGTACATCTCTAAATCTGTCACCCTTCACCCAACCTGACTTCTAAAAGCCCCACTTGCATTTAACAATATGTAATGGAGGGTCATTCCACATAATGGGGCCAGTATAATTAAAAGGAAACTCTGCCTTCATCAGTTATGCAAAGGATTAAACATGAGTGCATTAGTGTTATATTTATGCAGTGTATGGATCACTGACGTAGGAGAATGCAGGTAACAAGGGAAAAACCATTGATAATAATGTAAATATTCTTGAAATGAACCTTTATATTGACAAAAAAGTAATAGGGGATTAGAAAAAAATAGTTTCTCACCACTGACTACCATCAGAAATTAGATCCCATGGGGCTCCAAGGGCAGGACTTTACTTTTTTTTTTTTACTTAAGTTGCAGCTAGTTAATAGATGATAATAAATGGAAAACCTGTTAGTACAGCTGAAGACATACCCTTTTCCTGTGTGACTGTTTGCAGGCTGAGGACAAACATGAGGTGGTTAATGGAGGATCATACGACCTGCTGCAGGACAGCTGAGGCAGATTCTAAACTGGAAATCACACTTCAAATCCTGATTTTATACCTCTGAACTGAAAAGTTTCTCACCTGCTTCATGAAAAATGTCAGCATCGCGTGTACGTTTTCCTCCCAATTAAAAAAAAAAATAAAAAAAAAAATAAAACACTTCAGCGGTGTCCTGATAAAGATTCAAAGGCGTTTCTCACAGACTGCATCCAACCAACACTAATCAGGATGTGAAGAAGTCAATCTTGATGGTAACTAATAGCTGATAAAAGGCTTATTCAATAACACAAAGTTACCAAATGTCATGTTTCAGTTTGATGCATATTGAACAGCTGGCCTTAAAATCTAGTAATATTACAAAATTAGACAACTGACTGAAAATTTGTACTCTACTTTATTCCCACCATGGTGTTTTTAAATCTGATGGAAATTAAGATCCAAAGAACTGTGAAAAGAAATTAAATGTGCCTGTTTTTTGTTATTGTTGTATCATTTTATTTCCTCCAGACTTAGACATTAAACACAGCAACCAGAGTAAAAATTCAAAGGAAAATATATGCAGCTATAGAAATATTTTTTCAACCATCTGCTCAATTTCATATTTTCAACATAAACATCGGTTTTATTTTAACACAGCACATGTAGTTATGGCCTGTAAATATCCTGTAATGTGAAGAGAAATATTTTAAAATTTGGCAAAAGTCAGTTACCGTTTATTAGCCAATAAACATAATGATAGACATAAATGGATTAATGGTTGTTTTCTCTGAATTCAGGTCAGCAATATGTAAGAAATATAGCACCACGTTGTCACTTAAATATATAGGCAATGTTCATTTTATATTTTAGCAGCTTTTTTTTTACCGTTCAGACATGATTATAGATCCAGCAGTGAGTGATGACTGGCTGCGTCTACCGACAGTAGCAGTCTTCAGTTGTCTTTCAGAACCTCATTAATCCATTTATCAAAATGTTGCACTCTGGAGAAAACTGCAGGTTTGTCTGCATCACATTTTCTGTTACCCCATGTGACCAGGCCAAACAGGAAGAAGTCACCACGCTTCTGACAGAACAGAGGAGCTCCAGAGTCACCCTGAGGACAGACCAGAAGCGACACTTTAAACTCCACTATAAAATATATAGTATCAGACTTTTTTCCCCCCCTCAATTATGAAATAAACTATAAATGATGCTTCAAAGGGTTCAGTAACAGTCTGTTCCAACTCTACTTTGTTACGGTTTTGTAAGTAAGAAAAGTGGGAACACATGTTGGAATAGTCTGCATCAACTACTAAGACTTCAGTTACTTTAGTGTTTTCACAGCAACTTTCAGAGGATGTTTCAGATACATACCATGCAGGAGGAGGATCCCGCAGGATGTGCACAGATGTGGGAGTCACTGATGAGCCCGTACTCCCACTTCTCATTGCAGGTGGTCTGGTTAATCAGAGTGAGTGCAGCGTGGTGCAGGCGGTTCGGATCTACAGCTGCTGTGCACAACCAGAAAACAACAGAATGATAAATGCACCAAGTGTAGGAGTCAGTGTGGGTTTGCAACAGTCATCTACAGGTCTTGGTCCTATCCCATAAAGACCTAAACAGCCACTGGCAACCTAAACCATCTACTGATCTGAACTGTCTCATACCTGTTGATCCACTAACCCTATCAATACATGTAAATAATTGGTGTAAAATACAGTTTGTCATCTTTTTATGGTCATCAGATATGACCCATTTGG
>JAPQRQ010000005.1:36688900-36727468 GCA_037367365.1 Apogon talboti | reverse complement strand
AAAAAAAAGCCAAAACTCAAAAACCTATGGAGCTCCTGGGTCTTAGGAGGTTAAAGGTAGTTAAAACGCATGGTTTCTAGATAAATGTCAGCATACATCAGAGGTTCAAATGTTACCATATCAGTAGAGTTTACCTGGAGTAAGGTGTGACTCCTGCACCTTTCACCTGAACCTCCCATCGTCCCCCGGCTCCCTCCTCCACCTCCCCCAGGTACATCACTGCTCCATCTCCCAGCTGACCCGCAAACAGGCCGAACTGGTGTCCGCTGTAACAGTGCGCGGCCGGTTCCGACCCGGGCAGCCTCCTGGAGCCGCTCAGGTAGTCCGCAGCCAGAGGATCCGCCAACACGGCCTGGGCGCTGAGGCCGAGCAGGGCCAGCGCCGACGGCGATACGGACACCAGGGTCGGCCCGGTCAGGGGATGAAGAGCCCGGATTCTGGAGAAACAGGCCCCTGGGACTGTCCGGGACCCCTGGACCTCCGACTCATCCACCGGCAGCTTCTTCAGGGCGGTGTTGTGGAAAGGAAGGCGCTCCAGAGCCGTGGACGCACACCCAGAGGCCTCCATGAGTACTGGAGCCGCTAAGACCCGGTCCGGGATTAACAGAGCTCTGTGTGTGTGGAGTCCCCGACACGTCAAACAGTCCACAATGTACCCGTTAAGCACCACCGTACATGACACTGAAGAAAGAGCATTATTGGGGTAAACCAGAGCCTATGAAGTCCTTAAAAATAAAGAAATCAATAAAATGAAACAGACAGATGAAATTAAAATGAAATAAAAATAAAAATGAAAAAAAGTCTCTAATTATTAGCAACAACAATAATAATAATGCTTACTATTACAGAGGCGAATATGGACAGTAGTGGTATCTTACATTAACACACAAAACCTGAATTAGCAAGGTAGTAGAAATAAAATGAAAAACATAAAATCAACCAATTCATAATAAAAAGAAAATAATAAATAAACTTGAGGGAAAAATAAAACAAAATGAAACAAAATAAAATAAGGCCAGTTACTGAAGTTGTCAGATATTTGCATTTACAGTATGATGTGATGATGTGTAATATTTATTGTGATGATAATGTTAATATGTTACTGGTAAGACTATCTTGACAGCCTATGGAAAACTAGTGTTACACGGTCATGGCAAAACTAAGACTAAATTTTGTCTATGAGTGAATTATCAGACTTTTTTTCCTTAACAATTGGCAGATGATCAACTTTTCAGAGCCTGTGACTCCAATATTTTTATATTACATTATAACAAGTGTGTTAAATCTCCAGCAGATGGCCCCGAAGAGACTGAAATCTGCAAAAGGTGACTGCAGAAGAAGAAGAAGCCCCTGACAACAAATTAAATGCACATAAGGGGCTTCTTGTACACAGTCTGTAAATGCATCATGCATCGGCCCGGTGGTTTATTCGTTTAGTTTGTAGTGGCTCCTCTGATTTACATGAGACTCTGCAGAAATAGCTCGATAGTTGGACATCTGGCTAACAGGAGCTAACAGCAGCCAGTCAAACTTTTAACACCGCATTCGAGAAGATGGACTCGGGTGTCTTCACGGCCATTTCCAAAGGTTGGTTTGGTAGGGATCAGACAAATAATAAACGCACTGATTTGTGGTGAAATATTTAGCTGGACAGAGGTACATTTACGTCAACTTTGTTAGTGCTTCAGCTCCATCTTACCTAGCCTAGGAAGCTAACATATCAGTTAATATCCCATCTTTCAATGGGATATTGTTTTAAAATAGCCTAGGCGTGTATTAAATCCGTAATGAATACATTTTTTACATGTCAGAGCTTACAAGATTGGTTAAAGTGTTGCTAGGTCGGTTTTGAGAAACATTGCTGTTGCTGAATATACACTCAGTGTTGTAATTGGAGTTGCATTCAAAACACGTCACTGTTGTTGCATTGCTGTAAATGTTGTTAATGAATAATCTTTCTAGTCAAACAAAAAACACTACAGGTGTACTATAAACCTCATGGGATTCTCAGATGACAAGACATGTTATGTTTTATTTTGATGTAAAAAAAATGTAATATATGAGGACAAAACATTTAATCTATTCAATACTGCACAGTGTTTTAAACAAGTGATGAGCTTGTCTTAATAAGAAAATGAGTGCCGAGTTAAAGCTGGACAGATATTTTCCTTGTCTTTAAGCCTGGGTGTCTTTCTGCTTTTAGGAGACCCTCTACCTCTGGCCTCACTGCACCTCCTGGTTCCTCCTTTTCAGCTAATATCAGCCTCCATGTGGCAAGTTCTGAAGAATCAAGATGTCATGAACTACTGGAAAGTGGCTGAATTTGTCTCTCTGGTGGTGGACATGGTCCCAGAGCTGCTCATGTACAAACACAGGACCCAACTCAACCTGGGTTTAAGAGCAAAGGTGAGAACCTGAGCATGAGGACACAGACCTGTAGAAAGTTGCCCCTGTATGTATGTGGGTTCACATTTAGAATTTTTTGTTAAATAGGAGACTAAGTTATGTTGTGAAACTAATGATTTTTCTGTGAAATGTTTTTGTTTTACTCCTCATCAGTATATTCTTGAGTTGTGTCGAAGTGAACAACATGTGGAACCTGACTTCATCTTATCTCACCTGGAAAAGATCAGTCCACAACATAGAGCTGTGGCTGATGTGAGTGTGTTGTTCTTTTTCATTCACACCAGTGGTAATGCAGAATATAGTCTAACATTTCACACAACTGCTGATGAAATGACGATTTAAAACTATTTAATTTAAATTAATGAAATTGTTAATATATGTACATGAATTGAATATTTAGTTACTTAAAATAAATACATTATTCAATTTAATTACTTGGTTGTAAAGCTGTCATATTGTATGTGTAATGTTTACGCTCATGTTACAGATGAAAGAATCAGAGGAGGAAGAAGCAGCAGCTCACTTTCTGGAGTTGATTCAGACTCTCCTAAAAGACACAGATGACAGACGAGACTTTTTCTTGGTGAGGAAATATAATCTAAGGGATCATCTTAAAGGTTAACGAATGTCCCACAGTTCCACTTGACCTGGAATATGGTTGGTAATATGTCAGATTTGACAAGACTTTAAATTAAGTGGTCTTGCAGTAAAAAAAAAAAAAAAACAAAACAGTTGTGAGTAGCTACGGAGTTATTTGACACTGGAGACATTCATGGAGAAATGCAAAATAAAGTTCTTTTGTCTCCTTTTGTCTCCCAAAGGAGGTCTTCCCTGCTGAGTTTGGACCACAATATGAAGGTGACCTGCAGATGCTGTTTTGGGAGTTTCTCTGTCGACTGGGTCAGCTGTTGCCAGTTCCTGATCTTGAACAGGTGAAAAGTTTCTTTATAATTTCTGTGAAAAAGTAAGTCCAAATGTCAAAGTTTAGCGTATATCAGGGGTTTTCCTGTACCTCCGTTGTTGTCTGGGTTCCACTGTCTTTACGTAAGGCTTTATAATTTTTGATTTCTCTGTGTGACGAGTATTACCATTAATTTCCTGCAGACTATTTCTTGGCTTGGAGGTGAGTGCTCTGTATTGAAGGATGGTGTGTATTCTGTGTTTGAACCCACACATATGAAGAATTTGCTCCAGCACCACAAACACCTTGGACATTTGGAACAGCATGGTACCTACGTTTCTATAACTAATACTGAATTTGGCTTCAATTGTTTGAGACAAAGATTTAAGACAACAACTTACTTGACTCTTATTTATCTTTTTTTTGCGCAGTTCCTCCCTCCAGCATGGGAAACAGCATCCTGTCTTCTCTCTCTGCAGCTCACTCCAACAGGCAGACAAAACCTTCAGACTGCCAGTCAGATCCACTGCAGGGCCTCAGTGAGGACACACAGCCTGTAACATTTGTAGATGATGTAGCAGTTGAAATCATCACAGTGACAGATTATGCAGAGGTTGAACTTGGTGCAAACACTGACATAGAAGTGGTGATAGGAGAAAACTTCGAGAGAACTGATTCTAGCACAGCAGCTGAGCACACATTGGTAGCACTTCCTGAAGAGACGACCAGGAATGGGGAAAAAAGTGATGCGGAGGAGGAGAAACCATTAGGTGGTCTGACAAACACTGTCCACCCAGAGGCGAAGGATGACGCCCTGTCATCACAAAACAAAATCTCTTTGGGACCACATGACTGCCCAGACTGTGAAAAAAAATTTAAGTTCGCCTCTTCGCTGACTGCCCACAGGGTTATTCACACAGGTGAACGCCCCCACCAGTGCAATGAGTGTGGCCGCTGTTTTTCCTTCAGGCAGTCTCTTGACAGGCACAGACACACTCACAAAACAGGGCGCAGGTATGACTGCATCATATGTGGAGAATCCTTCCTCTCCCTGTCAGCCCGCACAGAGCACAAGCAAATGCACATGAAAGATGGAGTCTACACATGCCAACAGTGCAGTAAAAAGTTCAGCTGGGAGCTGGCACTTGCGAGGCACATAAAAACTCACATCGAGCAAAATGCAAACAAGTCCACAGGAGAGAGTCAGGAGGGAAAAGAGGTGGTTTTGACTGAAGAAAATGTTGTCAAAGCTCTTGCACCTTCAGAAATTGACTGTAAGGTACAGGCAGATGATGCAGAGGTACAGAGAAATGAGTGTAGCATCTCAGAGACGGGAGGAATGGCCCCTCAACTTGTCAATGAAGTAATTTCCTTGGTCAAAGTTCGCACAAGTGGCCGCAAACGCAAACCAACCATGAAGATCCAAGTGATAAATTTGCAAAAGAGCATCACCAGTAAGAGAAAGATGGAACTGGCCAAAGCAAACCCACCTGTGCTGAAACCACTACCTTTTAATAGGTAAACACATCCAGGCTCATGAATCAGTTTTTAATTTGTTTCTGTCTCACCAATGCCCTTAGACAAATATAACAATATGTTAATAACCTGTGTTGATACATTATCTATGATAGTTAAAATTAACACAATGTTAATTTCCTTTGTTTTGATCAGCGCAGAGCATTCCTATGGTACTCCCATGGTCTCACCAAAGGAAGGTGATGAAGGTCAGTGTGCATATTTAGAAATATAGTTATTCATCTTTCTCACTAAAAAGTCAAATTGTCTTAAGTTTTTATTTTTTTTTCTTAAAAAAATAAGTTCATGTCTTAAGTGGAAATTTCAGCTTACTATATGGATGCCTCATAAACAGAAGAGTCCCTCCTTTGCTGCATGCTGTTCCCCTCTGTCTATCCATATCTCCTGACAGCTTGTACTATTAACTAACACATTAAATCACACCAGTGCCCAAACACTTAAAACTACATTTTCACAGCCTAATGTTAACTTTATAGCACCTAATATCTGTGTTTTTCTGAAGGTTCCGTGGCTGAAGGCTCATCTGCTGCATTTTCCTGTCCGAAGTGCTCCTATTTCCATCCAGAGGAAGAGTATGTCCAGCAGCATATTGACAAAGCCCACTCTGCTGAGGCTGAGGATGACAAATTATCCATACAGGCCCTAACAGATGAGGACGGACGTTTCGGTTGTCCTGACTGTGACAAAACCTTCAAGTTTCAGTCTTTACTCAAAGCCCATCAGCGTATCCACACAGGCGAGCAGCCATTCCTCTGCTCCCAATGTGGACGGCGTTTCTCCTTCAAACAGTCACTGGAGAGGCACAAGCAGACGCACAAGTCAGGACGCAAGTATGAGTGTTTGATCTGTGGGGAGTTCTTCAAGTCCCTGGTGGCTCAGAGGGAGCATAAGAGCACCCACATGGAGAACGGCGAGTACCTGTGTTCCGAGTGTGGGCGGGCCTTCTCGTGGAAGTCCGCACTAGTGAGGCACCTGAAGACTCACAGTGAAGACACTGACAAGGCGGAGCGTTTGTACAAATGCCCACACTGTGAGCAGGGCTTCAGCTGTGCCAGCTACCTCAGCAGGCATCTTCAGACTCACCAGGAAGAAAGAGTGCACACATGCAACTGTGGAAAGAGTTTTGCCTACCGGGCAGCTCTCACAGCACACCAACGCATCCACCAAAAAGAGCGGCCACATGTTTGTGCACAATGTGGCAAAGGATTTCTCTACCGGGGTGGTCTGCTGAGCCATATGAAGATACATTCACAGGAAATGCCCTTCATGTGTTCCTTCTGTGGCAAGAGCTTCAAGAGAGAACGCAATATGAAGAAGCACGAGCGCTGCCACACCAGGGAAAACGTTTTCAGCTGCTCGCAGTGTGACAAAAGTTTTGTCTACAAGGCAACTTTAATCAGACATGAGCTGACACATTCAGGTGAGAGGCCTTACCTCTGCTCTGACTGTGGGAAAGGCTTTTTTTCCCATGCTGAACTTCTGAAGCATGAACGTTTCCACACTGGCCACAAGCCTTTCCAGTGCCCCCACTGTGGCAAGAAGTTCACTCAGTCCTGCTACCTAACCATCCACCTGCGTTACCACACTGGAGTCCGCCCATACTCCTGCTCTGAGTGTGACAAGAGCTTCCTTAGTGCCAACCGCCTGAAAAGACACCAAAGAACACATTCAGGGGAAAAACCATACCTGTGTGTAGAATGTGGGAAAGGGTTCCGGCAGTCCTATCATCTCAAAATGCATCAAAGAACACATACCATAAAGTTAACATAAACTCAATGGATCTGGAGCTTAATATTTGTTGTATGAATTGTGCAAAGAATTTTGTCAGGAACAGCAACTTAGGTTTTTGTAGCTTTATCTCCTCTGTAACCATTCTGAATTACCTCTAGTAAGTAAAACTTGTTCTAGAGAGAATAGGTTCATGTTGAATGTTGCATTGTACTGAATACACTTGACTCGCTAATTGCATCGCAATTAAAGCACATTGAACAAAGTAATGAGTTTTCCAATTCATTATGATATAACTGTTACCATTCTGTTGGCATCTTGATTTAAACAAAACAACAAAGAAGGGTCTATTTAAATCTAGTTTATTGAATTATATGGGTACAACAGAGACTTTCATATTGGTATGAAATACAGATGTAAAAAGATTTGTGTGGGAACATGTTACATTTTCTTTTTACCACAGTGATTTAACTTCAAACAGTAACAAAAAAAACTTTGGCTTAGACTCAGGCCGACAGTAGAACAGACAAGACGGGGTCATTGAAGTCCAGGTTAGTCATTTAAATTTAGTGTTGCATCTTTAGAATAGCCAAAGGATTTCAGTTGCGCATTGCTTGGTTTGCTATCTTCAAATACAATGGACGAGGTGAAAAATGTATTTTATGGCAGTTAAATGTGAAAGCTGTACTTAAACAAAAAACTACTACTGAATCTAGCCCGTCTAGCTCCAAGGTCATACATGATGGGTTCAGAGAGGACGAGTCAGACAGTAATCTACATAGCTATGTGTAGAGTAATGGGGCAGTGGTCACTCCCCATTGCCTTGTTGCGAATCTTGCTGTCACACAGGCCTGGCACCAGAGCAGATGACAGCAAAAAGTAATCGAGACGCCAGCCCACATTCTTTGCACGGGAGTTCATCATGTAGGTCCAGAAGGTGTAGGCATTGGTCTGCTCAGGGTAGAGCTCACGGAAGCTGTCGGTGAAACCTGCCGCCAGCAGCTGGCTGAAGCCCTCACGTTCCTCTGGGGTAAAACCTGCGCTTTTCTTGTTCCCTTTGGGGTTCTTCAGGTCAATCTCCAGATGTGCGACATTGAGATCCCCACATAGCACCAGAGGCTTTTGCTTCTCCAGGTCGCTCAGGTATGCACGGAAGTCCACGTCCCAGGTTTTGCGGTAATCTAGACGCACAAGGCCTCTGCCAGCGTTTGGTACATAGGCGGTCACCAAGAAATAGTTTGGGAACTCAGCAGTGATGACACGGCCTTCTTTGTCATGCTCTTCTTTGCCTGGCAAAGATGTTTTGTGAGGTCAGACATCTGCATACTCTAACTTTTTATGTAGCCTTACTAGTTTTCATAATGCAAATAAATGGTATCCTAACTGTCAGGACAAGTCACTTGAAACCACACGTATTCACACTGACACAACTTACCAATGCCATATGTCACTTTGATGGGCTCCGTCTTGGAGAGTATGGCTACACCACTGTAACCCTCCTTATCATCTGACACAGCCCAGTACTTGTGTGGGTACTCAGGCATAGATGTAATGTCAGCTGGAAGGTCCTTCTCTGCACACTTTGTTTCCTGTAGGCACATAACATCTGGAGCCTCCTCACGCACCCACTGGGAAATGAAGATTGAGAGAGTGAAGCAGAGTTTTTTTTGAGTCTGTAGAAGCCACTTAAAATGCAAAAGGTCAAACTCTTGAACTGAAGTAGAACTAAAGTCTACTATAAACCTACATCCAGGCCCTTCTTTTTCACCCAGGCTCTCAGCCCGTCAACATTCCAGGAGGTGATTTTCAAGTTGGCATCTCGACCATCCTTACTGGTCAGTTTGTCAGGAGGATCATCATACAGAACAACAGGCTCAGGTTCCTTGGTCTTCTTTGCTTTCTTTGCAGAAGCTGAAAGATGATGATGAAGGTCAACTTTAACTGTGAGATGATATTGTACGTAGTATTCAAAACTGCTTTTAATGTACAAATGAAGAGTTAACTGTTTAAGTTCTATTCATGCTTGCTGTGTACCCGAGTCATTTTCCCCTTCTGCAACAGCCTCCTCTGCCTTCTTGCCTCTCTTCATATTTGAACTCGTCCTGACAACAAACACACCTCGCAGACACACAACACGCACACACAACAGGCACACGCGGCGCTGGGAAGAAAAACAAACATTTTACATTGCCTGTTCATTAAGTGATAAAACCATTACAACTCTGGTAATCAGTTGTGTGTAGTAAAGAGATTAAAACATATTTATCCATGATAAAATTATACGCAATTACAATAAGTCAAGAGGTTGTGTTTAGATCTAGTACAATGAGCCAAAACAGTCAAGCGAATGCATCTACATTAACACATGCGTGCTTTTTCTACTGGGTGCTTCAACCTTCCAAAGTTCAGATTTTTCAGCGGTTGAGCTATGCAACATCCCCTCAATGGCCAATGCATTTCTGAAGTAAATGATAACCCACATTTTTGCAGTCTAGTAGTATAGCACAAAGCAAGGAGAATGCACATTTCCGCACGCCTGCTGCAAAATCATAAGTAAAATAAAAATAATCAAAACTACACCAATTATCAGCTATTTTAAGTGTTTTAACAGGGCGGAGTGTGTGAAAAGCTATGCTAACACTAGCCATAGTCCTCGTATGACAAAGAGCACGCAGCAGCAGGCGGCCTACACTGAAAATGAATGAATGGAGAATGAGAAGCTAGCTTAACTTTACTACACTGCTTATATGGGCATTAACAAAACAATGCTGAACAAATAATTTAGCTTTTCATTTCAACGTGATTTAGGGAAAGCAAATGCAAATAATCTTACTTGCACTTTCAAAACAGGATGCGAAGAATAGACAAGTGCTACTTCTCAGTCACTCCCCCCAAAACACTCACACATACACACACAAAGCAGAGCAAAGATTTGTCTGCTCCGTCCACGTGCTGCTTTACTTAGAACTACCGGGTATGCCTGGACAAAATCACAAATACATTTTATTGAATTATTTCTTATTTAATATATTACAGAATATACAGCACCGTTGTTGCTATCATCCATCCACATTACTCTACATTCGCGCTGTATAGAAACACTGAGAATATAGAGTTTTTTTGTAAGGCGAAATCTGAGGCTGCTACTGTTTGGGTCCTGCGGGCTGTATGGAAGTTCAGTGGCTAAATTGTTAAGTTACCACAAGTCGTGAGATAGTTATTTAATAAAGTAACTGGCTAAGTTTTGATTAATGTGAGCTAACGAAGGAAAGTAGAAACAAGGTAAACATAGTTCGTTTATGCAGTATAGTATTAATACAGCTTGAGAATGACAGTTTACTACCACTGCTATTAAGTGGTTAGCATACAGGATTAACGTTTGGTTTACAAGATATGCACAGCATGTGTATGCGTATATTTATCTGTTACATGTCTATATCAAGTTTAATATATAGCCAAATATTCTCTGTTGGTTTGAGGGTTTTTTTTAACAATACATTCCGCAAATTGACTTACTTAAACTCCTACATTAACACACGTCCAGTTGGGTTATTAAAACGAAATAACCCTTATTCTTTGATAAACACAAAGTCTCCCAAAGGCCAGTGTGTAGGCTAATAATGATACCTATTTTAAGAAAAAACAAATATGTTCCAGGAAAGGTTATACATAGTACTGTGTCTGCTATCGAAGGAAGAAAATATTTGTTGTAATTCTTTTCTCAATTGTATTTTTAGCTGTCATGACTATAGTACTTGGGTTTGAGGGCAGTGCCAATAAAATTGGTGTGGGAATCATCAGAGATGGTGAAGTGCTTTCCAATCCTAGACGGACCTACATCACACCTCCGGGCCAAGGCAAGTGCTGAAACACTACCGTTACCTTCTTTTTCATTGGTGATATGCTCACCTTGCCTAATTTTGTCACCATATTTTGTTTTTTCAGGGTTTCTGCCCAGTGACACTGCCAGACACCACCGTGCTGTCATTCTGACTGTCCTGAAGGAGGCGCTTGAACAAGCAGGACTGAAATCTGCAGATGTTGACTGTGTGGCATATACCAAAGGTAACTCAATGTTCTCAGGGCTCAGGATTAAGTAGATGGGGTGATGGGCATTGAAACCACATTGGCTTTATAGATGAATCTCATTCTCAACTACTTTTCCATTAAAACATTATGAATGTCCTTCAGAGAGGCAGTGTTTACAAACGTAAAAAAATTGCCTTACTCTTGCCTCATTGATCAAACAAACTATAAACATTGGGGTGAAGATGCTCACCAGAAATGCACTCACAACTTAACACTGCTGTTGCATCTCCCTACACTGTCTGAAACTCATTGTTTACACACATCTGCAATGTGGTATCATTAAGTAGTTTTCAAACAAAAACTCTGTCAATTGGTCAAAATAACACTGTCATCTCATAATCTTCATGTAGATTATTTCATCCGCAGTTTACATTATAGCAAGCCACAGAAAAATCACAAATTACCTCAATTTCCCATGGGCTGTGTGTTGACGTTAGCTGTACAAAAGATGCATTTTGAATTGTCCAGACAAGGTCATAATATAGTCTCAACAAATGACAAACTTCAGTAACATAATGGCATAACTTAAGAACTTTATACCTTCATAAAAGCTTCATAATCAAACTCATCAATGTAGGAGAAACAATGGGACTTTATCAAACATTGTTCCTCTACATTGTGTCCAATGGGGAAAAAACACAATAATTTCTTCTATTTTTGTTACTTTCTTTGACTCTGAAAGTTATTTCCTTCTAGACCTGTTCTTCAACCACTTGGTGCCATGGAAGGCTGTCAAAGTTACTCACTGCACCCTCCAGTGGTCACATACATTCAAAGTGACATTAACCTGTTTTTGTGAATAAATTCAGTTCCTATATTTGCAATTCATTACAATGATATCTTTGCCATAATATCAGAATTCTTTATTCTTAACACTGTAATGATAATTTTATGTGATAAACAAGAAATACCACATATAACCCCTTAAATTTAGACATATTCTCACAGTAATCATAATACAGTAACAATGTATAACATAATAAACACATGGCAGCCCACTATGCTTAGAATCCATCAACACATGCAGATTCTAATCATAGTGTAAAATAAAGCTCTTCCTCAGTTGATTACGTATAGTTTTAAAATGTTGGTTAAATAGAAGTCCGTGCTTCCCACTACAAGTAATGGGAGCATCAGAGATTGAAACTCACCATGAACATCAAAATTCTGAAATGGGTTCAGTTGTCTTCCAGTCTACATGATAATGCAGCTCCCTTGATAACAGAGGTCACTGGTATGAAAAACATCCTCCTTTCCATGATGTTGAAAAGAGGCAACATTAAGCAGTCATTTTACATATTGATTTAAGGCATTCACCTCTGTTTAGTCTCTTATTTCTCTGATGTCTGTGGGCCATGAGTAAAATCAATCAAAATATTACAATTTTATACTATATAAATTTATAGTTATATTCTATGTCAAGGCCGGCTCGGGGAGCCTTGACAAAGCACGCGAACTCAGGAGGGATGCCAGCAAGCGAAGGGAATTTATTACGTAAAAGAAGATAACGAGGTAAGACAAGGCGGAATGGACACGAAGACCAATCCATCAGAAGAGACCCAGCGACCGCCACCGCTGTCCTTTCATAGCCTTCTCTGTTGTGTTTACGTCTCTGTGGCAACCGTCCTTGTCGTCACATTGCCACAGCAACTGCCAACCGCCAACTACCACTGTTGTGCTCCAGAAGTTGGAGCCACGCCCCCAGCCGGGATGCCTGGGAGAAACCCAACAGCTTCAGTGGTCACTTGTGTGTGTGAGAGAGAGGGAGAGAGAGAGAGGGAGAGGGAGAGAGGGAGAGGGAGAGGGAGAGAGAGAGAGAGACTTGCTCGGGGTACCCCATCACATCTATGTTATAGTTATATTCTGTTTATAGTTAAATTGTATTATTTCCTATTTTTTTCCACTATGTTCATTTTGCACCATGGGGCCTTAGAGTTTTGTAATTTCACTTTTCTGTATGCAGTGTACATATGACAAAACTGACAATAAAGCGGACTTTGACTATGACTAGAATTACAAGATTTCTTCATCTGTTATTGATCAAAGTAATATAATAGTTCATTAAATGTCTGTGCTGTTGTTTTTTCTTCCTTTCTCTCAGGTCCTGGTATGGGTGCCCCCCTGGTGACCGTGGCTCTTGTTGCCCGTACTGTTGCTCAGCTTTGGGGGAAGCCACTCCTCGGTGTCAACCACTGTATCGGTCACATCGAGATGGGCCGACTCATCACCAATGCCAACAATCCCACTGTGCTTTATGTCAGTGGAGGGAACACACAGGTTGGTTTCTGTGAAGTCTTCATTCCAAGAGCTACTGTGCTTTATTATGCTTTTGCGCAAAGCTGTTACAACACACGCTGTGATTAGCTGTTATTTGACTATCATAACCTTTGTCTGTTTCTTCTTGTGAAGGTTATTGCATACTCAGAGCGCCGCTACAGAATATTTGGGGAGACTATTGATATTGCAGTTGGTAACTGTTTAGACCGGTTTGCCAGAGTTATTAAGGTTTGTGTCATTTTTGGCCTCAATATTGTAACCATTGGCCTTTGATTGTTTGTGATAGATATGAGTTAATACATTGGGTATGAACTTGTTTGTCCATTCAGATCTCCAATGACCCCAGTCCAGGCTACAACATAGAGCAGATGGCTAAGAAGTGAGTAGTACATAAATAGAAATTGCTCTTTGTATCACTAGTGGTGACTGAGCAATTGCATTGAATTGACTGAATACCCTGTGTGTGCCTTTAATTTTAATGTCCATATTTCCAGAGGAAGTCAGTATGTGGAGCTGCCATACACTGTAAAAGGAATGGACGTCTCATTTTCCGGGATTTTATCCTACATTGAAGTAAGTGCTTTTATTCTTGACTGGGGCTATTTAGCTGCCATAACTGGTTACGTTAGAGTTCACAGTGTTTGTAGTCATGGTTCATAATACTCAAATGTTTTCATTTTTGTAGGAAGCTGCTCATAAGATGTTGAGCTCTGGTCAGTGTACAGCAGAGGATCTGTGCTTCTCTCTGCAGGTTAGACACGACACACAGTATGTGCAGCTCAGTAAGACTTTATGCAGGAAACAATGTCACCCAAAGACATCAGCAAGAAACTTCATTCTGTTAGGGTCAAAAACAGAATGATATGGAATTGAACTAAGAAAACGCAGCACTAATGGCTCCTTCCCTGCAGGAGACCGTCTTCTCCATGTTGGTGGAGATCACAGAGAGGGCCATGGCTCACTGTGGCTCCCAGGAGGTCCTTATTGTTGGTGGTGTAGGCTGTAAGTACACCAGGAAGTGTTTTAACTTAAAAAAATAAATCAAATGAAACAAAGTTTCAGAACTTTGAGAAGAAGTGGTGTCATTTAAGACTGTGGTTAGTAATATATATTTCTGAACATATATTTGAATTCTGAACCAGTTTCAGTTCAGAATTAGGAAGTGATATTCTGGTAGTCTCATGTAACACTCATTATTTTGGAATAGGGGTAAAAGTTCTGTAGGTTGTGTGATTAGTTTTTGAGCAGTGCTGAACTGCTGTAATGTCAGTAGAGACATCGTTTTGGTGGAATGTGCAGAAGGAAGCATGTTGTGGTGGTATTAAAATAACCGAATCCCTACAAAAGAAAACAGCACAGAAATGATGTGTCTTAGTCGAAACATACCATTTTCAGGGTGCAGCTATAGTTCAGAGGATGTTGGTCTTTCATATAGTGGAAGGAATGACAATCCTGTCACTGTACAATGGAAATATTCACCCTTATGCTAGCAGTGTATCCAGCAGGCTAGACTCGTATTCTGGGAATCAGAAGTCAGTGTTGTAGCAGTGTTATAGAAGGATGAGAAAACTGGATATGACAACACTGAAATGAAAACAAATCACTTAACAATAAATATCAACTATTTCTATGGACAGGATACTCTTGTCCATCATGAATATTTTAAGATCAAATGAGTAAAAGCATTCAGTGGCAGCTTCATTAGAATCTGATCTTTGTTTCCTCTGTAGGTAACCTGCGTCTGCAGGAGATGATGGGGGTGATGTGTAAGGAGAGAGGAGCCAAGCTGTTTGCTACAGATGAACGGTAAACCAGTCTGGGCATGTTCTCTTTAAATGACATTAGTGCCTGTAGATAAGGGAGTACAGTAATATGACTGCCTTTATAGTCAGTGGTTATTCATTACCCATTTAGAGACACCTAACACCCACTCCACCCTCCAACCAAATGTATTTGGTGTGAGTGTTTCATGATTGTGCAAATGCAGCTTAGAACCTATAGCAATAGAACTGTTGAAGAAAACACTGAAGCATATTGTCTCATGAAAAAACAGGAATTTGGCTTTTACTTTGCTCCATTTGCTGTTAAACTAAAATGCTTTATTTGGTACTCCATCATAATACATCTGTCTGCTTTAGTAGGTTGTCCAAGCCAAATGTCAGATTACACATCTGTGGATTAGCTTCATATCATTACACTAACTAGAAAAGCACTCGGAGAGTGCATACCTACGCCAAAGTAGCTCAGTTCCCCACATGCTGCTGTAACATAATACCCTTGAAGTGGGTTACCTAGCAACAGATAAACAATACTGTTGAAGTGGGTTACTGTGCAACAGATAAACAACAGGGCCATGTTCACATGGTGTCAAATGTCATGTGCAGAAACAGACAAGCCAGTTGAGAGGTTATTCAACTGAAAATGCCATAAAAAAAAAAAATCCTGGATCACCCCAAAATCGATACGCCCGTTAAAATCCGTCCATAACTTTTTGCGTTATGTTGCTAACACAGACAGACCGACAGACAGACCGACCGACCCTACCCTGAATACATAACCTCCTTGGCGGAGGTAATAACAAAAAAAAGTCACCATTACCAAATCAGAAATGATATTCAGGATTGATTGCTGTGGTAGATTTCTCATCAGAAGCAGGTATCGCTTCTCTACAGCAGTGTTGAAAACCTGGTACACTCCTCTTACAAATATTACTATTCAGGAAAGCACAATGCATGATATGAGGATTTCAAGTCCAGTTATAAGTGTCTTAAAGCAACAAGCATTTGCCTTTTCATTCTGTCACATAGTCTGGGAGTTCAGTCTGCTGTGGACATTGTGTTCCAGTCTACAGCTGATAACTGTTCACTTTGTGCCTCAGATTCTGCATAGACAACGGTGCAATGATTGCTCAAGCAGGCTGGGAGATGTTTAGGTCTGGTCAGGTAACGGAGCTGGAAGACTCATGGATAACACAAAGGTATAATGTCACTTAACAGTTCTCTTTGTGTTAACATTTTCTTTTATATACACATCTAGTCTTTGCATTCTTTTTTATATACACATCTACTCTGCATTTTTTTTAATACACATCTAGTCTTTGCATTTTTTTTTAATATACACATCTAGTCTTTGCATCCTTTTGCCAGCAACTGCCATAATGACTTTTTGTAATGGTTCTAACCTAATGTACTAGTTTAAATTGAGATGGAAGGAATTTGTTCACTGTACATATACACTGCTGTCTTGTTTGACTAATGACCATTCTCCTGCTGTAGGTACAGAACTGATGAAGTGGAGGTGACGTGGAGAGACTAAGCATCTCTTTGGTGTTACATCCAGCCTGTTTGTTGGAGCAGGTCTGTCCTGATATGGGGTACAGCTTTTCTGCATTCAGCTTTGTTGCAATTTGCAGCAGAATTTTTCCATTTTATTAAAAAGCCAGTTTGTTTGGAAGATGTTTTTGAAGCCCATCCTGTGGACAGTCTCATGTTCCCCTTCATTAGCTTCCTTGGGTAGACTCACTGCAGCATTGAGAAATGCACTGAAATATTCTGACTTTGCCACCACAAATTAAATAGGTAAACCGTACAGGTAATGCAGCTGTTAAATTCTACATTTGTTTTGACTACTATTGTTGGACAGGGCTGACATTTTATCAAGATTGTTGTAAAATTAAGGTGCCCCTATACAATATAACAGCTGTTATTATCCCAGCAGACATTAAAAGGTCTGGTGTGGAAGATTTAGATTACAGAATTTCATCAGATACTTTCCTACTTCGTCCATTTGTCTTTTCTCAGCTGTTTGGATCTATGTTTTAGTGTGAACCAGAATCAATATCCTGCTAACTCAAAACAGACAAAAGGCAGATGACTGAAATGTGCAGTTCTACTGATATCCACTATATGGACAAACATATTGGGACACATCTCATCTGGAGCTAGTACGAATTGTCATTTATTTGAAATATGAATAAATTGTTCATGTAAATTGTCAGGAATTATGATAAATGTCAAATTAATTTCTTTTAAGATCAAAAAATTATTTTCTTATTGAGATAATAAACCAGGTGGCTTATAATTATTTATGATAAGAAACATGACACACATTTCAGAAATCTAAAGGTAGAACATTTAAAACAATGACAAAAAAATTTACAATAAAATTCAACTATTAATAATGTAAACAATTCAACTGTTTACATGAAAAAAAATTGCCCTGACATTTATGGTAATATAAAACTAGATTATATTTTGTAGTCTGTCTGCAATGTAACACCTGAATTAAATGTCCCAATACTTTTGTCCATGTTTCACTAAATGGTACACACTGAACCTTTATAAAGGTCCCTTTTGTTGACATGCATCATGAATCAAGTCTGAACAAGTGTTTTTTTTCCCCGCACCGGTCACAGTATGTTCATTAGTGACGGCATTTTCCTGTACCCATATGTGCTGCGAGTTGAAAAGATTTCTTTTTTTAAAAAATTAACGTCGTATTTTTACTTTCGGGTGATTCATTGCAGTTTTATGTCCTCCTGCGTCAAGCCTGTCACATATTGTTGACTATATATTCATGTTGAAATGGTTGTAGATAAACATCAGGTGCTTTTTACAGAACTCAATTTAAAGACAAATAAAAACTTGGAGAATGTGTCAAGTTCATTCCTCTTTATTAAGCAATACTGTTCATTTACATTCCTTCTCCAGTGTAAATTTTATTATTCAATAAATTTTCTTTTCAAAAATCAACATACTGAACACGGTAAAATCCCTAAAGGATTCATGGATAACATTCACCCAATCAGGGAACCAAATGAAAACAAAGAACGGATAACAGCATTAAGATCTAACGGGTAAAGGGTGAACTCTATTGTGCCTTTGACTACACCCTTCTGTAAACTGAAGACATGGTTACACAAGTCCTCTGCATACAATAATAAAACTCAAGCAGGTACAAGACATTCTTCCATTTATAATCGGGGGGCACAAAAAAAAAAAAAAAAAAAATCACTCTGATGAGGGTTTCTCGCACACGGATTGGTCACAACAGATTTTTGAACAAAGTGCTTGATTGACCACTCGCTTTACAGAGGATAACAAAATGACGTTCGGAGTAGTTTGATAAAACTGCAGCTTCCAAAAAGGAAAAAATTAAATTATAGCTCCTTAGAGATTGTATTTTTTTTCCCCATATAAAAACTCAGCTCTACACATACAGCTAAAAATTGTGACAAGAGGCAATGAGTACAGGTCTGATTAAGGCAGGCTTTCTGTAAGGCGTTAAAAAAAGTCCATTGCAGTAAGATCTCAAAGGAGTTAGTCCAAAGTGTCTCAGTGTGGCTTTGTGTGAAGACATCATCCTGAGTGCTGTGTGTGACAGGGACTCAAATTTGTCCATCTTTTTGTGATTTAATGTGCATGTGGGTGTGTTGTGTGTAAATATACTTTGGGTTTCTCACACTGTTAGGCAGGGTGCTCCTGATTTTCCTTATACCAGACAACCCTTTTTGGATCTGGAAAAGAGGACAAGAACAAAAAGTCAAGTCTCTACTATTCAGCTTAAAACATAAACAACAGATTTTTACACCAGTGTGGTTATTTCTAGTTCTTGCTCATATTTCTTTAAAAGACCTTATGATAACATCAGTTATTTACATTTTTAGTAAACTTACCTTTTTTTTGTTTGTTACAGATAGCATTCCACTCTGTGGAGAGGAAAGAGAGTCAGTCAGAACCTGATGCTCAACAGCATTATTTTCATATTTTAGCACATGTAAAAATTGTACTCACCTCTATTGTGATAGTTCAAAGCCTCCACTAGATGGCGACAACTAAGCAGTAGCTTCCCGTTGCCCTCATCCTCCTCTGGGCGCATGGTAGTGGGGACAGGGGTAGCAGCTGGACTCGGGGTTTCTTCAGGAGCCTGGACTGTGACAACTGTGTTGATTTGTGGGTCTTCTGATTGATTAGCGTCTGTGGGCTGGGCAGGGAGGGCGTTGGCAACAGGATTAGAACCAGAGCCCTCTGTGACTGGCCTTGCATCACTGATGAAACTTAGACCCCACTGGTTCTCTAGTAGCACACCAATAGCAGGACGGTCCTCCTCCAGGGGCCCGCCTGCTGCTCCTGCCTTCACCTTGGAGGCATAGCTAACGGCAGGCTGCAGCTTGGCGGGGCTGTCCTGCACTGGGAAGGCAGGTGGGGGCTTGAGCAGTGACAGACTGTCCTCCACCCACCTCTCCTTTTGGTTAGCCTTTTGGGGCCGGTCGTTCCCTCGGCTGACTCCTTTCTGGCTTTCCCTCCGAATGCTGCGCCCTTTGTACTGATGGCCCCTCCGTTCTTTCTCCTTGCGGAAGTTTAAGGCATGTGTGTGACCGGGACCGATCAAGTCGCCCTCAGGAGAATGCTGTCGGGGCTGCTGGTCACTTCCAGAGATGCAGCCTCCACCCCCACCACCTCCACAGTTGCCCGAGCCAGGAGACAGGCGGCGATTGCGAATATGTGGCTCTGAGTTGGTGGCTGAAACAAGAACTGCTGGATCACAGAGGGTGTCTGACTCACACACAGTGTTGCTTGATTCCCATGTACCTGAAAAGGGTGTTGACATGAAGGTTCAATATATCCCGTTGCATTGTGCCATTAAGTATTCTGAAGATGGAGAAGTCAAGTAAAACATGGACACAATCTTTAACTTCTGCCAAGTTAAGGCACACTTCACCTATTGGCCAGACAGTGCAAATCAATGGATAGAATACACCAATGAGTTTTATGATTTGCTTTATAAATAGAGAACAATATTGTCAATAATCATAGACAATATTTAGTTATTAAGCAAAAATGCAATTCGATGAAGCAATCTCAAGTATGAGTGAAAAGTGTAATCAACTTTGGCACCTTACTCTTCACTGACAATTCAAATGGAAGGGTTTGCCCTGATCCCACTTGTACAATTGTAAAACCAGATAATCTCAAACTTATTTTCTGATATCATGGTCCCCTAACAGAAACAAAACCTCAGCTTGCAGAGGTAGTAACTACCACGCTTCTCACTACTCATTTCAACACTGTACCGACAGGATCTTGATTTTCACAATAATATTTAACTAATGGCGGCCTAAAATGTCCTAATCAATATGGGCTGACGAACGGAATATTGTACTTTACAATTTATCCCACGTTTTTTTAAGTCTTTTGAATTTGTTCACTGTTCTAACCACTTCTCTCTTCTTGTTCCTCCTGCATATTTTGGTTTAGTTTTCTGCTGAAACAATGACAAATCTTTTCATCACCAGCATTATTATATTTCCCTCTATTCTGATCCCATTTCCCTATCAAGAGAAGTAACGTCCCTCTCTTCTGTGTTCTTTGACCGACTTACTCCGACATATTCACACTGTCTTTCTGATGGCTAATCCTTGTTTATTCTGTGATCATTTTCCTCATCCATTATCAGTCCTCTGATCTAATTCCTACTGTAATCCATCTACAAAATCTTTCGCTGTCAACCTCACATTACACATATGTTGGCTTATTAAAAGTTAACTCTCCACAGGAGCTTCGTGTGGGCCCAGACTTCGTGTGTCCCGTTCGTGTTGACACAGCCAGCGTGTCTGGTTCTGACCGCCACATTTCAAACCGTGTAGCTTAACGCTTCTCCCGCACTCAATCAAACCTCAGTGTGACAAGAAGGCCGATAACTTACTAAACTCTCCTTCGTAATGAATAGCTGCCATTTTGTCTCTTCTGTCATTACTGTGGTTTGTGAAAACACATCAGATCAATGCTGTGCTAGTAGCCGTCAATGCTACTCAACACAGCGAGACATACGGACCAGCGCCGGCGTTAGCAACCGCGAAGTAGCAAACGGAAAAATTCAGTTAAATAAACTCGACGTTTTGGGGTCAATCCATACACGACGAAACTTCCAAGTCATAAAATTTACCCAGTGGGTGTCGTGAAAGTCGAGGCTTTACTTTTTAACAATTTCAAGCTAGCGTTGGTTAGCCTCAGCCAAAGTTTCGTAACACCCATTCAAAACGGATAGCAGGCTGCCGTCGATACTGCTAGCATCAGCGGCGCTAACAGCGTCGGGAAGCAAACACAATAACACGTATGGAAGTGAATAATTTCGATTACATATATCTAAAAGTGATCCAAACTCACCTGTTTTGATATGCATGTCTTTTTGTTGACTGTGTCGCTGAACCTAAACCGTTTAATAACTTTTGTTTACAGCGTTGAGACAACGTCGGCTCGCTAGTTGAGTCCTTCTGTGGCCACCCGGAAGCGACACGAGAATGTGGGTGGGACAGGAAATCCCAGCAGATAAAGGGTCCGGCGGGAAACTTGGATGGAACACATGAAAATGTTCAAACAGTAGTAGAACCAATCATATCACAAACTGTCATGGTGACATAGGTCAAGACGTGATCTAATATACAGGGTGTCCCAAAATATGTGACATCATTTCATCACCTAATAATGTTTCAATTTGTTTGCTGTTTTTTCTCAAAAAAGTGTAATCATTGTTATTTTTCTGCTTTCAGGAATAGAATATATAGATAAAACTAAAAATAAAACATTTTCTGTCCAAAATAAATCCTATTAAGTATCATTTCTCCTGACCATGGAGTCACTCCGATATGGACATCTCAAATGATGTCAAGTTTTTTGGAACACCCTGTATAATGTATGATCTAATATAATCACAAGTCGCTCCTAAACTATGGAAAAACTGTCACTGTCCATTTTATTTAACTTTTTTTTACTCCTTGGCTTTTAGCCGAGCATGAGACTGCTCTTGTTTTTATTGCTTTAATTATTTTTTATTGTTTGTTTTATAGTTATGTTTTTATGATTGATATACAACACCTAGTTTCAGCAGTGCTTTATGATAAGTTGAGTGATATACTGGAAAGCCAAATTGGAAGTATAATTAAGATGTCATCTCTTTGAATGAAGTGCAAAAACAATCCAAATTCACACAGTCATTCTTCAAGTTCATAGTGTGATGTGTCTCCTTATTTACCTATAGATGACTGGGTACACTATGCTAATTATCGTAAAACTGCAAGGGATGAGCAGAATATGAACTATTAACAATAACAATATCAAGTACGAGGGTAATTCAAAAAGTTCTAAGACAAATGCCATAAATTCAAACTGAGTCAAACTAGTTCAACAAAATTCTATCAAGAAGGAATTTTTCAGTGGAAACATTGCTTGCAGAAGTGTATTGACGTAGGTGGATGTTATGTAGAAAAATAATTTTGCTACTTTCAAAAATAACGTTTTTTTTTTTAAATTTGTCTTAGAACTTTTTGAATTACCCTCATATAATTAAAAGGTCACCTCTATATGTAGTCTGACTGTGCAGTGGTTTTGTTTTCAAACCTGTTTTTTTCTACCCTTTTTCATTGCAAGTCTTTTGGATTTGTTCACTCTTCTGGCTGCTCTGTCACATCCACCCACATTTTACAGAATGTATTCCATATTCTCCTGACTGTCATCATTCTACTTTTGCTCTGGTTCCTCCGTAGTTAAACTTTGCCCATCCTACATCTCCTTTCTGTCTGTGTCTGCTTGACTTTATTGCTCTATTCACACTGTCGTCTCTTGTGAATATCCTCCAGATTTTATATCTCCCCATTTTTGTTCTGTCAAACGTCCTTTTTGTCACAATGTTACCTGTGTATTATCATCACTCCTTGCCTCATTGTCGCCTTTATATAAATAATTTTTTACTACATGAAAATCTTGTGTTTGAATCATAAGAGAAGTATATTATTAGTGTATGAAGACCCCTTTCATAAACTAAAACGTAATTCCTGCTTTGTGTCAAAAATGCAAACAACAGCCTCCTCTCTTCACTTGCACATGGAGCTTTGCATCCTAAATCTGACAGCACACTGGGGTCAATTTCCTTTCTGTCACAGTCCTTCAGTAATTAGTTGAAGGTTAATTACTGCAGATTAAAAAAAAACATTCAAACAGATTAAAGGTCTTTTTCACATTTTAATGACAAAGCAAAAATGAATAGAATCAGATAAAAACATTAGATTCAGACAGTGGTTCCACAACTACACCCTTCTCCATATGTGTGCGCAAGTGCCGCTTAAGCCTTGTAGAAGTAGAGAAGCTCTTCTTACAAAACAGGCAGTTGTGGGGTTTTTCCCCAGTGTGTGTTCGGATGTGCATGTTGAGGTCAGAGGAGCACCTGAACCTCCTCTCACAGTACGTGCAGGGATAGGGCTTTTCTCCCGTGTGGATCCTCTTGTGTAGGAGGAGCTCCCCAGAAGTCAGGAAGGTTTTCATGCACTGAGGGCACTCATGGGGCCGCTCCCCTGTGTGGGTCAGGTTATGCCGGACAAGCGAGGTGGACTTGGCAAACCTCTTCCCACAGCGTGTGCAGGCAAAAGGTCGCTCGCCTGTGTGTGTGTTGAGGTGTTCACTTTGAGCGCGCTTGGTTTTAAAGCTCTTCGGGCACTGTGGGCAACTGAACGGTCGATAGTTGCTGTGGCTGCGCTGATGCCTCACCAGTTCTCCATGTGTGAGGAATGTCTTATTGCAAGTAGAGCATAGGTACGGCCTCTCTCCTGTGTGGATTCTTTCGTGTCGTGTAAGGCTGGCCAGCTGAGTGAAGCTCTTCTCACAGTAGGAACACTGGAAGGGCCGCTGGCCATTGTGAGTCAGCAAGTGCCTGTTGAGGATCTGGAGCTGAGTGAAGCTCTTTCCACACTCTGTGCACGGGTACGGACGCTCTCTGGTGTGGATCTGTCTGTGCTTATTCAGGAGCCACACATGTGTAAAGCTTTTACCACACTCACAGGAAAATGGCCGCTCACCGGTGTGTTTCATCTGGTGCCTTTTGAGGTCTGAAGCTCGACTGTAAATCTTTTCACACAAAGAACATTTGTACTGACGCCTGACTACATGACTCTGCCTGTGCCTCAGTCGCTCCAGGATACTAGTGAAGCTCTCACCACATTTCTGACATTTGTACTGGCCGCCCTCTTTCTCTGGTGTCTCCTCTGCTACCACCACCTCTGTCATTAAGTCAAGAGGAGGGTTGCAAGTCTGGCCACAAGCAGTTCGCTCAAAATGCAGCTTGAGCAGTCCCATCTGAGTGAAACGTTTTCCGCACTGTGAGCAGAGGAATGGACGCTCTCCAGTGTGAATGCGTTGATGTCTGGTCAGATCCCAAGAGTTCCTGAAACCCTTTTTACATTCCTCACAGGTGTATGGACGCTCACCTGTGTGGGTACGCTGGTGACGGGTCACATCTGAGGCACGTGTGAAAGTTTTGCCACACTCTTGACACATGTGAGGGTCAGGTCTGTGATGGATGGGGAAGGGCTTTGGGAACTCGGGGCGCTGAACTTTCTTCGTAGGAGCCTGAGCTGTTGCAGCAGCCTCCTGGAGTTTGCTGTACTGCTCAGGATGGTTTTGTTCAATGTGTTGTAGCAGGTAGGACTCCTCCATGTGGAAGAATGGACACTCAGAGCAGGCAAATACCTGGGTGGACATCTCCACAGTGGCACCTTTGCAGCAGACAGGATAAATGAGTTTACTACACATTACCACACATACATTGTTTCACTTCCAACATTTTGCATTTTATATGTACTGTTTTTTTTAATCATAAAGTTTCTTTTGAAATAGAGCTATCTGATGTTAGATGAAAAAGAACTTAAAGAACCAACAGCTGAAATGAAAATCTGCCTCAGGAAAAAGTGGGTGTTTGCCTTATATTAGATAGACTGTGGTAGTTTGTTTTGGTTTACCTTGTCTGCCAAGGTGTTCAAGGCTTCTGTGGTGTTGCAGAAGTGACCTGAGGTCATCAGGGTTAGAGAGAGCTTGTAAGCAGTCTTTCAGCACAGAGGGGGCAGAGGTCAGCCATAAAACTGTCTGTTTATGGGCAAAAGGAAGTTTTTCAGCAAGGACAGACAGGTAATTACTGTATATGCCAAAGTGAAATGCATACAAAGAGTGAACAGGCCATCAGTGTCTATTAGCTGAGCACAAGCTACAAATGTTCTTACATAAGACAAACTTCAATGAGAAATAGGAATTATAAGCAGAAGGGATTTCGACTGTACGTCATACCTGTGTTTTATTGCTACTGTTCTAGTGCGTAGACATCTGAAATATGTCTTACCTGACCAAGATCTGGTACTGGCAGGAGCTTCTCCAGCCTGGAAAGAAACTCCCACACAAGGAGCTGCATGTCTGTATCATAGCTGTGACCATATTCTGTGGGAAAAACTTCCTAGAAAAGATCAAGATAACAGTTACTAAGTCAAAAACAAAACATCTGACAGGGTAAAATCACACACAATCAATTATAAGAAGTGCATTAATATTCACACTTAGAACGTGAGCTAGGCTACATGTGAAGCTATACCACCTGGTAAAAATGCTTCCTCTCCTCTGGGTCCTTCAGTAGTGTGTGGATGAGCTCCAGGAAAATCACCTCCTCTGCATCCACCTCTGCATCCCCACTCTGAAATAAACCTTCACTATTAGAGGGATCATCTAAAACAATGTCTACATATCAGTGTTTTATCTGCCCAGTACATAAAAGGAATCAGATCATGAAGATGCCCAATGACAGAAACAACTGAACGGTTGCATTAACATACTACTGTTACTTACACCTGTGTAACCTGGTGGCCGCAGTCGTTCTAGGTGGGGCTGTATACACAACATGTTGGCATTTTCTTCAATTTTGCACAACTCAAGAATTATCTAGACAGAAGGATGCATAGGAATGGAAGAGTGTGACATACTTTGGAGCCACACAGCAAGTATCTGGTGTGGACAACATCAACAAGATGATTAAGAAAATAGTATAAAACTACTTCACTTCATCTCAAATTCAGACTCACTTTAGCTCGGAGTCGAAGGAGCAGTTTTCCTCTTTGCTTTGGGTTGAGCAGGTCTGGGACTGTTGCTGTCACCAGTGTCACAAACTCATCTAGCTTTTCATAATCCAGGACATCCCTCTGCTGAGCCACCTGCCACATGGCTGCAGAAAGCAGCCGCAGAGGAGGTATCAGCAGCCGCAGAGATGACAGGGGCAGGAATATATCTGCACAAAAACACAGGGGGGTGGACAGAGTTAATAACACTACAAAGTGATGTGTCAAGTTAGATAACATTGAGATCAATGTGCTGATTTCAGTCATCAACACTTTGCTAAATATTGACAAGTGACCCATTAAAACCTTAACGTCAGTAAAAACTAAGCCTTAACCATTTTTTTATTCGTTATATACACATATGCCGTTATATACGGAACGTTCTACCTTCACTATTCTGGCAGATTGTGTTTACATTAACTGGATGTAATCACTGCTGTTAGCTGCTGCGGCTAACGACACTTTGCAAGAAAGCTAAAGGAATTAACTCTTAGCTGAAACATATTCATCAGACATTTAAGTAAAACGGACCTGCATTTTCCACTTGCTGCGTACTGATAGTCGTTTCCATCATGCAGAGGCTGTAAAATCACTTTGTTAAGTCACTAACTGTCTAGCATAGACGTGAAAACAGTGAACCACCACTTCGTCAAACCGGAAGCGGACAAAATCCAATTTCAAAATAAAAGTATGAACAGTTCACAATGTAGGTTACAGATGTTTAACACTGTTATTAGTTATTGGTTAGATTTTTTTGGTTGTGCATACTAAAGGTAGACCAATATATCGGTCGGCCGATACATTGATTTGGTTCAATATCTGCCATCGGCCTTAATTTATTTTGAAAGCCGATATTTGATCAGTAGTAAGAATGTTATAAGATATTTGAGCAGGCACCTACGGGCAGCATTTGAAGTTCAATAAATGTTAAAAGACTACTATGTGTACATGTATTAATAATTTCATTTATATTGCTGCATAAAAATCTTAATTATCTGAGTGTTTCAATTGCATTTTACAGTCAATGTGTTTAAAAAAATCAGCTGTAGATATTGGCCATCAGCTGACCAAATTTTTAAAAAATCGACATCAGCTATATAAAAACCCATATTGATCAACCTCTAGTACACACCATACTGAAAGCACATTAAAAGCCTATTTTAGCTGGCAATTTCAATATTATCAGTATAAAGTTACATGGAATAAACCAGTCACCTTTGAAAAACTGTTGTACTAAGAATGAACTATTTTTCACGAGAAGCTTTGAAATCTGTCTTGATCAAAAAATAAATAAAGAGGGAGTCAAAGGTAATGGATGAAAAGCTTAGTTCATTTACTGTATTTTGTGCAAATCTTCAGGTTTTTAGCATGTTGGAAACACACATTGTTCTTTGTGGAGTGATATGAAAGTACAATCTCATTATCATTCTAGCATCTTTATTGACTCCACACTGGCTTATCACATGGACAACTATGGGTTTAGTTGTGTTCAGGTTAACAGGCACGGTGGAGAAACAAACAGGAACACATGGAGAAAGACATGACAGAATGTAGTGCAATTTAACTGTATTCACAATAAGTAGTGAATTAAAAACATTAATGAGCTAATTTGCTCAACTCAGTAACATTTCCGCGGATAACACTTAGCATTGTTTATTGGACTTTAAAGCAAAAAATTTCACAAGTGACCACTGCCACTTTTCATAAATACTTCCAAGATGCATCTCTTCATTCCACAGCATGAGTCCATCTATGTAGAAAGACAATCCACAGCAACTAGCAAGAGTTCACCATCAGGAGGAGGTTTATAAATCTCTGGTATGACAACAAGGTGCCAATTTGCAGATACCACAGTCCTCTGGTCTGGGCTCTGAAACCTTGGGATATCTCCAATAATGTGGTGGGTGTTTATTTCAGCCAGCGCTGGGTTAATAGTATTTACAGCAGGGCAAGAACAGCAATCCATGTCTTCAGGATTAAAAGATATAGGCCAGAAACCTTAAAACACAGGAAATGACAAGTTAGACAGTTCATTTTTATCAGCATTTAGCAATCACTATAATGTTGACCAAGAGGCAACAATAAAATCATTCTGTATGTTAAAGATATAATAAGTACAGTCAGTTTGAAGAAGTCACTATAATGTTGACCAAGAGGCAACAATAAAAGCATTTTGTATGTTAAAGATATAATATGTACAGTCAGTTTGAAGAAGTCTGTAGAGTCTGTATCAACTTCCACCTGTATTATAATTTTAAATATTAATATTGACCTCAGCTTTTTATATTTTTTGTTTAAACCGTTATTCATCTTGACTGATGTTGTTGTTTATAATGGAAATACATTTTCTTCTTGAAAAGCCCAACCAGGGACAGGAGTTGGAAATGATCTAAATTCTATCGACTCTTTGAGCTGAACAGCAGATGTTCTGTGTCCACTATGGTTCACTGCATTGTCCCTGATTAATAAATGAATAATAACAGTAAAACAAAAAATATTTTTTAAATCCAACTTTTCACTTCAGATCACCTTATGTTAAATTGCAATACATTGTGCATTCAATCTGTTATGTTGCTAACATAACCTAGACTGAAAAGAAAAAAACACATTAAGTTTAAAAAAAAATCCACTTTTTTGCTTATTTGTTTGGTTTTTTCCTTTCATTTTGTGTGTCAACATGACTAAATATAGTGTTCCTGAAAAACCCACTGAAAATCTCCTTCAACACATACAGACAATAATATCTTTTTCATCTGTCATTGTAGCTTGCATTGAATACCCTTCAAAACCAGTCAATCATGGGTGATTTTTTTTTTTATTTCTAAATCACATCTCTCATGTCTCTTTACATCTGAGACCAATCTGTGAGATAATTTTGGCCTAAAATCTTCCCATGTATCAATATAGTGTTTAATTTCGTCTAGTAGTCTGACAGTGAGTGAATGTATGAGAAGTGTTGTGGGTTCGTATGTGGTCATATTTATCTACATGTTACCACCACAGTCCATGTTAACAACCACTGGACAAATATTTGAGCAGCCAGACACAAGTAACAGAAAACACCAGTTAGTGGTAATGTCGTATGTCTAACAGAGGCTTAACGTAAAAACCTGTCTCTTCTTTTGATTTGTAGACTTGCTTCTCTAGAGAGGGTCACTAAACCACAAAACACTGTCATGAAAGAATGTCAGACAATTATTTGGCATAGTTGTAGCGTGACGTTAGCTCGAAGGTGTAGCAACTTCCGTAGCCGCCCACAAAACGTTAGCTAGAAACTTTTTTACTCACCTTTATTTTACGGGACTATGAAATACATGAAGAGGAAGAAGGCTATATCAAACAGCAAAAACAACCAGAAGTCAAACCAGTAGGAATGTTTCGGTAAAGACACCGACGCTGCTTTAGATTTAAACATTTTTACATCTTCTGACTCCTTCCCTGTTGGACCCATGGCTCCTGCTGCAGCCGAGATACGTATCCAGAAGAGGACATGCGCAGTACGACATGACTCTTCAAAATAAAAGGGGATGCAACGCAGAATTTAGTCACTGTTCACTCCCCGGAAAACTAATAACTGATTGATTAAACATAATCGATGTGTTTTTTGTTCATACTTAGCCTAGCCCCGTTTACATCAGGCACATTTTTAAATGGAGTTCTTCAATATTTGTAGTCTGGCTATGACAGTTATTCTGAAAGTATTGACATTCTGAAATAAATACCTGCATGAATAAGTACAGACAATATTAGAATGCACTGATAAAATATATTTCCTAAAATAGTACATGTAACTACTACATAGTCTTATGTATTGGCTCTATGTTGTTTTACACCAAAAAGCTGTCACACTTGAGTATAAATATGATAACAGTTTTTGAACAATGCGGATATGTTTGTTAAAGACTATACTGTTGCTTGAACGTTTTATTTGACTACAAGGTTCAGACTTTAACCCGTGTTTCAAATGTAGGCTTTTGTGATATTTAAATTAATTGACAGGATCCACTAAAGATTTCCACACATTTTGGTACTCAAGCAGCCTCGATTTATTGGGGTCATGCCTTAATAATCATTTACTCACCTCAAGGTAAGTAAATAAGGTGAGACTACGTGAGATAAGGACTTTGTAAAGCCATCCACTTTATAAAGTCCATAAGTGTCGTCGGTTGAAGACATGAAACGGAGAAAGGTTTAGGTAATCAAGGCTGACCTCATGTGGCGGTAACCTGGTACTGCAATATGAACCCAGGTACAGATGCTAACAGGTGCCACACTAGTCTCCTTTATACAGAAGACAGAGGTGTCTTTACCGTAACACAAACAATGTGGATATAATATTAAAATTTCCATGTGTAATTTATAATTTGTGTGCTGTACACAAGGTGATAGAAGGTGTGGTGGGTGTATGTGCCTTGGAATCGAGTTGAGTCAACCACTATAGTGGTTATTATTAGCATTAATATTACACATATTGGGTTATGTGTAATATTCATAATAATAACTGTGTGCAGTCTTTTGTTTGATGATAGTAACCATTGAAAGACTATGAACACATATTCATCAACTCCATTGGTAATCAAGAAGCTTGAGTGATCAAACAGTCTGTCTATTTTTGCCTCAGTAGTTGCTTAAAAGCCTTTCATAAAAATGGTTCTTCTTGCAGAGTACAGTTTTGGCCTTCTGATATACAAACATTTAACCTGGACAAAGACACAAGCACATGTTATTTGCTTGTGTGACACCAAATACCATTTATTAGGGCTTTACAAAGACTACAAAATCTTCCAGATGAGTTAAATCACTGTCTCTGTCTATTTACATGATATGTTACATACAAATGTACAAAATATAAAACATTTAAGGACAAATGTTTCACCCAAAAAGAAGAAAACTTTCTCGTAAACCAGAGTAAATGCTATGGTTTTCAACTGAGATGTAATTGCAACTGTAAGTGTAAAAGTTACCAGTTGACCATCAACACTATGGTGTGAACACTGTAACGGTGTAGAAGTACAGCTAGTTTGGGACCTAATGGTCTACACCAGGAGTGTGGAATAGCTGAGAGGGTCAAACTGTGTGTTTGCACTGCATTTGGGGGAGATATAAGCTCAGGTTTAACATACTGGGTGTATTTATAGGTCAGAATAAATCTGTTACGACGGTTACGACCCCCTTAGCATGCAACTACACACCTGTGCAGACACAAGGCTGGCTGTGTTGGCCAGAAACATGTGCAAACCATCAGAGGCTTGGCTGCAGAGACATGTGTGAAGCTGGACACAGGTAGGATTGTAGAGGATAGGATTGTCCTGAGGTTGTGACAGCATAACTTGTTGGTCTGTGGTAGGTTTTAATTGACCAGTAGCACCTGTGAGTTGTTGGTAAATGTATACAGTACGGTGTTGAGTCAGCTTCGGTCCCTCAGACAGCTGTCAAGCCTAACGTGGCAATAAGCTTGGGTTTATACGTTCAGAGAGGACGTATTCTGAAGGAATAACAGGACGGAGAAGATCCAGAGATTATTATGGCAGGATGGGAGAATACTGGGAAAGTGCCTATTTTCTGTGATTTTAGTGGAAACATTATACTGAGTTAAAAAGTTTCTTTTTCTTACTGTACACTGTATGCTTCCTGCATAGGCAAAACATCCAATCACCACAAGACACACACCTGTTTCTGACAGCGTGTTGAGTTTTTGCATTTCTTTTTTTTCTCTCTGTTTTCAAAGTACAATAATTTACTCAGCGGGTTAAGCATATTGTAACATCAACAGGGCAGAATGCATCTTTGATTCACTGTGCAAGACTTAAGTATTTACAACCCACCCCCACCTCAAGTGTGCAAAACCAACCCACTCGTTAAACAAAGAGAGGACAATCAGAATTCAAAATGGCTTCCGTCCAATACACGCATACGTAAAGGTAAAGGTCTCTTCTCAATGCAGCCCCATGAAAAGCTCAAAACATGCTCATCAGGCTAGAAAACCCAAACAGTTTGGTTGTGCTCCGGTCGGTTCAAGTGAGCCCAGCTCAACTGAGCCATAAACAACTAAAAAACACCCCACCCTTTTAAATGTTTTTACAATGTTGGTCTGTTTTAACTTCAAATACAACATGAACTCTCAGCTTTTATACTTGACTGTCAGACAATAGAGAGTTTGAAGAGGGAGGGGAAGGAAAAAAGAGGCTGTTTATCCAACTACAAGCAGCATCTTTGACGTAGCAGGGAGCAGATCATCAACATCAACATCTCTTCTTCTCACTATAGCTAATGGGAGGCGAAGGATGCCGCCCCAACTTTTGCACATTTAAGGCAGTGAGAAAGCACCAATATCATTGTTCCCTTATTCAGCTCTTGAGCTGATCTGGATCATTTGTATGTATTATACTTTTTTTGGTACCAAATAGACTACTAATGAGTATGTATGCAACTCCCACAAAGTTGTGTGTAGAGGCTTGGCTAAACAATCATCAGCTTCATAAAGGTCAGTTTAGAATCAGTCGGTTTAATATTACTGGTATTTTGTTAGCTCTTTTTAAACGTGTGAGTTCTTTCTTTTAATCTCTTGGGGTAAAGGGCATATACATACATTTTCAACCTGTTGCGGGAAGCTAAACTTGTTGAAGTGGATCTCCATGCAGGTTAAAGCAAATTTTAAAAGCAAAAAGGGCTTTGTCATGAATGCAAGCTTTTTCTGTGATGACACACAAGAGCCCTGCCTCCTGTGCACAATGTATTCACAGCTAAGGAGAGACAACAGGCTGTGGAGTGGCCAAGAACATCTTAATCTAAGTTTCTAAATAGTCAACTCAGTCTTTATGTGTCTCTGTCTGCGTGTGTGTGCATGCATGGTCGTGTATGTGCACATTTGGCAGTAAATCAAAGGGAAACATTGGCACTTGTCCATTTTTTTTCACAGTAGCAATGTGGCTGGATGACCCACAGACAATGCGCTTTCTTTGTGCTTGTTGTTGGCATGCAGGGCAGCGAACGGCTTGGCAGTGCCTGACACTGAGGAGGTTCAGGGCAGGAGACCAGCACCACAAGGCTTAACTCACGACTGAGCTGATGGCAGGAGAGGTGTGTGCTGTGTGTCTGTGTCTCAGAGGTGTCATTTTTTAGTGACACCACCTGGGCTGTGGGGGCTCAGGTGAAGCACATCTGGAGCCATTGTGAAGGTACAGACATATTTTTTTTTCATAATTTATCGTTAGAAAAAGAAAAAAGTAAATGGACACCAATAAATGGTGGTAAGAAGCCTTTGTTTCTACCAACCTTCATTATGGTCAACAGAGGGTATTCAACCTGAAACTACCCCCCGACACTCAGTTTGTTTGCCTCATCCACAGCCCAACCTCCCGGTGGGTGGTACAGATACAGTGCCTTGCTCAGGGACACTTAGGCAGGCTGGATTGTTTGGTCGCGGTGGAGCTGCAACTAGTGAAAGCCTCTGGTCAAATGACAGCCTCCTGCTGCTGCCTGTGACTCAAGTGCATTTTTATGAGTATGTCTGTGTAAAAATCACCTCTGTAAACAAAGAATAAACAACAGAAGCTGCCCCCCATTGTAAACATCTGAAGATATAACTGGGTTTGGAAAAAAAAAAAATCCAGTTTCATTACACTCATCATTTTTCTGACACTTTGAAAACTGACCCCAAGGTGAAAACTGAATGAGTGAACTGTGCCTCAACACAGCTGAGCACAAAGTGTGGTTTACTCCTCAGAAGTCAAGTTCAGAGGAACTCCTCTCCTTTACCAGACACATCCCTCCAACACAAATGTGAAAAGTTGCATTCTAAAATGTTATACTGCCATTAAATTCAGCTAATTTCACTGGTTTTCATTTTGACCGATGCAAGTGCAGGTTGGAAACTGCTCTGTAAGTCGAACAATAATTTGCAATTCTGTTATCTAAAAACTGATTTTCTTTTCAATGGTGCATATACCATTTTGTAAAATAAAACTTTTCATGTATGATACATCTGTGCACTTTGGGGGTGTCTGCTCGTGACGGAGGTTCAAAGGTTCCTGGCTTTATGAGGTCCAGGGGCCCGAGGGCTCAGCGTGTCCCACTGTAGCGCTTGGTCTCATAGCGCTGACTCCAACGATGAGTCCAGCTGGTCGTCATGGTGACTGGTGCTGTCGCTGTCACAGCTCTGTGTGCTGGAGTAGTTTGCCGCCTCCTGCAGCCGTAGCAGCATGTTCATCTGGAAGCACACACAGACACATAAAAAACATGAAACCTCAACGTTGGCCTCATCCTTATCCTTATCCCTGATCAATATCTGTGTGTCATTCCAGTAGCCCCTACTCAAGAATCCCTTTCTGTTTATACCAAATAAAAAGCATGTCAAGGGAGCAGTCATTACCGTACTATGAAACACATATTAAAACACCTCTTGAGTCTAATGACCCACAGACTGCATGTTTTTATACTTTACATGTGATAAAAGGTCCTTTTAAAACTGTAGTAAATCACTGCAGTAAAAGAGCAGAACTTCTAACCTCAGAGCTAATGGTCTAAATAATGCCGCAGTGCTTATGCTGTTGTACTGCTTCAAATGTTCCTAAAATGAGCCTTGGCACACCTGTGCTTAAAGTGGTCACGTCCGGACACACATGGATACACACTTAATAAATCAGCCTGGTTGTTTTTGGATGAGTACTCTTTAATTTCTCCTGTGCTGCAATAACCCAACAAATGGAAATGAATTCTCTCTCTCTCTCCCCTTTGGTCTCTCTTTATTTCCCCTCAGTCTGTGTGGGGCATTAAGAGCCATCTTCATGAGCTTCTTTTTCTTCTATATTTGTCACTTTGCACATGCTATGGTAATATTTGTTCCAGGTTTCTATGGAAACCTGCTACCTTGAAAAGGATAACTCTCTGAATTAGCAACATTCTGCTTTGTTATTACTTTACTGTAACGTAGCTTCTCTGAAATGCTGTGACAAACCAGACTACTGCCACAGACTAATGAACAGGAGCAGTGTTTTGTGATTTTCGTCGTCCTCACCAGGGGGTCTCCCTCTGTGTCACTCTGAGACACCTGCTTCGACGAGGCGCCCTCCTTTGATGAGCTGTAGCCGTCATATCCTACGTCCTCCGGCCTTAGTTGGAGCAGTGACTGGCCATCCTGCTGCAGAGATGCAGCGTTCCATGGATATGTGTCGTTCACCCACTTAGATGGATCTTCCCACGCTGCTCTTTTGCCGTAGAGCTGCAGGAGAGAAAGTGGAGGTGCACTTATAATTTAAGAAGAAGAGACATCGATAGAAAGTTACATCCAAACAGATCTACTATTTGTATTTCTATACTGTATGCAGCTTGTCATGTGCACTGTGTTGTGTGAGATGAGATTAAAATCAGACAGTATAGTGATTATCGCCATCTTCAGCTTTATTACTTGTCTCAAATGATTTCAACACCTGTGTTCGCCATAGTCACGCACAGCACTAATGGTTCTGCAAAAGGAGAGCAGACAACCGAATCCTTTAAGTGGGAAAATCATTTTTGTCTCAGTGGTTTAGAATTGCGTGGCACAGATGGCAGAGAAGAAGGTCTTGAAACTGTAGCTCCTCGTGATATTTGTGCAGCACAAGGGGCCATTGTCGTGCAAGTATTAACCTGATATCATACATGTACTGATAAAGTCATCATACATTTACTGACAAATTCTTTTTAGTTATGGCTCAGACGTACCTGAAGCCCCTCCCTGACAGCCTCCAGCAGGTAGGGCACGAGGGAGTAATTCCACAGATCAGTGAACCAAACCCGAGAGCCTTCTACATCCATGGGACAGGACAGGAAGAGACGAGGGCCTATAGGGGCAAAAAAGCCAAATACGATGAGCTTTCACATGATCAAGAAAAAGATGTCCAAATGCTTAAAGAGCAGATGCATTAGATCAAACACATATCCAGCACTCCTAAGTTAAATTAAGCCAAGTGTCTGGGTTTTTATCTCTTCGTATCCTTGTTTTAACCTCAGTTTACTCTTGTTATTTTGTGTTTAAGGAGGTCTGAATGTTTATTTGTGGAGCCTTGAGCTATGGAGCACTTTTTTTTTCAGCATGAATTCCGGTCATTTATGTCTGAATGATGAAATGTTAAATGTTATGCGTGAACAAGAACTCACTGCAGGACAAATCTACCTATGGGTATGAATAAAGTAACCTGAACCTGAACATGAACCTTTACTGTTTCATGTAGTAAGGCAGTGCATACAATTAGCCACCATGCAGGCTTTAGTATTGGTTTATGGAGACTAGAAGAGAGAGAGACTGACCTATGGTGACATCAGATGAGCTGTGCGCCTCCAGGAAGCTGTTGAGGTGATGCCAGGTCTTGGGGATCCAGTCGATGATCTTAATCAGGTCATTGCTGCGCATGTTCTTATCGATCTCTGTCTCTATCAGCTTCCGCCGCAGGAAACGGCCAAGGAAACCTTTGACCGGCTCAGTGTGGTTTGTGCAGAGCACCCATCTACAGCAGCACAAATGATTAATGCTAAAGTGTGGAGACTCATTTAGAATCTCAAACAGCTCATTTTAGAGATTGTATGACTTCTGCTGTCTCTGGCAATTCCATGATCTGTTTAGTTTTATATCATCATAGGTTCTGATTAAACTAATGTCTCCCTGATGATAAACTTTCCTATCAGCTGCATATTTGCCAAATCATTAGCTAGTCAAACACAGCTAGCAGAAGTGATCCTCAGTGTGAACATGGATTATAGTCAAATCATTTTCATTTAAGAGGGCTAATTATACAAGAGATCTAATTACAACATTCCTGTGGAAGAATGACTTTAGTTTACAATCTGTGAGATGCCACATGTGCATTGAACTGAAATCAAAAGCTTTTGTTGACAGATGAGAGAATGAATCAAACAAAAACTACATTTAGATGCTTTCTAAACTCAATAATGTATGATGATGCAAAATACCAGTGAAGAGGAACTGAGACATAGCATGAGGGTTTAAAGAATGGTACCAAAGGCGACTGAACAGCCTGTCACAAACCTGAAGTTGTGGTGGAGCTCAAGGTTTGGGGATGAGGAGACTCCTTGGTTCATGGTCCCGATGACATATGGGCTGTGTAGAGAAGACACCAACACATATGATCACATAGTCATAGCCAGAAAGCATTATAAGCTGTATATGTGCATTACATAGCTGCTGGATCAGTAATAATACTCATGTATATATAATCCTGATCTGAGGTGTGTTTGAGATGCATGTTTTTACTATTTAACTGTTCGTAAGTTTTATTCCAGAGGCCCAGTTCTGCTACAGTACCCTTATCCTACCTTATTTCACTGCTTTAATGTGTGCAGACTGTCTACAGTGTTCACAAACTTAAATATAAGTTTTTTGTTTGGTATTTGTACTTTATTTGGATAGTCACAGTGTAGACAAAAAAGGCAACTGAAAGTGACTGTTAAAATTCACCTGAACTAGTTGCGCTGTGACCAATATTCAAGCTACTGGTGCAGCAGCTGGAGGTTTCACCTGTGACAATGATCTTGACTCACCATTTGTGGTACTTGCAGTTGAGGAAGCCGTTGAATATGTCACTGAGGGACCCAATATGGTGCAGGTTGTCCAGGATGACCACAGTGGGGAGCTCTGTGTCCGTCTCTTCAGAGTTACACTGTTCTGCCAGGTTGGACAGGTACTGACGCAGGTCCTGAACAAAGAAATATTGAATTTGTGAACGCTGAGCCCTGGAGTAATATGGTCCAAGTCCCCACTACTTTGGATTTATATAAAACTCTAGGGAAGCTTTAAATCCAAGCTAAAAACAAACAGAATCCACAAGGCGATGTTCTAGTAAGGTAGAAAATCCATGTTAGTTCATTATGAGCTATTCAAGCCTCGACAAATGGATCATACATGACAAGAGTTGGTGAAATTAAAAACATTTAAAAAAACATTTCATTTGAGGCCCATTATTTAAATGCTTGTGCTCAGGAATGATCAGAAACATCAGAGAAAATGTCTCCGGTCGTTAATTCAGTCTCAGGAACAAAGGCTTTTACTAAGAAGTTTTTGTACAAGCATTAAATCAGCATGTGGGAAGAAATCCACAGTAAGAATATGCCATCTAGCATAGTAGCAGAAAACATACCATAATTCAATGCAACAGAGACTGCGTTAATCTGTTAATGTTTGCATATACAGTGTGTATACATACAATTTGGTTTGGTGTGATGTAATTCACTAATATAACTGATAAAACTTATAGATCTCTTGATCAGGATATCTTAGAATTCTCTACCTTGCTGGAATTCTGATCAACATTGAAGCTGGCCACGTTGTGCTCAGTGACCTCCTGACCCATTTGGGAAATGATGTACTCGGCTAATTTGGCAGCCAGGAAGGATTTGCCAGTGCCACTGGGTCCTGAGAGGATAATGCGACGGTGCTCCATCAACAGGTTGAGGTACCGCTGGATAATGGGTTTTGGAATGAGCGTGTCAAACACCAGGCTGTCTATACTGTTCTCCTTTATACCTGAAGACAGAGAGGAAGATCAGTGAGAATGGCAGGTTTGTGTTGTTAGGAATGTGTTCAAGAATCTGTTTTCTTTTTTTCCTTTGTTTTTTTTTTCATTTTTTTAACCTTTACTGAAGCAGGAAAGACTGATTTACAAGAGCATCCTGGTCAAGATATACAGCCATATATCTAACGCAGTTTGCAGCTAAG
>JAPQRQ010000005.1:36666410-36683911 GCA_037367365.1 Apogon talboti | reverse complement strand
ACACACACACACACACACACAGAAAATGTAAAACACCTGCTTTCAAACATGCATCAGAACTCATAACCAACTCCAGAGGATTAAGTAAAATCTCCACTATGTATGTGTACGAGCACATTTGGACCCCTAAAGTCTTGAAAGAAAATCCCCCACCCACCCACACGCAGTGCTGCCTCTTCTGCTCTATGTCCCTGGCTAAATCCACAAAGGTCTTGACCTTTAGAAATGCCAACTGTTTGAATGCATCCTTCCAGCTCCACATCTCTTTCCAACTCTCCCTGTGAACTACGATTCAACACCCCCTGCCCACCTGTCCGCTCTGAAGGAGGTGCTGATCAGGCTCTAATGTATCCCATGGCTGAACCATCTGCCCTGGTCCCGGGACGCGGCCCCGACAGCCACGCTTGGACCCTGAACCCCTGTTTTTCTGACCCTTGTCCTGATCCCAGGGACTGGGGTAGAGGTTGACGGTGGGCCAGACTAGTGAACTGCATAAGGAGAAGTCTTCGATGCTAGTGCTAAATGACGCAGTTGAAGACACGGATGCCATCTGAAGGAGCTGATCAGGTTTACACAAGGACGATGTGTGTGGGGGAGAAGCAAAGCACACCGTCACCGCCCAAAATGGGCGAAGCCAAAAGACGACCGCTGAGCTAAATTCTGTAGGAACTACAAGACGGGGAGGGGGTGATAATGAAAAATATGAACAAAATGAGGGAGAAGGAGGAGGAAAAGAATATGAGCAGGGACTGACAGGGAGGGGAAAAGCCTTTTTTAATCAGGAACAAAGTGGGGACAAGGTCAGGACGACACAGTGAAGGAGAATGAGAAGGAGGGAGGGGCCCCTGCATGAACTTTTAAACCCAATTTCACGTCAGCCAACGCAGAAAATCTCATCCTGTGAAAAAATGCACAGTGCTCCAACACTTCACCAGTTTGGCAGCATTTATTCTACTAAATCTTCTTGACAGTATGGTGGCATTGCTAAATCTGCTTGATTTTGATCAAATAAAGCCAAAAGAAAACTCAGAATTAATTAAAATGATTCCTGTTGAGTGGACATAAATCAACATGATGGTGCAGCAGCAAATGTGTTCCTAATGTAGGAGTTATTTCAACAAGAACATGGTGAGCAAGGGTATTGACATATCTCTAATACTTTTTCTGAGACCACATTTCAATTTCCTGTATTAACAAACATAAAAAAGGGTAAATTAATAATGAATGCACAGGCATGACAAATGAGAGATCAGATGACCTCAATCATTGCACATTTTGTCTGTAGTCCTCTCTTGAGAAAACAGAGATAAAATTAAACATAACGAGCTGCGCACTTTTAATACCCCTCAGCCAAATATAGTGTGAGATTCTGTTGAAAGTTACTGCCCTATAATTTACATCGGATTGTCTTTGTGTAAATTTGGTGCACATTCCTCAATGCATCCTTCAGATAACGCAATTACATTGTTGAATGGACAGACAGATGGACAGACGACAAAACGATTACAATAAAAACACTATCAGCCACTTGACATGGTTTTTGCTTCTCTATGGAAAGAAATAGATGGAAAAATGTATATATTCATTCAGGAACTTGGATCCCTGAAGGTGTCAAATATGCATTTGTCAGAGGTCACAAATACGCTTTTTATACACCTTACATAAAGGTATGTTGCATGAATAACATTAAACACATAGCAATCCCATTAAGGAAGCATTCGGACCTCAAAGTACAGCTCAAAGTGACTTTAAACATTGCAGTTTTTCTGAGAAGACTTTTCACTAAACAGTAAACAATGCAGTCTGTGATATACCACTAAAGCAGCGGTTATGTGCATGCTGCTTCCTTTGAGTGTCCGTTTGCCAACTATCTATTTCTGCGTGGTCATCTGTATGTATTTTTGTACGTGTGGCAGATTCAAGATGAGTAAGCGTTGGTCCCTGGCAGGTCTGGCACCCTAAGAGTCAAGTTTTGGACCGTGGGTGGAGAGCATGTGAGGATGACATTTCCATGTAGTCACACTCCCCACAGAGGATAAAATAAGCTCATAACACCAGCAACCCACCACACTATCATGTAGATAGAGTGTGATGAAGCCTCTGTACAACAGCATGGCCAGAGAACCGCATGTGCTCTTTTTTTCCACCAGTGGAAGCTTTAAAGCATATTGGGTCACTGTTGTACACTGTTGGCATATGGCTTGGCAGAGGAGGACACAAGACATTGGTGTACATTGGTGTTTGGATGGTTTATAACACTGCTACGGGATGTAATACATGGTATGTGTTATTCATATGCATAACACATATGCCAGCAAGGTTAATGGCCGTTTTATGTTCAGCTATGATTTTACCACCTTCTACGTTATTGCCGTTACATTTTGCATTACGTTGTATACATATTTGACATCTTTCATACATTTTTCTGTGTTCTAGAAATCCTCATTCTCATTGGAAATTTGGTTGGGTATAAGCACAGGGAACTAATCTAGGTCTTCTGCTATTTGTTTTATTGTTTTAGAATAGATTGGAAACTTGGTTTAACTCTTAATTAGGAGTTCTCTTTTGTTTATATTTGTTTATTATTGTTTTTCGCCTGCCTCCACCTATTAAAACATAACTTAATTTTAGACAGACTCCATCTGTTTTTATGTTGCTCTCCTGTACCAACCACTAGACCTATGATAAGTTAGACAATATACAGTATATTGTGTAGGAACATATAGTTGATCACACACATGCTGCTACGCAAAAGCTAAAGGATACAATGCCATCATGTTCATTGTTTTTCAGGGACATGACACCACAGACAGTAATTGTCTTTTTCAAGGTTTCTTTTATTACAGCCTCTAAAGTGGCCTCATCTCTGGGGTCCTGAAGTGGTGATATCTCTTATAAAACCCGTCCACACTGAGTTCAGAGAATAAGCACATGTTGGATTGATGCTTACTGCCAACCTCTCCACCAAAAGCACATACCTTCAGCCTGTCAAGATTTGCAGTACATTCCCATAACCCGTATAGTTCACTTGTTTTTCACATTTTTTTTGTTTTTTTACTATTTTACAAAGTGTCCCATTGAGATCTGATAAACCTCTAAACATTGTCTGTCTCTTTGTTTATGTGAGGAAAACAAACACTTTTTAAGATTAGAATTGTCTGTATTCCTTAGTTAAATTCCTTTTCTCTCCATTGTATTTACAATATCCTACTTCCTGTAGTACAGCTACCCAAATAATTCTTCAGTCAGTTCCAACAAAACTTTACTGAAAAATTAACTGTTTAGAGACCTATAAGGATGTTTCCCCTCAACATATCATTTATTTCAACTGCTGCAGAAAAACTTACGTTTCTTTTCAACTGATCTTTGAAAAAGGTCTTTTTTTTTAATACTTCAAATTTACCAGTTTTCTTTCTTTTTTTTTTTTTTACCCCCAGGCTATAGAGCAAATGTGATAATAAATGATTCATGTCATTTCCAAACAGAAACCTGAAGTTTTCTGTCTCTAACTCTTCTATAAAGTCATCTACACCTCTACACTTATCAACTTTGTCTACAGTTTAGACTACAGTTTCGGCTCCGCACAACTTTGTGATCAAAGCGTTGGACCAAAGCAAAGACCCCGTCTGCCTCCACGCTTGATCACGCGCTTGGCATTGAGGGGTGGGGGGGTGGCAGCAGATTCAGGCACAGTATGTCGATCTATCTGCATCTCAGCACAAAGACATCTCCGTCTGGGGGTTGGAGGTCTCTGAATCTCACTCTGTTTCACCCACGCATGACGCGCTTGAGTCTAGATTCACTTATCCTCATCTCCCTGTTCGCTTTCTCTGCCCGTCTATCTCTATTTGATTTTCTCTGCTTGGTTGAATTTGGGAGAGGCTCCTGTTCTTGTCTAAACCCCACTGGCTGAGACAAAAGCAGAGAGAGAGAATCCTCGCTGTACCGCAGACACACAAACACAAACAGGAAAACATCCCTTCTAAGGATAAGCACACAAACACACAGCATCAAAATCAAACAAGCTGAATTCTAAATATATGCACAGAAGCTTCAAACACAAAGAAAAAGAATTAGTGGGCATCTTTAAGATTTATACTCCTTCCAGAGACTCGATAGGGAACGCTTTCCGTAAAAGCTCTCTGACTGCAGGTTATCATGCAAATGAGCCGACTGTTTTGACGCCGTCTTTTCAAGTAAACAAACTCACATTGGCAGCCAGCTGAGACGTCAGGGTCGCAACCTTCTCCTGAGAGGCGTCCAGCTCACGACGCAGCTTTCTGATTTGCTGTTTTCGGGAAGAAAATGCATAGACAAAGGTATGGTTAATGCCGCTGCAAAATATAAACAAAGAAAATCTGAATGTATTGGGAGGAGGTGTTGAACTTGCAACTCCTGTATTGATAATTCTGATGCAAAACATGTGTAGTTTGTTGAATTTACATCGTAATACAGCATAAAAACACTGGGGTGAAGTGCGAACATAAAGTGTGGGGGGATTACCGTGGAATTTTGGACTGTTTGGCCCTTGATTGAAAAGAGAAGAGTGAAAATTAACACTATGTTGCATGCTTTCATCAAAACAGCATGTACTGAGGTGGCTGGAGAGACAGAGGTTATTACAAGCCACACCACTGGTTTTTGTATGGTTAGTATTAGAACAGAAAACAAAAAAAAAATACAGGTAAATATGACTGACATGGGTCAAATAGCATTTGCAAATACCTAATACTGTTTTTTTCATAATTATCTAAGTGCCAGATATGTGTCTTTGTCATGTGCGACACAAGAGTAAACAAGGAAACTTTTGATTCAACCACTTATTTGGTATTTTTATCAATAAAGTGTATTTAACATAGGATGCATTTTTAAAGAATATTGTTTCATACAACATTTTGCTTTTCTTGATATATGATACAATCTTATTGGATACTTGGTACAGAGTGGAATTCAGATTTAAGTTTCTGATTGTTGAGTGAGTTGTCCCAAAATGCTACACTCCCTTAATCTGGCAAGGCTTAAAAACACAGAAATGTTTTTGCTATTACTGTTTGATCCAAGCTTCTGCAGTTTAAAGCACAAATAAAACAAGGACAGAGAAGAATGTATAAGAGAATCAGGAAACATGAAACTCAAAGAAGAATCAGTGATAAACTGAACAGGATTGTTGATTGAAGCTAAATAAAAGGGTCAAAGGGCATGCATTACCTTTGCGTAGTGTGAGTTTTGGAATGAGTAAATGTGTAGTTATTTATGATCAGGATGAAATAAAGGCAAATGATTGACTAAAAATAAGAAGCAATGCAACATAGGGTTAAACTGCTTTGTAGAATCCGATACCATTTTGTCTACCATCATGTTTCTTGGGTAATGTTGTATTTTCTACAATCAAACAGACTCCAAATGTCCTAAATGTGGTTTGGACTCATATCACTGTTTGTGCTTTGATTGACATGGACAAACTCTGTCTGACTACAGATGCACTGCGACGAAAACACAAACAGAAAGACATACAGACACAGAAAGCATGGCTGGCAAAAACAAAAAAACCCAGCAAAACATGCATGTGGCCTGGAGAAAGAACAACTAATTCAAAAAAAAAAACTAGGAAGTCTAGCTTTTCTAAACCCAGCAGCCTTAGACACGCTCATGAGCGAGGCAATTAAATGCCACCTGCTGGGTATGCTCAACATCTGCAACTATACGTGAAATAGCAATGAATTAACAAGAAGCAGACGTGCAGACAGACGATCAGACGTGCAGACAGACAATCAAACATACAGACAGACATGACATTACTCTTCTTACCTCTGAATGTGCTTTCTCCTCTGTCTGTTGGGGAGAAATATACAGTTTAGAGAATGATTACAGAGTCTGTGTTCTGTTCAGTCAAATTAGATTTTTTAAATGGATTATAATACGTTGCGTGAGCAGCATTTCAATACCAATGATAGGAAGAGAAAAATGAAACTGGCAACACATACATTCAGAATCTTACAAAAATTTCATTAAAATGAGATTGAACAGCAGAAAATATCAGCGTTACTGAGGTGGATAAAACCAGAGAAAGGACAAAATGAAGAGTGGTTTATGAAAAATCACAAAAACAAATTTGTAAAACTTTGTAAACAGAACTATTCATTCAGATCATCTGCAAAGTGCCAACGCAACTGGAAAAATACAAGGTGGTAGTAATTGATTTTTCTCTCTCCCCTAAAACAAATCTGCACCTTTGCTGAGCATTAAATTGCCTACGCTATAGGTTTCTAACCCAACAGCTGTCCACAGTTTTTCTGCCAAATTTACTTTGGAAACAATAAGACAACAACAGACAAAAATAATATGAGGAATCTGCATGTGAAATTTGCTGCAGTGCTATAGAATGGTGAGGCTGCAGTACAAATGTATGCAGGGATTCACTACTCCAATTTACAGCACAGGCATTCTAACACTGAGAAAGTATTTGTCTGAATGTAGGAGGAAAAGCAGAGCAGATACATACCGCAGAGTACAGAGAAGATGTACTGGAGACCAGAGACAGTGAAGAACCATGGACTGTAAACAGAGATGGAGACCGATTAGTGATTCACATGGTTCAGTAAAACATTTGTTGTTGTAAAGAATTGGGAGCAATGCCCCAGATAATGGACTTACCTGAAGCAGCAATTCAACACTATCTTTTATAAAGAATGTGAACAGTGTGTTCCTCAATAACAGTTCTGAGGTCAGTTCAAATTGAGTTTATTTATTCTCTTATTTACTGCCTGGTTGGTACTTTTATACACTAAAATCCTTCAGGTGTTATATGTGTATAGAGAACTATGAGAAGGGATTAAAGCACGATTTTCTCTTTATAAGCTGAGTATATAATCACATCCTCTTACATCTCCCACAAAAACATAAACAGTACAACACACTGACAGAGCGTAGACTCAATGAGGACTCATTAAATCTGTGATTAAAGTATTAAAGAACCTTAAATGATCTCTGAAGGTTTTTTAGTCAGAATTTTGGGTCATTTATTAAAATACAGTTCTACAGATGGTGTATGTGTGTCCTACCTTCATCAGTGCTGTCTCTAAAGGAGCCAGAGCGGCTAATGGCACGTGGTCGATCTTCCAGGGAGGTAGCGCTGCCACCCAGTGGGTGCCCCTCTCCATACAGGTCAAAGGAGTCCTGGGCAGGGATGCTGTTTGAGCGGCTCATGCTGCTGCTGCCTGGTGGCAGGTTATACTGGCTGATGTTTGTGGGGCTCACTGCACAACAAAAACAACAAACCAACGGTTTAGTTTTTGTGCCAATATCAAATGAATGATTCTGAAATGCAGGTGGAGAGGACCTGCATACCTGTGAATATGACTAAATATGACTCAAATAAGAACAATTAAGTTTTGTTTGGGCTTAAAAAGTTGTTTTTTGATTTTTTTATTATCAAAATAGCAACATACAGGTCATTGTTTTGACCATTTGTCTGGTGACAGTTTGCTTGACTTTTTGGCTGAGAAACTTTACATTAAATTGGAGTCTGGAACTGCCTATGGTATACTCTAGATGCAAAATTATTCTATTAAATCTAAAAATCAGAGGCATTTAGACTTACACAGGTTAGAGTAGTGGTATTTTCCAGCGGTGGTGCAGGAGGCTCCAGGAGGAGACAGTGGTGACTGGCTGCCGGTGTCCTGAAGCCCCCCTGTTGAGTGTGATCTCAACCACTCCTTCCCTTCCTCATGGGAGGTCTGACGAGAGGATGGAGGGTATCTGAAAGCCACAAGTATGATGTAAACTCAAGGATTAAATGGTTCTTGACAGGAAAAAAATTGTTTTCATACAGTTTGGGAATTCATGTAGTGATGGTTTAATAATATGAGGTTTAAGCTTCAACTTACAAGCATGCAAGAAAACAAGAGAACATGCAGCTACATCACACACATGTTGAAATGCATGCATCTACACTGCCAGTCGTACTCTGCCCTGGGTCAAACCCCCAAACACATTGATGCTGTTGCTCATCTGCTCTTCTCCCAGCTCCAGAGTGGCTCAGCAGCTGAGGGCCCCCTTATCGCACGCGTGACAATCGGCCATATTTAATCCTCTGAGGATGATAATTGAGTTTTCACTCATCCCTTTTCAGCGCCGACTTCCTCCTAACGCCCCCATTACTACGCTTGTCACATCTGACCTCGCTCCACTCCCTCATGCCTTGGCTTTGCATTCTCTCCCCCAGAGATTGGCCGTCTAAATATGCCTTGAATTGTGTGACACAGCAGCAATTGTCCGTCAGTAAAGTGGAAATAGAACATCCACTGCCGACTGAAAAATCCAAAGGTCAGTGTTTAACTACTTATGCTTTTTCCATACAAAATACACTTATTTGCAGTATAGGACTAAAAGATGCAATTAATAGCTAGGCTTATCGTGTAGGAAATGAAAATAACAAGCAAAAAAGGCAGCTTAGTCTGAGATGCGAACACCCATCAGAATGTAACATTTAGGGTCAGAAAGCCTGAAGAAACATTTGAGCACCAAAAACCATCAAAATGAAAGAAACCAGTGTAAGCCATTGAACCCTCTGCTCCTCACCAGCGATGCTGTATAATCAACTAGAGAGGCTGTTCCCTGCAGAGCTGGTGCCACTGTGATGTATGGGTTATGGTATTTCTGTTGCACTCCCTTTACTCACGCTGAAATCAAAATATGTACCGACTCCCCCTCTTGGCTAACGAAGCAGGTGTTATCATGAGGTTTAGAAATTTTACTCAGCATGAAAAGAAATGCATTTTTATGGTAACTTTATGCCTTTTTTCTGACAAAGCATGTGATGAGGATGAGAAGAGGAGACAGAAAATCATAATCCTACATGGTCTGGAGTAGACCACTTCTGATTCGTTTCACCTCATTTGGAAAGCTTTTATGTAATCTCGACTACAGGATCTCTGCTACAAAATCAGATCTGAGGCATAGGAGGGTTGTCCTTATATTGGTGTCACAAAATGGAGGAAACAAAGAACCAGAAAGGACAGTGAGGTGTGGCAACAAAGCTCACTAAAGCATATTAAGTAACTAACATAAAACATCCTTTAACAGATCTCTAACTTCATTTGATGCAGGTAGAAGTCCAGAACATCTGTGTCATATTATTTAGGGAGTAATTTCTGCATTGTAAACGCTACATAAGATAATTCCAAGTTTTTCTAGAGTATGCACAGTATCACATGCCACACATACAATGTGGAAAATGCATTTAATGAACTTAGATTGATTATTTTCATGCAAATGTGTGAATGAATAAAAGAAATAGTGGAGAATGAGATGTGGCTGCAGTTGTTGTACCTCAGTCCCTTTTTGGGGAGCGTGTTTCTGTCAAGAGGCATGCTGTTAAAACACAGAGGATGAGTGAATTAGATGAACACCAGAAAACATTTGTTGTTGTGAAACATGAGGAAAAAAAACTGTTCACATTTAACAAAACTGACATTTTACACACATACACTAATGAAGGAAACAGTAAAGACATTAACTAATGCATTACAAAACACAAGACACCAAATATACAACACAAGAAACGACTTCAACCAATTGTTTCATTTTTGAGACATACAGCTAAACTGGCAAAGGACTATAAGGTGGAATCCTGCTTATTCTATCTTCTGGTGTTGCATGCATAGTGTGAACAAATCAATGGAAACACTGTTATCAAGACTTCTTATGAGAATGAGTGTCTGAAATGATGGGCATTTACTGTGGTCCCTGATCTGGCGGAGCTATAGATCTACAACTAATAATATCTTCAATTTAATACTACACTGCAGCGCTAACAAATAACAGTATTTATTTATTCAATGCAACGGAAGCTGGAAGGTCAGTAATTCTGCTACGTTATGGAAGAGATAGAGTCATTATTCATATTCTGAATTGTTTGTCTATATCTTACAGAATCTTGATGTCTACAGTTTTGTCTGAGTTCTCAAATGAAACAATGAATATGATTCTGCCCAATCATATTCCCTGTTACTCACCCCTCAGACAGGGTGGACTTGACACTGCCGGTTCGGGTAACCTTAGGCCCATGGTGGCCCAGCGGTAAATCAATGGACTCAGAGCTGGTGTGCAGACTGGTCATACTTTGGCAGCTCAGTGTGTCCTTGCTGCCAGCTGATGAGCTACAGGCAGGCCAGGGCCGAGCATTGGAGGGCAGGGAGAGGCCAGAGGCCGGACTGGAGGCCGGGGAGTCAGTACACAGGTCTGGGGTTTTACCATACAGAGGGCTGCTGCCACCGCTCTGCCCACCAGCGCTGCCCAGGCTCCCCGTGCCAGAAGAGGGAGAGTCCAGACTGGCCTGCCTCGCCAACGTGCCGTGAGGGCTGCCCAGTATTGACGGGCACTTGCCAGAGTCGGGCGTGCCCGGAGAGCTGGCCTTGCTGCTGGCTTTGGTGCCAAACAATCTGAGGGTAGAGAGGTGGGTGCAGTCATTCAGAAATGCTCAAAGAATAGGTGATGAGCATCTGCAAGATCCATACTGGAACATGAAGGACGCTGGTATACTCTTGGATTGAGAAGGTGGATTACATTATGGTTATCTCAATATAACACATGAAACTGTATGACTCCAGTGGCAAAAAAAAACATCAAGCAAGGAGCTGTGTGTTAAGAAAAAAAACAGCTATTAAACATCACCACATTGTAAAACCAACTTCTAACTGCAGATGAAGCGCTGAGGCATCGTCCCAACATATTCCTCCCTTGCTGAATACTCCACTTCATTTTAGATGTGAACTTTGAGTAATTTACATCGACACATCTGCTTTCACAGCTTGGCCCGTTTCAACCCTGTGACTTTAAATAACCTAATCTGTTAGCCCATTCAACCTCTGCTTTCCTCCCACATATGCCCAGACAGCCTGTTACTCAGTTTGCTCCTGTGCTAGTCTGTCATCGCAATCACACAAAATATATGGGTGATGCTCTCTTGAAGAGAAGAAAAAAAACTTGAAAACATGCAGATGAAACGGGTCGGTTTGACAGATCGGATGGGACGGATATTTGGACACGCCTGCTGAACGCATGCTTCTAATGAGCCAGAGATTGGCGTGCCAAGAAACTTCTGTCTCCTGTCTGTTCTGATCTAGACTGGTAAACTGGATTTGCCTGACCTGAATGAAAAGCCATCAGAGTTTCGTCTTTGGAGTAAAGATATGTTTCATCTGCAGTGGCATATCATCTACACCAGGGAATGTAACGGTGGCCCTTGGCTGTGCATCCAAGTAAATGCTTTCCATCAATTTTCTCTGAAGGCACTGAAATGTGATTTATTAAGTATCTAATATTCATTTTGTACATCCAAATGTGTTTAAAATTGATAACGATGACAGAATATTTTAAGCCCTGGTGACGCTTGTGAAAGATGACATATTCAATAAATATCTATACATTCTATAGGAGTCTGGGGAACAGCCTGGATCAGGAAAACATGACTTAGTGACAAAAACATTAGTACATTATTATAAATGAAAACATGCTAAAATTCTATTTTTGATTAATCTTTTACATCAGCCAACAACACTGAAGTTCCTAAACTTACTATTCTAATGTTATCTATAACACATCACTTTTTATTAACACTAAAAGAATTATATATCATGTGGTGAAATGCTTGATCCACATAGAAACACACGTGATGAGGGACAAAGACAGAATGAGAGTAGCGTGCATGTTTTGCGTGTCTGACCTGCGAAAGGTAGGAGAAGCAATATCGGGATACTTGGAGCCTGGTTGCCTGAGGCCTGACTGGCCTGTTGAACTGGAGGTGGGACTTGACTTAGGGGAGGTGGACAGTCCTGCTGCCGGGTCCTGGTCTGATACAGAAACTTTCTCTTTGTCCGTCTGGTTGATGGTGATAGGACTGGAACGGTCTGAGCCCACTTTACCAGCATCCCTGCGTTTGGCGCCTCCTGGAGTTGCCGCCCCTCCAGCTGACTTGCCACTGACATTTGAGTCAATACTGCTAGAACTGGAACGATGACCACTGCGTCCTGCTGCCCCCCCACTAGAGGATTTAGCTGGTCTGGGTAGAGAGCGGTACTGTAGGGGCACTTTAGAGCTTCCACAGCCAAGTAAGATGCCATCATCCTGAGGCTGTGAGCCATCCAGACTAGTCTTACGCACACCCCCAATGCCTGTACCTTTGCCCAGAGCAGCAGAGGATTTGGGTGCTTTGCCAAGAGTGGCTGAGCCACTGGCAAGTGTTGCCCCACTGGAGGTGATTAGGGTGCCAGTGGGACCTGGAATCTTCTTGTATCCAAAGGAACTTGAGGTGGGTGGGCGTGCAATGCCAGAGGGGGGTTTCTTGCCTTCATCTCCACTACTCTTCCCTGCATCTGAAGGAGAGCGCTGAATGCCAGCTGAACTCTTGGAAGGTGCCTTTCCCTTTTCAGAGGCCTTGGCATCATCAGTTTTACCTGTCAATTTGCATAAACACTTATTAGCACAAATACGAAAACATTATCCTCAGCAGATTCTTGGCGGCGCACTTGTTTTCATCTCCTATGGTGGAAAACATAGAATAAGTGTCAATTGTGGCAAACAGCCAGAGGCCTGTTTAACAGAGCTCAGCTGCATTGAAATCCAATACTTATCTCTTACACAGATACTAAACACGCTGAGTGGATCGAAAACATGCATACTGCTGAGAAGTCCCTGAAAATATTTTCAGTTGGCCAAATGATTACAATGAATCTATTAATGTCCCACTTAATAATAAAATATTATCATAATAATAAAATGTTTGATAATGTAGCTTTTGTGTTTGGATATTTTGTTGTTACTGTCCAGAACATCAAATAAAAACATACATGTGAAAAATAACTTTGGTACATTATTTTATCAAGGTCTCTTTTTTCATTCATGCTACATTTTTAAAATGGTGATGCCACTTGCATCAGTCATATGGGATTATGACTCTACTCATTAAGTCTACTAGAGCCATAAAAATAAATAAATAAAAAAGAAAAGTCGTTCACTTGTCTTACCGGGTGTTTTATGGGCTGCAGAGGTACCTTTGGTCCGTGGTGGTGTGATGCCCACCTGGGCCGTCATGCCCCTCCTCCAGGAGCCGGTCTGAGACATCTGAGCCAACGCTGTCGCCTTTTGCCCGGCGTCCTCATATTGGCCCTGGCTTTGGGAGGAAGGGGAGGATGAGGAAGGCTTCCAGCGAGAGGATCCACTGCTTGGGTCCATGCTTGCATCCAGCTCCTCCTCCACCTTCTTCAGGTCCTCAGCTCCAGCCCAGCTGCTGCTCACCTCCTGCTCTGCATGCTTGGACCTGCTTCCTCTCTGGGACTGTGTGGGGTGTTACAGGTGTCACACATAGCAAGTAAAAAGAGTTAAAAAGGGTTTGAATCTTCCCTCACACACAACTCTGAAGTCTCCAGTGCCATAGTGAACATTATAATTCTAATTCTAATTATTCTTCTAACATACAGTAAAACGTACCTGCCTGGTCAGTCACAAATCACCCTGCTGTATGTCTTAAAATTTAGTGTAATAAAATATTTACATTTTACAGTCCAGCCTGAAGCTTGGTACCCCTTATATCATTCTTTAAGAAGTCCTATTTCAGCACACAGCCACAAAGAAATTCAAGATACTATACAAACAGAGCAGCAGGGAAGTGTGTGAAGTTGCAGCTATCTTTGGAATCACCCAAGACCAGATCTCCTCTTTTGGGATGCACACAAACACACCCACACGCCGCACTGATAACTACCCTACCTTGACAGATGGCCAGTCTCCCTAGCAACACCAGAGTGTCTTAAGAACCCAGTCTGTTGAGTATTTCATGAGGGGCCAAAGATACTTGGCATAATACACTAAAAAAGCCTCAGAGGAAAGCTGAGCAAAGGCCTTCAATCTACTCTCCCTCAGCTGTTATTTTACAGCTCATACACAGACTAGCCTTGGGTTCTTGCAAAACCTTGCTTGTAACTTGGCATGACAAAAACTAGCCTAGTCAGATCTTTCTACTAAAACTTACTCTACACAAATGGGGACTGGTTTCCTATCTTTTAGTGCTCATTTACAGTCTTGGAAACAGTTCACAGAGAAAAAAAAGCCAAAAAAACCCTAAAAGGGACACTTATATCCAAACTAAACACAAGGACATCACCTTCAGAGATCACTAGTCAGTGATCATTGGTGCTGAAGAACTAAACGCCTCACCTGTGCTCCCTTGTTTTTGCGTGACGAGCTGACAGCGGGGTAGGCTGGTGTGTTCAGATCATCGGTGCTGATGTTGTCCAAGGTGTCACTCAGGCCACTGCTCACCGAGCTACTGTCATCCCAGCTGCAGACGAAGAAACAGAGCAGAGGAAAGAGAGGAGAAAATGAGTTCAGACCAAGCAGACTGGATAAAGCTCAGTTCACTTTCCTCAGCGCCCAATCCCCAGCTCCCCTAACAGACTTGCAGATAATTTGTAATTATCCTACTTGGCTCTTCAAACAAATGTGTTTCTCTTTGAGCCCAGCTGACTTGTGGGTAATTGAGTTCTTTTTCAGAGAAGAAAGGGTGTTGGCTCGTTAATTGCTGAGCTTCTCATTAACTCTGAGCACGTGGAGAAATAAAAGGATCTTCATCATTAGCACTGTCATTATTTAGCTGTTGATGAAGGCTAAGAGACACTGGGAGCTCACTAAATGAAGAGTGTATGGATCAAAAAGAAATCATTTCCACACAGTCACTGTTTAATTACAGCACAATTTCATGTCAGAAAAGTCCTGCAATACAATACTTCAATCTGCAAACCCATTTTCTGCTATCAGCCTCAATAAATCACCATCAGTAGCAATATATTAGTTCTGCTGCTCTTTCACACAAAGGCACACAGACACATACACTGCTGCGACAAGTCTTTCTCCATTGATCTCACATGCACACACATATACAGCACAGATGTTGGTCTTGTGCACCTATGTTTGCCTTTATGTGTTTGCTCCTTAAAAGTTTCATGTAAATCTGAGGGGGGAAAAAATGGCTAAACCCACCACATTACAGTAGCTGACACACTCATACACACACACACAGAGCTGACAATCAATACTAACAAAATGACAGTCACACAACCACACAGTGAGATATGCATAGCATTGACAGACGACAACAAAGAGCTCCATACAGGCAACAATCTACTTTACCAACATATTCCACAAGATTTCAATTTTCAGTCTGACTGATTCTAAACACACCCTGCATTCAAAATGATTTTAATAAAAAGGAAACAACTTCCAGAAGCTAATTACACTTTTTCAACAAGTCAATTCAGGCTTGCCATCTATAATTCATCAGAGACATGGATGAAACCCAAAAGCAGACAGAAAATGTGAGAATAATGACTCGTTTTTCAAAGGCTCACAAGGAAGGAAGGAAGGAAGGTAGGGAACTGTGGGTGAGCTGGAGATGCAGACATGTAGCTGTCCGGGGAAGATAATAGCGCTATTGATTTTGGAAAGTTTGCTCAGAAAATCAATAACCATAAAAGTTGTTATGCGCAAAACGCACACCCTGTTCATTAGCTCTACTGCATCCTTTTAATAAATATTTAAGGTGTCAATAATCAGGAAAAACAAGTCTATTTATTGCAACTAAAAATATTATGTAAACTGCTACCATGGAAACATATATTAGAAATACAAATTAATAATTAGTATCTAGAGTCTGTGCAGAAAAAAACGTTGGTCTACATTATCCTGTAAAAGATTTGTAATGAATGTAGTGCAGAGCAGACACCCGACCCAGTTGTCCAGTGGTGCAGTGCAGAATTGATTTGGTGTTTGACTTGAAATGAGAAACATTTATCTTCACAGCTCAAAAATGAACAGGTGTTTGACTTACCTTATAACTGTGTAAAAACTTTAGACTTGAAATAAGAGAAAAGCATATGGTAGAATAAGACTAAGAGAATAAAATACCCCCTGCCTCTCTTTCGTGTAGCCCAAAAATGAGCCACATCAGAGAACAGCCCTTTGTTTTATGGAACACCACTGCCAATTTGTCATTTTCCTATGTGTAATATGTCATTTTCTTTCAATTCAAATCCAATATTCTTCAGAGATGGATATTTAATGCCTTGTCAAACGCATAAATAAATGGAATCGCGGCTGTCAATGTGAGTTTTATTTTTATTTTTTTAAATGAGGGACTGTTGTTGAGCAATGTGAGTGGATCTGTAATATCAAACACAAGCTGAACCCAGTGTTTCCTCTATGTGTTCCAACACACAGTCCTTTGTAGACAAAGCCTGTAAAAATCAACGCCTTTGAATTTGCTTGTCTTTAATCATTCCCACTCATGTATATCTAAGTCTGTCTTGGCATCACTTGACAGTAGCGAACTGCTTTTGACTGGTTTAACGAAGAAAACATCCATTGTGGGGAAGATAAACTTAGTGTCAAGGTTAAATAAACGGCTAGTTGTGTTTAGGGCCTTTCAGTTTTGTTGGTGACAGGGCTCCCTAGGTCACCTTTATGATGTGAGTTAGTACTCTGCTCAGTGCTGGTGGTTGAAGCTTCAGAAGTGACAGGGGTAAAACACTACACTGTCCACTTCCTCTGAAATCAGGACCAACGGGGGTAGACACATCCAAATGGAACACTCCTTACAAATGGATCCAGTCTAAAGTCAGAAGGCTGCACCATTTTGCCAGCAGAGAACTGTGAAAACCCTCTATATGACTTTTCATCCAGAAAGCATATAAGCAACTCTGAGACACACATTCTTTAACGGTAAAATTGGGCACAGATGGTCTTTTGCAAGTACCGATTGCTTCTTATGCTCAGTTGCACACCTAAAACGTCATTTAGGTGTCTTTTAAAATGAAAAAAAAAAGGTTAAATTTGTCCCCATTTTCTTTCATTTACATCAAATTGAGATAAATTGAACGCGATGACAAAAAGGACTGCACATTCACTTCAGTAATCACAAAAGGGAAATGGTAAAAGAGCAGTAGGAGACCGGCAGCTTTGGAGTCTATAATCATAATATGAGAAATGGAGGCAGATGGCTGCAGCAGTGCTCAGCTCATTGACTTCCAATTCTTATCTAAACATTAAAATAATTTTGTGCTTTCTCCCCTGCCTCCAACATATCTCTCTGTCCTTTGAGGGTGGCATAACACAATAGTACAAACCTCACAAAAGAAGTAGCTTTAACTGTGGGTAAAATGATTACAACAATTATTGCTTAATTAACATAATAAGTACTCTGAATGGCTCTCAGAGACATAATTACCAAGTAAAGATGCCCTTTAGCCTTCTGCATTCTCTCCTGTAAATGTCGTTATTGGAACTGTATGCTAATTAACTAATCAGAATACAACACAATAAAAACCATGAAAATGCAGACAATAAGCAGATATTCAAGGCCCAGAGGTTGTGAATGTAGTGTAGTTCAGGGTCTAGCAGAAACTCAACCAAAGTGCACGATTTAGCTAATTTACAGTGCAAAGGCAGAT
>JAPQRQ010000005.1:36630381-36641520 GCA_037367365.1 Apogon talboti | reverse complement strand
CCCACCCCACACACACACACACCCCCCACCAGGGCCCCTTCAACACAGATCCAATTACAATCATATTACAGAGTGACCTGAGGAGATCTGGCCCTGGAGTCTCCATCATGAACGGACACTTCATGCAACATTGAGGAGCACCCTGAGGCATGTGTGTACATTTATGGTTATGTCTGTGTGAGTGCGTGAGAGAGAGAGAGAATGAAAGAGAAATAACAATTCATTGAGTCCAGAAGCAGAGGGATAACCTGCACAGAGTAAAACTGAGCTGAACACAACTACAGGCCAGATGGAAGCCAACCTATTCTACAAACATACACACACACTAGAGCCACTCTGAGTTACAAAACTTATTTTTATTCTACAAAGGACACATAAGCAATGTCCCAGCATGGCTCCTATGTCTGGATCAAAATAGTACCTGTTTATACACAGGTAAAACTGCTGTTTCCATTTCAGTGTCCAGCACTTCAGTGAGGTGAGAGGCCAGAGGGAAAAACCCACAAAACACTCATTGGGATTCAAGCTGCCGTCCAGCTCTTGGCTGGGAAGGAGTGTGGACGAGCCAAGCTGAGATGCGGCCAGCGCGGCAAGGGAGTGGAAAGGCCACAGAAAGAGTAAAAGGTACACACACACCAACCATACACATAAGGAGTGCAGAACAAACACTGCAGCAGACAGAGTTGACACAAAATAATGCAAATGAGTGCCGTTTGGGACTGACACATTTTTACACACACTTTAGTGCAGACTCACACACCCACACACCCACCCACCCACACACACACACACATACACATATACTGTACCAGCGGCCCCAATTCACTCTCTTCCCCTCTGTCTTTCAATAATGCATGTTACCTAGTTCTGATGTCCCTCACTCCAGCTGAATACTATTCAGGAACCATCTCAGCCTAATTATGATATTAACAAAGGCACACGCTAAAGAGAAACACACAACTTAACATGTTTCTATGCCAGTCATACTCTTGTTTCAACGTTTTGTCACAAAAACAGCCTTAATGAAGCTTTGGCTGTCAGTCATTTGCAAGTTACTGTGGCAACTCTCACACAGACACATAGATGCAATTTTATGGCCCTGTTGCAGCACATTGAGAGCTTGTTAATACATATCAACGACAACTGCTCCCTGAGGCTAAAAGCACAAACTGCCACGACAGCAGCTGGATACTTTGAAAACCAAGCGCAATAGGGTGAAAGAGTTTTGAAGCGATGCAAATGCCTCCTTAACTATCTTTCAAATGCACACACTCTGTACAAAGGCATGGCTCCAAAGAGTAAGTAGAACAAAAGAAATACCTGCAACAAAATAAAAAATATAATCAAAAGATATTTATCACACAGGCGGTGTGATTCAAGCCTGTGAAGGGGGTGCAGGTACCAAAAAGGAGGTGTTGATTTTCCAGCCTCCATGTCTCCAGGCATTTCTGCTTTATGCTGCATCATGCTTCTACCTACTTAAAGCCATGCAGTGAAAATCTGCAATAATCTGATCAGTGCAAAAGCTCACACTGCTACACTGTGCATTTTATTTGCTATAGCTATAGAGTCACCATAATCATCTCAGTCACGTCAGAAATGGTCTGTCTTATTAGCTAAACCTGCCCCTCCCACAGCTCTTCATCCTGATATCGAAGTCAGGTATATGTTTCAATACTCATTCCAAAAACACAAATCAAATTATAGAGTAGACATATCACACACTGCAGCTGGTGGAGTATAGTATGGTACCTGTGGGTAGAATCCATGGATGCATAATGGCAGGCTCTAGGAGTCAAATTCACAGTACAGCACTTAATGATGCTGCACACACAGCAGAAACATTTACTGACTGTGACAGTGAACGGATGCATGTGACAAAAATGATCTGTTTGTGTAAGAGATATCTTTTTATCAGTCTGTGTTCATGTGTTCAAACTGCATACATCTGTGGGTGAGTATGTGTGAGACTTGAGTGAGTGCAGTTGTCTACTAGTATTCTCTGTCAGGAGGATTAAGAAAATAACCAGCTTACTGAAAAGCATTTTCTCATCGCACCTTCATATTCTACACAATTTGTCTTTTTAAAACCGATCCAAACCCTTCATCACCTAGTATTAACCTAACATTTTTAACATCCTGCAGAGAGTGTCCTGTCAGTGTCTGTGTCATACTAATCCTGTCATGCTAGAGGAATGTAATTCTCAAATTATGTGTGTTCAGTATGTAATACACGCTGTGGTCATGTTCACAATCTGCTCAGGCTGCACTGACTTACGTGGGCGAGGTTGTTTGTGCAGCACCTGCTCCAGGTCACCCAGCATGGTGAGGATCACCTCCTTATCCAGCTGAGCTGTACCCTCACGGGGACCTCCACCTGATACCTCTTCCTCTGCCCAATACCCGCCGTCCTTCTCCTTGCCTGCCCGTTTTCCTTGAGCCGAGCCTGCTGCCGACTCCTCATCTGAACGGCCGCTGCTGCCATCTTCATCTGTTCCCACCTCCTCCCTGGATTTTTGTGGTGCCTCAGTCCGTAGGTGGCCGCTGTAGGATGCCCGCTGCGGCCGCCCACCTGCAGCCGTGCATCGCCATGGGACAGGTATGAGGGAATGCTCTGACTGAGAAAGCACCTTTGTGAGTGAGAGCGACAGGGATCGAGCTCTGGTGCCCCGAACCCCTCCGCCCCTTGTGACAGGCTCTTTCCTGGGGCTGCTCTGCAGGCTGCCTCCTGCCCGTTGGGTGGAAGATGGATGCAATGAAGAGTTCTGTGGCTGGGAGAGACGAGGCGATGTCTCATCAAGCTCAAAGGAGTAAACTCGTTGCTCGCCGTCACTGAGCAGGGTCAGGTTGGTGAGTGAGCGTTGCTTGATGCGCAGGTTGAGGTTGTCAGGAAGGGGCTGGGGAGGCCGTCGAGCTGGGCTGCCTCCCTGATACACCGAGAACTCTGCTCCTCTCTTCATCGCTTCTTGCTGCTCCCCTGCTTTTGACAGCTTACCTCTTTGGCTCAGTGAGTGAAACTAAGCAGAAAAGTGGATCTACCTGTGCATCATCCCCCGTTTTACATCTTGGCTGCACTGTCAATGAGTGAGCAGATGGAAAAGAGGAGGAACTGGAGGATGGAGAAGGCACAAAGATGCGTCCCCACGTCCCACACCTCTTGACTGAGGTCCAGTCTTCAGAGGGAAGGAGGGAAAGGAAGCACCGGGTAAAGAGCGGAGAGAAAAACTCCCTGTCAAACATATAGGTAGAATCCAAATCCATCCTTGAGCAAGCCCATAGTCATGCTGAAACGTTGAGGCAAACATAAACGTTTATTTCTTCCACTCCTTCTCCTGTCTTCATGCTGCCTCTCTGTCTTCTTGGCTCCTTTCTTGCGCTTCTCCACAGTCAGGGGCGTGGATGAATGAGCCGCTACATCTCCCCTTCCCCTTCCTCACTGACACGTTCTCTCTTGCTTGCTACCCCCCTTCCTGTGCTCACACTCTCGTTATCTTTTACCCTATTAAATGACAGCCTCCTTTCATTCACGCTTATCTCCCTCCCTCCACCCTCTGTCACTCCTTTAATTACCACCTCAGCAGCACACTTCTTCTGCGTCCCCTCTGACTCGGATGGTCCCTCTCTCTTCACAGCGGAGAAAGAATGGCTGGTGAAGCCGGCAAACGGCTCAAATAGCTGTCGGTCTGCCTGTTCGTTCCAGCATGCAGCCTGCAGTGCTCTCTCTCTTTCTCCCTCTCTCTCTCTCTCTCTCTCTCTCTCTGAGCCCTCCTTCTCTGTGTTTATCATCCGTTCTTTCTCTTAATCCCTTGCGTTTTCTTACTTTCTTCCCAGTTTCCTTGCTTTGCTAGCCCCTTGTCTTTTTTCATCAATACTATCCTTCAGTATTTCTTCTCACTCTGTCTCGGCGTGACAGTGAGTTGTTTGGACAGTGCACCTGTAAGCTCACATCTTTCTGCTGCACCATGCTGGCCGTCTGAGTTAATTAAATGCTGTCTGGAGGAGCTAAACAGTGAGCTTGTGGCTTATCATGGACCAACAATGAGACCGCAGAACCAGCGTTTTCCCATCAATCAGTGCAACCTTTATTAGCCCTGTCACCACTACTCACAGCTGTCTTCCACACATTTTCTAATCTTAGTTACCAACATCTAATAAACACTGGAAGTAGTTGCAACAGAAATCATAATTAAGTGGAAATATTGTTGTGTTCCCTCTCAACTTATTAAAAATGACCTGCTGATTTCTGAGTGACTCACTGGTTTTATGCAGTACACATCTGCAGCTACCTACCGTCTGTCAAAAACAATTTATGCAGCTTTTCTTATATTCTCTATCTACAAATATGTGTATTAAGGCAAAATCTTTGATGTTGGGATAATGTCATTTATTGACTGTTGTTCAGCCAATATGCTGCAAGTTAAATGAGTAGGCTTGTCATGTGGTGTTTGCGGTGAGCATACACTTAAACTTCCCTCTGTCAGAACCATTTCTACCCCACTATAGAGAGAGAGTCAGAGAAATGAGGAATGCAAAGCAACCATGAAAAGTGTGACAACACAAAGCAAGCATTTGACATGGACCCCAAACAAAGGGAATGGTCAGTGCTGCAGTCTAATTTTATCCTTTAAATGATGGCCTTCAGAAAAGCCACAACCACAGCAAAATGTCTGGAATGTCACTGCTCACCGGACATCCCTTAACCTGTAATCTGCAACATGCTGTTATTTGTGCACAGTCCATTTTGTAGACACTTTCAACATTTCTGGGCTCACTTTGAACTTGACATCTTATTTTTCACTGAGTTTGTTGTTTGTTTAATTTATCATCCAAGCTGACCTCGGTCAACTCTGTCATTATAAAAATAGTATTTCATTCTGAATTAAGGATCATAAATGTTAAAACGACAGATTACTTTGCCTAAGATCATTTACAGAAATTTGTAGAAGACTCCCTAGGTGAATTACTGATAAACATATACCAACCTTGAACAAATCAAACTATTGATATCTTATTTATAATCAACAAAAGTCTCTCAGCACAAATGGGTTGTTCCATGAAACTGGGTTTATTTTGGTATCTGGCACTTTGCCAGCTTTTTTAGACTCAGTAACAAAAGAGAAATTTAGACGTATTTCCCCCCAGGATGTACTTAATGATGACCTCAGACGAATGCAAAAAAAATTATACTCTTGTGATGAGCCATCCCAAAATTAATGAATTTTTAATAAAATATTGAGGCCAAAAATAGGACCAAAATTGGGACAGGAAAAGTTACCTAGGTGTCAGTGCATTGTATCTTAAAAACAGTGCTTCAAATGGTCTTACATACTGCTATAAATAATGACACTGTGTTAAATTTGATGATGCTGGTCATATTTCTAATCCAGACATGCGTTTTTTTCACGAATCGGCAGTGTCATTCGAGGTTTCATGCATAACCCATTGTGTCCACTTGTGTTAAGTGCCAAATCTGCCCATTTAAACACAAATAAATCACCAGTGATTTTGCAATGGCGGTCATTGTTGTGAAACACTGCCTTGTATATATATTTAGGCCTCGGTCACAAAGATCCTTACAAACGATGGGTTTGTACAAATCTCCCACTTCGTACGAAATCTGGAGTTTGTAGACATTCGTGGAGGGAGCATTAGTTTCTTACGGCCATCTTACAAAGTTGGTAGGGCTGCCGTTCAAAATGCAGGAGCAACTTGAGGCCTCTGTGAGAAAATTATGTGATTTTGTGTCGTATGAAGACCATACAGTTGTCACATTCTTTGCAAGGCTGCCTTGGTACTGTCCTACCTCATACGTACGGCCACTTCATAAATTTTTTCGTCGTAAGGCGGCCGTACGGCACCCCTATGTGTTATTCACAGCACTCTCAAGTACTTGGTAGGAAGATCTTATGCTTTTTTGGAATATTTAAATCGGTATATAAACAGTGGACGTGTACTCTCTTAAAATTCCCGTGTCGTAATCATCACATTCAAGATGGCAATGCCCACAGCACTGAACCTTCTACAGCTACAGCTGCAAGATGAAGAAGAGGAAGCTCAAGCGGTTGTTTTGGCTGTTTTGGTCCGACAGCAGTGGAAGAAGAGGGACATTCTAAAATGCTTAACATAAAAAAAAACCTTAATGTCGCTTAATCAATCATCACCATCGTTCATGTGGACATCTCTAGTCAAGCCCACTTTCACCTCTGCAAAAATCACAATGAAAACCCCAGAATTATGGATGCTGTCCACGGTAAGCCTTTTCCTTTCCATAGGTGAAAATAAAATAAAAAAAAAAAACTTAACAGAGTTTAATCTTGAGTATTGTTGTTTTTTCATTGATTCATTGATTCATTGATGTTCTGAACTGCTTTATCCTCGAGAGGGTTGCGGGGGTGTTGTCTGTATGTTCCTGTACGGGTGAACGCTGTAAGGGGCCCCTAAAGAGAATGTAATGTGTTCTTGGGATCTACTTGCGATATACATGCAGCCACCATAGGAAGATGGGGTTCTGGAATAGCCTCCTGATCCACAAACGTTGTGCGTTGTTCTTAGGTTGTTCCTAAGGCATTTGTTAGGGCGCCCCTTTCAGGGGACTTTGTAGCGTGTTCATAGAAAATCTTGCACAAATCATCCACCTGGCTATGAACTTAGGAACGGACTACGAACTCTCCACTCTTATAAGGCCACTTTGAGAAGGTCATATGAAATGGTCCATAAATCGTTCGCACAATGTTCATAGCCGTTATGGCAGTATTGCATGTAATGGCATTTGTGACCGAGGCATTACTTTGATTCCCAAAATGTACCTGTGAGACACTAAAAAAATATTCCAAAAACAAAATAGCGTGTAATTTTCGTGTCCTTTTTACCTTGGTTACGTCAGGGTAATCATTGCATGCAGAATCATTTGTGTACAGCTGGAATACTGACTAGCCATAATTTTAGGGGGAAACTCAGATATCACTGAGTTGTCTGTGGATTTGCATTTGCCTTGAGTAATACTGTGGGTATTGAGGAAAAAAAACCTGAAAGAAAAAGACGGGGGAGTTCATTATAGAAACCTGGTGTCCGTGTTACATGTGGATTTTTGTATGCACGCCTCAAATAAAAATGTGTTATATCTGAAAACTAGTTTCTCTTATCTCAGTAAATATTTATTTCTAAAATAGACCCAAAGTGCTTCCAAACTTGCTTCATAACACTAATCTACATCTTGTTTGAATTTTTAGCCCCTCTATCCTGCTTTTAAGTACCGGTTTCATAGAAGCCCCCAAATACGTTCTGTATATAAGGGATGAAAAAGCTGTGAAACTGAAGTCATTTTTTAAAGAGGAAGATGCAGTTTTTGAACAATACCATTTCTCTGTGCTAGTAGATTGTGTTGTATTGTTATTGTATGTGCTCTTTCAGCGGGAAGTTTGTGGTTAGAAAATCTTTTAAACTGGTCAAATGTCCCTCCGTCTTGAACTCTCAGCTGTAGAAGCTCCTCTGTACTGTAGACTGACAGCCTTCAGCCCAACAAATGCTGGCTTTTAATCTTGAAGTGTGTCAAGTCATTGTTTTGCTGAAGCTAAAAATAATGTGTATGTACTGATTGTGATGTATCACATGACCAGTTATGATGCAGTGCTGGGACTGTAACAGATGATGGCAGCCTGCGGGGATGTAAACACAGAGCTGCAGATGCTCCCTGTGTGTGATTGTCAGTTGTGACCTTTCCCTTCGTCTACATGATACCAGCACAGAACAGGGAACCCCCAGTAAACACAAACAGACACATATGTGCACATACACACAAAGCATAAACTAAAACCACACAACACTGGCACATTGTGTTAGCCACAGCAGTAGCCTTCTAAAAGATCTGCCACCAGGCACCAACCCTCTCACTATTCTCTAGGAACACAGACCAGCAGACCCTGCAGCATGCTCTTTTACTGATTATTAGGAATTAACTTGTAATGAAATAAAATATGAATTAACCCCTAAAGACCCAGTGCTACTTTTTTGGCAGTTCCCAAATGTCCAATTATCCCAATTCCCAATTATCTCCATATTTAACATTTCCTAAGTGATTTATCACCATAGATTATAAAATAATTCTCAGAATTTTGCATTTCCCCAGTGAAAATCAGGTATTTTCCAATATTTAATTTGAGTGTTATGAATGAAAAACAGAGAAAACTGAAGTAAAAGTGACTTTTTCTGTAAAATCTAACATTAAGTGAACATAAACCAAATGTCTCCATCCACTGTCTTTTATCAAACTATATGTGTTTTACTGGTGAATCAATGTTGTTTACACCAATTATTGACATGTATTGATAGGATTAGTGGATCAACAGGTATTACACAGTTTAGATCAGTAGATACTTTTGGTCGGTGGTAGATATTTGGATCTATATGGGTTAAATTAAAGGCATGTTTTCATTTTGTGAGCAGGAAATGTGTTCCTCCACCTAAACATTTCCTCTTAGTAGAGAAGCTTAGCAGCAGTAATCAAGAAACAAGTGTTTTTTTAACAAAAAAACACTTGTTTAGCAAGCTAAAATAATAAGACCAACAATACAAAGCACAATGTTATGTCCACCTTCCACATTTGTTTCTGCATTTACAAACAAAGAGCATATATGCAGAGCTACAGCATGTGTTGACCTTCTGTACCTGAAATCTCCTCCAGGCACTGTTTGGCTGTCTTGCTGTAGACCAGTTCTCCTTTGGTGGGGCTGAGGCAGGGGTCGGCCGGGGCCACCATGGTGCAGTCATTTTCTGAGAATGTCCTAGAGGAAAAATGAAGGAATAATAAGAATAAATAATGCGTGACAGTCATACTGTATGCACAAGCTGAATTTTTAGTACAGGTAAAATTCAATAATAAACATGTCACAGTTGCCACCAGAGAATTCCTAATGAAACTGGTGAAATCTGCTCCATTGTCAAATGCAATTTTTTTAATAAAGGCATCTCATTCTGTGTTAGGCTGGCAGTAACCGTGACAAGGTTATTTCAAAAGGTTTGTGAAGTAGTATCTCCCCGTTTTGCATACAGTCTTTGTCTGTTTTTGCTATGATGACAGGTTGAATTACTGAGATTCTCATTCCGTGTCAGTCAGATATGCAACAGATGGACACGTCAAAAGGGAGGGGGCGATGGATGAAACCTTTTTTGTGACTATCTCAATATGTACAGCTCTAGCTACTCCAAATTTCGAAGTCCTGAACCCCGTTAAAAACCTTGGGAATGTGATCGAGAGAGATGGTTATAAATCATTACACAAAACTCAACTGCCTTCCCTTTTGCCCCAGGAGTGGCATAAAGTACCGACAGCAATGAGAAATACTGGTGGATAGAATGCCAAGACACATGAAAAGTGAAATGGAAATCATAACTATTAAGACCAATACAGATTTTTGAATTCTTTCTAAGAAAAACATTAGCATTGTGTGACTTTAGAATGAAATGACTGAATTATCCATCTTGTGATAACAGCCCTTTTTGTTATTTTGACCAGTTGCCAATTTCATCAAATAAATGCTTTAAATTTCATTATTTCGATGTGTAGCTAGGGAGAGACGTTATCAGTAGTTAATCAAAATGTTCAATTTGTTCAAACACATATCTATGAAAACTAAAACCAGTAATGGATTATTAGATGTGTATTTTTGTCCATGTCTTTTCCTCTCTGTTATGTGTCTACTCATCTGAAGAAACAAGAACCAATCCACTTGACGAGATAATGGCTGCTCTGCATACATTCTCACACCCATATCAACAAAACAAAATCATCAGCAGAAGACTAAACGCAGTGACAGATAATAACATCCTAACACAGATGTACAAAAGCATACATATTGTGAGAAGCGCGCATATAACATACGACAATATACACATGCATGTACACATAACTCTGTTGAAGTAAACAGTGCTAATCCTGCACACATGCAGCACAGCAGCAGAGGCCAATCTAAACACAACCGACGGTACAGCATTCATCCCCTCCCATACACACAAACACACACCAGGGACCACCACCTGCAGAGCTGCAGATAAAAATTGGCTTCCTTTTGCGACAGCAGCATCAGCCTGTGACTTCAGCTCAGGTGAAAAAGCTGCTTTCTTCCTGCAAGCTTCGCTCACTACAGTGGTTTCACAAAGATATTCACTCCCACTGCTGTGTGCAACTATTTACACCCAAAATATGTGACTGGATATTTGAAGAAAGACCGTTATTTACTATATATGATGCTGCTACCTAATAGTAATAGTATTAATAGTAATAATGACTCAGATCTTCAGATTATAAAATGTGAAGACTGAGGAAACAAGAGTATGAGTGTCTGGGATTTCCATAATGAAGTTAAATCATGTGTGTACTATTTCTTATATATCCATGAACAAAAGCTGATTTAGGAGTGGGTCAAAGAACAAATTCAACAAAATAGAAACCATTACACGAACTGCACTCTTTATTAAAAAAAAAACAAAAAAGTTGAAAAAAGCACATGAAACAGCGTTAAGCAGTTTTCAGTGGAATGAGTTACACTGCAGCTGTATCACCTCTGAGTGGAACCACAAATCAATCTTCCACACCGACTGCAGCAAAGTCCTGCGACTAAACTGGTCTCTTACACTTAATGGGAATTGTAACTTATAGTGTGTGGAGAAAGAGGAAAGCAAACAAGACAAAGATGCCTAATTGGGCTGAAAATGATGGTAAATTGCAGCACTGCAGGAGGCCTTAACGCTTCCTCCTGACAGCTACAGGGAAGGCCTGCCGGTGGAGAGAAACACTTATAGTAAGGGAGGGTGGACGCTACTGTAACATGCCCACTGTCTACTACTTTATGTAGAACAGAAGAAAAAGCTGGAGCAATAAAGTGTGAATCTGCACAATATCAGACCAGAGACTGCACTGTATAAAATAAGGATTAATTGATTAAGATTCATGTAAATGCATTTTTGGGCGGCTGTGGCTCTGGAGGTAGAGCGGGTCGTCCAATAACCAAAGGGTTGGTGGTTTGAATCCCGCTCTTTCCAAGTCATGAGCTGTTGTGTCCTTGGACAAGACACTTCACCCACCTTGCCTCCAGTGCTGCTACTCACACTGGTGTATGAATGCGTGTGAATGTTTGGTGGTGG
>JAPQRQ010000005.1:36612049-36630281 GCA_037367365.1 Apogon talboti | reverse complement strand
ATAATGGATCAATAATGTAAAGTGCTTTGGGTGCCTTGAAAAGCGCTATAGAAATCTAATCCATTATTATTATTATTTATTATTTATATTCAATGTGTGTAAAAAATAATGTGTTTAACGTGAGCAACAGAGAGTGAATCCTCTCAGCTAAAGACAAATCTTCAGAAGTACAGAGGGTGACTTGGCACACAGTTACAATTCACTGTGGCCAAATTTGGAATTTCTAGTTCCAAAGTTGATAAATATGCCGCTAGCTGTAAACTCAGACAAACATGAATAACAATGCAGATGGTAGGCTCACTTTTTTCTTCCCTTACTTGAGTGGGATGTCTGTCCTTTAACAGTGTCACTTCTGAAATACTCCCTCATAAGTAACTATCAGTCACTATCTTCCTAAGAATGATAGCTGCAGCAGTTTTAACTCGCTAAATGTGTGGGATTAAAGTAATGCTAATGCTTGAACGAGTCGACACTGAATGTTGCAGAGCTGACTGTGCACAACGGAGGAGGTAGCCGAGGGAAGGGGAGAAGGGGTGAAGGATTAAGCCTTGTTTAATGGGATTCCTAACTCTCTTTCTCTCTGAGCACAAAGGCATCCCAGAGACTTTGGCAGCTCCAACATTTTTTTACTCTTGGATTACCTCTGCTGTCATAGGAGAAAATCGGCCCTGCTGGGCAGATTTACCCACTTCCTGCACCTCTGCTGTCTGTAATGTGTCTGTAATGTCAGGGAACCATGTGCCAGCTACATAAATCAAAACCTGAGAGAAGTGGAGTAGCTTCCTGAGCGCAACCAATATCTGGATTCTCACATCAAAGATGAAACCCAGACAGTTAAATAATAGGCTTTGGCAAGCAGCATTCAGCGGATGTTAATTTATTCTGTAATGACTGTGAGGAGATGTGGAGGCAATAGAAGATGCACAGTGGGTTACACCAGCTGATCACTGGGAGTGCTCCAAGATTTCAGGGGGTGTGGGAGTGAATATTTGTGTCTATGTGTGACAATGTGCAGGTACAGTACACAATGGTGGGGAGTGACAAAATATGATTACATAATAGAATAAAAAAATATGACAAACTGCATTTAGTTACAGTTACCATTTCAATAGAATACAGTTATAGCCTTATTTTAATCAAGTCCCTGATTTATGGAGAAAAACAAGAGTGTTTCTGCAAACCTTGGAGGACAGAGTTAAAATGAACAATCAAGTGAAAACTGTTTTTATTCATGTTCAATGTTATTTATATAACTTTGTCTTTTTCACCCTTTTCATGCTGTGGGAAAACAGCCTTCCCTGTTTCATTTTTCCTTTAAAAGGATTAGCTGCAAGGCAACAAAATGCACATCAAAAACTAAGTGGAAAAAAAAAGTTCTATTAAGGAATTGTGAATAGATTTTTTTCATCTTTGTTTAATAGTTTTAATTCTAACTTGCTGTAAACAAAAGGCAAAGGAAAAACTGGGTCTTTAACCTTTTTGTTAGACAAAAGAACACACGCTTTTGTGTTTTCGAGTAGTAACATCTCTATCAACACTAATATAATACAATATTAGTACAATACAGAGTGACTCTTGGGTTCAGTGTACTTGAGTAATCAAACATAATGTGCTCCAAATAAATAATTATAGAGGACTGTAATCTGTAGTGAACACAATTTTCTCAACACTGGCAGTGCATACACACGTACTCACCTGTACATGAAGGGGGCAACAGTGGCAGTATTCGGGTGGTTGTGCTGCTGTTGCTGAGGAAGCTGAACGACTCCATTCCCACCGAGTGCCCCTCCCCCTCCACCTCCGAGGATCCCACTGGTCCCAGACAGGGCTGAGGTGCTGGTGGAGGAGGTCATGCTGGTCCGCTTCCCCTCTGGGCCCCCAGTGGAGCGCTGCATGTAGAAACTCCCGCTCTGTCCTCCTTTTGTCATCTTGGTTCTCTCTCCATCTCCTCCCCGTAGGTTACCGCTGCTGTTTAAGGCCTGGCTTTGGGACTGGCTTTGACTCTGAGCCTTGGCTGTTGAGGTGGAGGGAGCTTTGAGTCCTGGTTTTGGGATGCCACTGGAAGCAGAGGAGGAGGATCCATCTTTCTTTCCTGATGAGGGCTTTCCACCTTTTGGGATGAGGCTGGCAATTTTGGAACTCTTCTTGGTGGACTCTGAAAATGACTCACGCTCCTCTTTGGGTGGAGAATTGTCCTTAGATGACTTCCCACTCTTGCTTTTGTCCTCCTTCTCTTTCGACGAGACCATGGACCTGCTGCCATTGGAAGAAGCCTTTGAAAATGAAGTTGAGGACGAAGAAGAGGAAGTTTTGTTCGATGACGTGATGGAGGAAGTCTGTGTCTTAGTAGGCATTTGCTTGGCTGTTGTGCTGCTACTGCTGCACATGGATCCCGTTGGCGTCAGTCCATCCTCCCCGTACTCAGACAGGTCATCCTCCTCCTGTAGAGCCATCTCTGCCACAGACGGCGATGTTCTTGAGGCTGATCTAGGGTTAATCAAGCGGAACTTCTCCAGCATGGACCGCTGAGGAGGCGCTCCAACACCGACAGCTGATCCTAACTTTGACCCGTCACTCCCGTGTAGCTGGAGGCCGTCTGGGCCCTGAGGTGAAGAGGTGGGGGAGGGCGAATGCGTGGGACTTGCCAGCATGGACGAGGTGGCGCTGTGTTTGAGGTTCATGGACTTGCTGCGCCAAGTCTTGCCGGCAGTGGGTGAGGGGATGGCAGAGGCCAGCTGCTGCCCACTGAGGCTGGTTGGAACTGTCCCACCAATACCACTCCCATTCATACCACCAGCTACCGGGATGGCCCTCACTGCCTCTGAACCAGGAAGAGAAAAAAAGAAAAAAAGTCATCTTTAAAGGGTGTTGATTTGGAAAAATAAGGTTTTGAGTAAATAGCTTGATGTAGCTCAACTAAATGAAAGAAAATCTAATTTCCAAATAAAATAAGATGGTCACTATTTAATTTGAACATTCAGTGACATGATGCTAACATAGTCTGTCAGGAGGTGCTCAAACTGCTCACTGATTTTTCAAGCAATCCATGAAGTTCACATTAAACTTTCTAGTTCTGTTTTTGACACACTTCCAGAGATTTCTAGGGATTTTCAAAAGCCACAGCTGAAAACTGTGCTGTCACTTTCTGTGGCTTCACACACATGAAAAACCTTCTGAGGATTTAAATGTGGTGTAATGTTAAAAGACTTCCAAGCTTATCCCCAATTGACAGAATATCAATGGAAGTTGGGGTAAAATGTCCCCATTGTTATTACACTAGCTTACACTCCAGTTTGTTGTAGCTTTCTGTTAAGACTTACACCTGGTGATTTACACCTCTGTTGAGGCCTGTCAAAGTGTGTTTGCCGGTGGGTAATGGTACTTATAATGGAAGGGTCACCAATGTTGTAGTCATGACAGCAAAATAGGTCACACCATCTGGGTTTTCATGGATAATTAAAAGAAAAACATTCCTGCACCCAGCTACTTGGACAGTGGCAATTTTCAGCTTTTCTGAGAATTATTCTCACAGGGCACAAACAGCTAGGATCTAGTTTATATATCCATGTAATACATGTAGATAGGGACTGCAACAGCAGAGTGGGAGTTTCCAGCTGAGAATACGTGACCGTTGCTGCCTCAAGTCAAATAATATCGTTGGTGTGTTTGCTTTGGATCTACGGATTTCCGAGAAAGTTGCTTTTTGACGAAGTAACCGTTCAGGATTTGCACAAAATGTGACATTCTGCTCAACCACAATGGATGTTCAGAGTATAAAATAGTATAAGGTTAAAACAAAACTACCCATACACACCTGTAGGTTGTGTAATTTATTGTATTTTCAGTAAAAGGCCTGGATGCCGGGTTATAAAGCATTCCACAAGTGTTTACTTCTGCCACAGTTCCAGTAACGTTTTGATATGAAACTATATCTAACTGAGCCAAGCCACACACTCAAACACAATGAGCACATAAACATCCATCATGTGCGTAAAATAAATGTTTTAGCGCTGGCTGCTGAGTGTTAACCTTTACACACACCCCATTTCTCCTGGCTGGTAGGTCTACAAACCAACCCCCCCAATTTCTCACACCCTTTACATAGAGAAACAAAAAAAGGAAAAAAATAAAGTAAAAGTGGAACTACAGATGAGGGGAGAAGAGAGGAAGCCGATGCGGTGACAACATTAAGTTATGCGCCATTAAACTGAGTGTCTGTCTGGCTGTCATCCAGTGAGCAAGGTTCAGCTGTGTCTGAGTCACCTCTAGTCTACAACTTAAAGCCCCTTCAGGCAGACGGAGGGCGGCTCCGGCTTCAGCTGTGACTTGAGCCAACACACTTTTTAACGGCTTAAACTTCTGACAGCTTCCTCTGAAACCTTAAAACGCACTTGACAAAACTTGCATGTGCTCTATATCTATTAAGTGCCTCTTTTCTTAACGTCCGATGGTATATGATTGAATCTAGCACCCGGCTCTAAAGTGTCTACGGTACTAACGGAACAGTGACTTTTATTTAGCCTTACATGTCACAGTTAGAGCAGGCTGTTATTAGTTATGCCACTTCCTTGAGCAGAGTACTTCTTATAACAGAAAAAAAAGATCTGCCAGAGTCCCTGCCTCTTTAGGTCTGTAATCACTACAGACCTAAACAACAACAGGTGTCTAACAATAATATCATGAATATCTGGCTTACAGCCTTTAGCATAAGCAAAAGCAGCTGCCTACTTGATCATATGTCATCAGTTTTGCAAACAAAGTACCAATTCATAAGCAGAATGAAAACAAAGTGTCATATTCTGTCTTCTCTTGCTAGTTTATACATTGCAAATGAACAATAATAATTTGCTTTAGTATTAATATTTTAGACTGCAAACTTTTTAAATTAAAGATTCTGTGTATTTGGTCAGTCATATGAGGCTGATATAAATATGAATGAGTAAACATAGATGAACATTCCAGAGTTCTTATGTTTCCAGGTGTGTGTCCTCTGAATTACCTCTTATCTTTAGAGGTGGTGCAATAGCCCTGGGCGGTTTATGAATGTGAATGAGTGTATTTAGATGCATTTGTGTGATTCTCTGTGTGTGTGTGTCCAGTCAATTAACCCCGTCTTTAGAGATCCTCCTCCTTCCCCACCCGAGGCTGTTTCACAATGCCACCATACTTTTCACCGTGCGGTGACTTGCCGTTGCCATGGCAACAGGCTCCTCTTTCTTTTTTGCCTCAGTGGCCAAGGAATGAAATGTCACTTGTTCTGGGCGGTGGTGGCCCCTCTGCTAACAAACACACACATACACGCTGTTTGTAACTACATGCCAGATGATGCACAGGGAGCCCTATGTGTGAAAGCGCAGATTGACGTGTGAAATGTGGATGTCTGAAATGACACAAGAATCTGCATGAACATACATGTGAGGACTAATGCTAATGTTTTTGCTGGTCAGCTGGCTCTTGCACTTGTGACACTCTTTGTCATTTTTCTTCAAAATGGTGTTATTCTTGTTTAAGGGTAAATTATTTTTCACTCCAAGTTGAATGCTTTTCAGCTTCGCAGCTCTTACATCACAGCCAGAAAGATAATAAATTTGTTAAATTGTCACCTTGCTTCAGTTCTTCTCCATGATGCCAATAATGCCTCTAACAAAATGTTTGTTGGAAATAGGAACAATGGGCTGGGTATCTAGGCAAGGACACAATCTAGAATGGTAGTGTGGTGAAAGCAAACTAAGAAAGCACATTTTACCATTAAAAATATATGAGGATATGTAATAAAACAGAAAGTATGTAACATGATGGGTGGAAGCAAGTAAGAATGAAAACTTGTGACAGAGACTTCCTGTATCTGTTTCTTTTCCTGCAACCTGCTTTGGCCCAGAAGGTTCTGCTGCTCTGCTGACATTTCACCGCGATTGATTTTTCTTTTCCCCCCCTCTACTTTAGACCAAAAATCCTGTTTCATCTCCCCCTGCAGTGAAGCTCCAATACCTGCCTGGTGTCTTATCTCTGAAAACTGAGGGTTTGTCTGCTGGCAGGGCTCCTTTGCTACATGTGAATGGCAGTGAAATACCAAAATGACAGGAAGTCGGCATCTTTGTATACCTTGAGACGTCCAACTTTTTGGGTAGATATTATTACAAAAAAGTAAAATAAGAGTCAAATGGAACCAAACAAAGTTCTGAAGGATAAATCTACATAAAAGATTGATATTTCAACAAAATCACAAAAACAAAATGATGTTGTTTTCTTTTAAACCACCAACATTTTCGCATACTACATGTCTTCTGTATCAGATCCTGTATGCTTAAAAGAGTTTAAAATTCAGAATGAGTATACTTGTGTATGTTAGGATCAAACACAAGACAAAGTGAGAAAGAAGTTTGGCACACAGTTTGCTGTTGTTTAAGAGGCTTTTCATTGCTCTCTGCACAGTAACTCCAACACTTACTGTTCTTTTCCCAGACTCAATCCCATATTGTTGTATTTTCTTCTCCAAAGCTGTGTACAACTTCATCATCAATCATATCTGCAGTGACTGGAATCAAAGCTCAAAGCAGGGATTTTGCCATGACTATAAATTCTATTGATAACACAGTGGGAGTACTTTTAATTATTTGTATGACTTTGGAGAATATACAATATTTTTATCATTATCATTGTCTGAGACAATAAGTTATAGCAGCCTTTGTACATGATTCAGAACTTATTATGAATAAAGCAAATGACACAATGGCAAACCTTTCAGTCTTTAAACCAGTGTAATCTAACAAATTCACTGTTCACAACATGCAGAAATGATTTACTTGTGATTAATAAGGTTTTGTCAAATAAATTCTATACCCTCTACTCTGAGAACTTTCTCTAAAAAAACATAAAAGATCTCATAAATTTTGTAATAGCTGAACAGCAGCTATCTGAATTTGCTACCTTAGTCATCTCTCAAATGGCTTTTACTATGTTTTCAGAATTTTCTCCCCCTACACTTAATGGCAGTTATTATTACCTCCCTTGTAACAAAGAATTGGGGATGATTCAGCACACTGGTAAGAATTGGTGAAGTGAGTTCATCTGCAGCCATCTGCTCATCTTTCTGAGTAAGTGGTGCCACCATGTGGTTGGGAAGGAGAATCTAAAATGCCAGTGCCTCTCTCTAGTAGCTCAGTAGTTCAAGGACCATTATAATATCATCACTTACTGTGACCGCTCAGGTCACAGTGTGCACTGAGGCCATAGATACAGTAATATGTCTTCCTTACCTCTGTCATTGCCACTGGCATACTGGAGAGGTTTGCTCTTGTCGATGCTGTTGAAACTCTGGCTCCGACGGTTGAGGTTAGATGAGCCCGGGCTCCTGGAGGCCCCGCTGCCTGCAGCAGGTACTCTGGAGGGTCCCGGTAACCTGCAGAGGTAGGTGCAGAAAGAGGAGGAAGGTTTAGACTAAAAGATGGCATAATGGGTTTTTAGATTTCCAGGAAAAAGGTCCTTGAGGCGGGACATGTCTTGTAGCAGAATTATGCTCAAGTTAAAGGTCAGTGGCAGAACCTCAGACAATGTTAGCATTCATAATGACCGTGACAAGTACCTAATGTCTATCTTACATTAAAACTATGACTTGGCTTTAGCTTTAGAAAAGTCTGACTAAGAGCTATCTGCACCTAATTATGGTTGAAACCTGCAGTAAATTAAAAACCTATGAAATACATAAACATACTGTGGCCCTTATAGTGCCAGCCCTCTCCCCCATGATCCCTATACATTGTTATTTGAGTTCTTCTGACTGCACATAAAAGCAAAGCCTTCTGCTGAGAAGCTTGTTTTTTTCAGTCAGTCTCTTTCAGTCTTTTACACACTCGCATAATCATTTTCTTTTGACACAGTTAAAGCCACAAGTGTCAAATGTTGATTTGCCATGCTGCAGCTGGAGGATTTCAGAACTCCCAGGAGAGCGCTATGAGAAATATTGCACCAAAACCCTGTTTTGTACAATAACTTTACATTGTGTTTTATTACATTACTTTCCCCTATCTCTTTGTTAGTAACTGGTTTGAGGATCTGATTATCAGGGAAATAAAGATGAGATGTTTGTACCTCTTTATTTTTAGGTATTATACATGTAGTAGACTCCAACTTGTGGTCATGCCAGATAGATGTTAAGGTCAGTTTGTGCTGAGTAAAGACCTTGGTTGCTCCAGAGCAGTGGGTGTTTCCATTCATAACCCGATCTTTATCAATTTTAACAGGAAAAAAAAAATCGTGAATTGATTCTAACAACTTGGTGTCTTCCTGTCTCTCTGCCTGAAAGCTGTCATGATGTCCTTTTACAAAAATAATTGATTTGCTACGCTGAATATGTCACCCGGGTCTGTACTGCAGATGGAGCCGAGATGTCGGAGGGGAAAGATTTTTTAGGGGTTGAATCCTGTTCTGGTCAAAACGAGCATTTCACATGCTCCATTAAGTTTTAAGGTCATCGTTTAATAAAAACAAACAGACAAGTCTGCATATAACATGGATAAACAAAACATTTTGTTTATTAAAATTCGTCCCCCTCCGCTGCCTGCAGTACCATGTTATTTCTTTGGCACAGAGGAGCAGCTGTGATGAAGTTCATCTGGAGCTGGACAAAGTTGATTTTAGACTCAATCACCATTTCCTGCTTTTCTTTTAATCTTTACTTTTTAATGAGAGCATAAAATAACAGTTGGATGGCTGCTCAGAAGCCAAATTAATATAAGGGGACCAAACTTGACAATCCTATCACTAAGAGTGGTACTCATTAAAAGAAATTCATGTTACACATAATCTATGACAGAAGCCCATGTGTATATCTACAGAATATTTTACAATGAACCTGTTCCACAGCTTTCTGAAAGTTAGTAAAACTTGCAACACACACCAATCGTTTTAACAGAGCTCATTTAACTCATAAAATTCAATAACTTCCTGGCAAACTAATACTTCCAAATCATGTTTATGCCAGTTCAGTGACACAGGTTATGATTTTAACAGAAGAGCTCCATAATGAAAATTAATCTTTGAGCTGTAGGTTTGTTAAAGTAACTAAATGTTTATGACATGTTCTTAAGGAAAAAGCAAACATTGACTTTACTGTTCTTGAATTTCTATTACAGGAGCAGAGTTGTTTAAAGGTTCTATTTAATTGTAATACGTATGTTTCCTTTTGACCTCTCTTTCCAAGGAGAGACTGAAAGTAAATAAAGCAGTAATTAAGTAATGTGCTTATAGTCAACAGAGAACTGCAGCTTAATGTGTTGAATAATGCTCACAGTGTTTCAGATATATCAAAGAGAAACAACCTGCAAAAAGAGCCACGCAGGGCAAAGAAATGACATAAAGGAAACAATTTTCTATGACATTCGAGTCAGTTCTTTTTAAATGTATAGATCTTAGTTTTACATCACATCTACAGTAGCAACACCAGCAGATGTTCCACTGTTTACACAGAGAACGACAGCTCTGCTTGGACAGGCAGATGTTCCTCAGTTCAGACCAGATGTAGGCACTCAGCTCAAAGAGTTGGACCATCACAACAGCCACACACAGTAAACTAAGGTCTGAGAGAGCATGAGGATATAACCGAGAGAGAAGAAAAGCGTATCAAACAAAAGAGAACTACAGTAAATCTATACAAACATACATATCTCACCCACTCACTGTGAGAGCTCTGCATAACAAGGGTGAAAGCAATGAAAAAGAATCAGCAATGAAAAAATTAAAAGACATGCGCAAAAGAAGAACAAAAGAAAGAAGGAACAGAACTGGAATGAATAAAAAAGAAAAAAAACCCACACAGACAGAAACAGAAAGAAGGCACTGCATACTCAGACAAGAGAAAATGAGAGATAAACAGTGGGAAAATGAGCAAGAGATTGAGGCAATTCAGATGGAAATCAGAAAGGATGCCCTCTCATCATAAGACTCTTTCATCTTCCAAAATACATGTTTGATAATGAATCAGCCTGAGAAGGAAATATGATGTGAATTCTGGACAGTGATTTTGCATCTGACACAGAAATGACCTCTGTGGGCACCAGGTGAGGAGACAGAAAAGCCCTAAAAGCTAATTATTCAATCTGTCAGCCCCTGGCTTCATTTCCTTAAGTTTTTGCCAGGGTATTTAAGCAATCACATCAGTACTTAACTGTTCGTACACAGTAAATCTACTGTTTGTTCCAGTGCAAGGCATTTGGTCCAGTTCATCTGGTTCCACACTGCCTTAGCGCAAAAACAAAGCCACCAAAGTCTTATTAAAACAACAGGGCACCCCCTTCTGCAAAGATAGTGAACTTTCAGGACCAAAACAATGCGTGGGCATACACACAGTCCATACACATCCATTTTCCATACTATTCAACAGTATTTGAGAAACCACATTTTCTGTACTTTTCCTGGCATAGTTTAGATTCTGTTTAAGGTGGAATACAAACAATTACTCAATTAAGCACAAAATTTAATGGAAATAAATGGCAAAGCATAGATGAACTGTAGTTGAGATTAAACGTACAAATATACAGGTCCTTCAATGCCTGATTGATGTTATAAAGTAGGTAAATACAAAGAAAGTGTAGCTTTTTCTATAACTTCTGTGAACACTGGACATAAGCTAAGAGTGCACTTATCCTCATCTTGGTTGTAACATCTCTTAATGAGCAAAACAGTCCTCAGTGAGTGGCTTCTTAAAGGAACCACATCAACACAGTCTTTGAGAGGGACATCAATTGTTTTCCCATTTGAGAATTGTTAATGTTTTCTTGCTTCAGGGATAGGAGAGGAGACAACTTAGGGTGATTAAAAATAACTTGTCAGATGGCAAAAGAGCAATTAAATGTGGCTATCAAGCTTGTATGAATGAGAATCACATGGTAGCAGAAGAGTTTGTAAACTATCACTACCCACTAACCTCTTTTGTTTGTGATATTTCTGCAATTTCTGTGTGTGTTTGTAGTACTTAAAGAGCTCTTTCTGCAGAGCCGCAGTAGTGAGCTTTGTTGTCAGTGATGTGAGAGGGCAGATTACCACCCATTGGGCTGAAGCTGTTGGCTGCAGCATTTTTGCCATTGCTCAGTGGCGGCTGGAGAGGAATTATTTGCCAACATGCTGGTTCCCATTGCCTCTGAGCTGGAACAAATGCTGCAGGCATCAGACAACTGGACTGTGGTGTGTATGTCTGTGTGTGTGTGTGTATATCTGTGGGTGAATGAGTCATATGTGTATTTGTAGCATAGCTTCTCCGTATCTGTGTAGTTTTACATGTGCACATTTTATACAATCCATAGAGTGGTCACCCACATAGTCCATGTGTGTTTATAGAATGATACCAGGGCCCACTGCCGTTTGTGTGATATGTTTATCATCTCACATGACACCTGAAAAGTGGTCACAGTCTGTGGTTCCCTAAATGGTATCAACAAGCTAGAGCTTGGCAACATAGAGTGTGTCATAACATCTAGTTAGCAGCAGCTTCTTTGCCAAGGTTTGTAAAAAGGCTATTCCTGAGAGTCACATCACACTGAAGAGCACTTCTCAAGTAGTTCAAGTGCTGGTCTGCAATCAGAAAATCCAGACTTTAAACACCAGAGAACTAGCTGAAATTAAACGCTCCATGTTCATCCTGCACTTCCCTTTTTCTATTGTCAACCTCTCCATTGACGACAGAAGTGTTTTTCTCTTCATGCACTGAAGGGTAAATCTTCCACTTAATGCTCATGTTTGCCTGAATGGCTGCACTAATAAAACAGAACATTTCCCTGGACAGCTCTGATACTCTAGGTACTATAAGGTAGAATGAAGATATTTAATCAGGCAGGTTAACTTAAAGCGGACACTAAGAGGCACTTCTTCAACTTGACACTGTGGGGAAAGTTTCACTGTTCCATTCAAAGTTTCATTTTCAGAGCACAACGCTGAAGCCCTGCACGCTGTGTAGATGATGTAGAGGTTTGTTTTTCTGCAATAATGTTGCCGCTGGAAAAAAAAAAAAGTAAAACAGAAAACCCATTCAAAGTTGCCTCATAAAAACGCTCGAGTGAATCTCCAGTCAATAGAGTTGTAAACAGTATGTCCAGTGTAAGACATAACATGTTCAATAACAGTTACATGCAGTATTTGACATATTTACCTGGTGTTTTTCTTTTGGGGTGACCCTATTCCACTGTGGCCCGGGGGACTTGCATATCGTGCTGTGAGACTGAAGAGAGAGCAGACAATATGACGTACAGAATGTTAGACAGTTAGAGGAATGAGACCAGCGTCGATCTGGAATGTTCCTAATCTATGCCTTAATGTAATCATGTGAGTAAGAGGAGGCATTCAGATAGAGGCACAGAAAAAAGAAATAAGGAGAGAAGAAACAACAGCACATGGTTCATCCTGTATCCTAGTGCACATTTTTGGCATTTTTCACATGATGGCTCACACATGTTTATTGCCACATTCGTATGACTAGGCCAATTACATCCCTCTGTCTATTTATATGACCATTGCCCTAAAAAAAAAAAAACTTTCACAGGCAATTTATTCTGCCAATGTTTGAAGAAAACCCCAGAACACACAACACACTAGGTGGAGGCTGAGGAAATACTCACAGCACCAGTCAGAGTTTATATCCCAACACTCACTGTTTAGTCATTCACAGAGACGGGAATTAACACAGTCTGTTAGAGGCGGACCCTTTTTTTATTCATCTTAAGGTACTTGGAGAATACTTGGAGAACAAAAGCCTTTAATCATAAACTACAGCCTGTAGACAAGAAAAGTTGAGCAGCTGGTGTTTATTCCTGTGTGTAAATGTCTTGTGTGAGTCGCAAACCATGTGAGTGTTGCTCACACTTGTTACAATCTGAATAAAGGGAGCCTCTATTGAATGTTAGCCCTTCTACCCATCTAACATGAAGTCATTTTTAGCTCTTAGGACAAAATACCCCTGGGAAACCCCCTATATTTACCTGCTGTAATGCTTTTAAAAAGCCACTGAGAGGCCATTCAATGCACCCGTGTCATTTTAACTGCAGATGAAGAGGCCAATTAAGCTCAGTGCTCCCCCAGCTAACAAAATAGCTTGAGCATACAAGTGGCTGCACCTGCTGCTTTTGCACTATTGACAGAAAATGATATGTTTAATTGTAAATTAGTGACAAAATCAAACAGAAATGGCAAAGACAACAACAGAAGCTTCATATAACATAAAAAAAAATCCAATGTTTTGCTAATTGATATTTTAAATGACATTTCATCTCAAACATATCTATTGAATTATAGAGAAAAATACATATTATGGCAGCCCATCCACTTATCAGTTTGATTGCCTTCTGTTGACCATACCTTCCAAAGAGATAAAACCTCAGTTCCTCTTGAAGAGGGAGCCACAGAGAAGCAGTAACAAAAAGTACAACTTCAGACTGTCCTCAATACATAGGACAGACCAGTCAACAACTCCAGCAGCCTGTTTAGACGTCCTTCTGCACTGACAGTGGGGAACAACTCGTTCTCTGTTTTATGTTTGTGGGTTGCTGGTTTGGCGATGGGGAGTGAAAGTGGACAGAGACAATAAACTACCTATACTTGGGTGGCTGAATGACGCACACATCACATCTCATTTTCTGCTCTTTCTGCTTTTACTGTGCAGCTATCAAATTCACATGAAACAGAACATAAAACAAATGGCAACCACTGTGAAATTACAATTTTATATCAGGCATCTAGTTAACATTTTCTCAGAAAATAAAATAAAAAAATAAGTACAGCAGAATGTTGAAAATATAAAACCCTTCATCCATTTTGCATCCATCCTGCGTGCTGGAAACTACCAGATTTTTTTTTAGATAAATTTGACCCACACTGTTAAACAAACGCCCAGAAATGATAAAACATACAAGCATTTAAAAACAAGAGGGCATCTTTAAGATTTCATAACAACAATATAGGCTACACTAAATGATTTCAAAGATAATTCACTACTAATAGAACTAATTTATACTAAGAGGCGACATTCCCATCCATCTAATAACAACCTGTGAACTCCAAGAATGAAATATGATACTTATGGTGCTCTATAATAAAAGGACAAATGAAATCAACCATTTACCAGTTCATGACGTTGCTGGCACTAATCCATCCTCCCCATATCACTTTGAGCTTTCGATAGATCACAACATTTATCGTCCAGACTCTGCCACACATGCGTTAACACACACAGCTCAGACTGACTCTGTACCTAGGAGACGAGTCGGGCTTGGCCAGGCTCTTGGCTCTCCCATATGGCAAACGGCTCTTTCTGTCACGAGATGCAGCAGTAGGCAGGCGCGAGCAGCGCCAGACCAGGGGGTCAACTTGTTCGCCCCCGGACATGGTGAGTTAAAGAGGGAGGGTTTGATGTGCCCTGCCAGGCCAGAGCCCCCCTGCCTTCTACAAAGCCTCCCGTGGCTCCGGGCTGTCGCTATCTGTCCAATGGGGAGTTCCCCTCGGACACACAGACGCACACATCCCATCCCCTGCCCCAGAGACACCAGCGAGGCCAGCAGGTGCTGTCTATAGAAAGCACTCCATACCACAACTGTAGATGTGCAGCAGGCAAAATGTGTGTGAGTGTGTGTGTCTCTGTGTAAATGTGTGAGACAGATTGGATTAGATAATTCAAAAAGTTTAACAGTTTTTTTTTTTTAAATTTGAAGCATCCATTCTTCTTCTTTATCTAATATTTTATGAAGTTACTCAGACATGCTAAATCTTCAGGGTCGGCTAAAGCTGACAGGAATTCATCTCTGTGGAAAATTAGAATTGTAAAAAAGACTTGTGAATAGACTTAATTACATCTCAGTGTATCAAATTGTCAGTAGAAAAGGGGAAGGAACCTACTTAGCAGCGAGGTATGACGCCTCAAACAAAAGAACATTGCTTGTAGGAGGAAGTTCCCCATTCTCTGACCATACAATGGATTCAACTTCTAAGATTTTGAGTGCAGTTTGTGAGCATCAGTGTGTTCATCAGTGTGTTGTGATACCATGAATTAGTGATAACATGAATTTTTGATATTCATGGATGCCCTGGAATTAAAATAGTAGCAACTGTATCTTGTGTTTTCTAAGAGTTGTTGTTTGGTTGCGTTGGACCGATGCCAAACACATCTGACCACTGCTGTTATGATCAAATGTTTTTCTGCCAACTACATCTTAGCAGATCATATGAGCTGTGTTTGGTCAGCGTCATCAGTACAGTTTATCCATGAGCAACAAAAAAGGTAAAAAAAAAAAAAAAGGCATGGATTTTTTTTTTATTCCAAACCCAAGCATATATCAATGACGCATTATTAAAAGGCAGGGACCAAGAGTTAGACAGAACAATGACGAACTGGATTCAACAGTCATAATTGAAAAAAAAAAATGTTTATGCCTCACACATTAGTTCATCCAGTTCATTACATTTAACACATAAACACAGACCCTTTGGTGAATGTGTTGTTGCTGGATTATTCCATACTTCAACGTTGTTTGTTTCTGATTGATTCTCCACAACTTTCTTAACTTTCTTGAGCTACAGATGAAGGCAAAATGTGCCAGACAACTCAAAACTCACAGATTAAAGGCTTACTTTATCACTGACAGACACAGGCTGGTCCTCTGACCTCCACTGTGGCCTTCATCATTCAGACATGATTAACTCATCAGAGAACTGGGACTTTATTCTGGCTGTGGACAGTGAGGCCATGCCGTCTATTTAGAAATGAAGTGAGCCACTTTACAGAGGCAATCTTAAAACAGTCATTGATATTATTAGAAACCTTGTATATGTCTCTCAACCAACTTGTTATTAGATACTTCCTTGGGCTGATGTGACAGTGTGCTTCGAACTTCACTGTTCAGTGTGTGTATATATGTGAGAGAGCATTCTCCACCTGTTGTAGGGGGAGGCAGGAGGGTGGGAATGGGAGGCAGCTGTGCCCCCAATAACCCCCTCTGCACATACGCATCCATACATTACACTGACCCCACTTCCAGCAGCTCCTACCTCGCCTCAAACAGACTGAGGCCAAAGCTCTCGACAATATCATCTTACTCACATACCCTGTCCTCAAGTGCTGAGACTAACTGCTCTTATTGCACTGATTTTACGCACACTGCCAGAGACCCCTGCACATAAACACTGCAGAGGCCGCGCAGTAACTCGATCTGGTTGGAGGGAATGCTGCTCATGTGTGGCATGTCAGGCCTGCCTTTAGATGCTCCTCTAAAGTCTGTCTATTTACATCACACAGGGTTGGGCCTTCTCTGCTTTAACTGCCTTTTACTGCCTAGCTATCTGTAAGCAGTCACTCCTACTGTACAGTGAACGTCTTCATAACATATTCCTATTATAAATGTAGCTGTCTTCACATAAGAAAGTCATGCCTCTTTATATACTTTAGGTGAATGTTAATATCTGCATTACTCTTTGTGTGCACTTTATTCTGTGACAGCACTATTTAACTATTAGCTGTCAACATCCTCTTATTTTTGTAACTTAGATAATTCATTCTTCAGGGAGTTACAGTTTAGGTGGCTGAGTTACATACACTGTAATGCAATGTGAGGTTAGCACTTTATTAAAAATGTAAATGTTTCCTCTGCTGTCAGCCAACTCAAGCCATTCCTGTCAAAATCTCCTCAAGGAGCTGATGCAGCAAAAGCGTCTAATGAGAACCATCTTCCATGGCTGTTATTTATTTTCAACACCACTGAAAGGCAGTCATTTTCATCAATTTCCTGTTTACAAAACCCCTAACTGGACTTAATTAAGCATCCAGAAACGATAAATCAGCAAGCCTCTATTTGGGCATGCATCCTAAAAAATAATAGGTGCACTAATTTAAACCAGTGACATTAGCTTGCTTCTCTGACATTAAGGGTACCTCTGTCCTAAATAAGATCCAAGCCATCACGGGTCTAATCTAATGGAGCAATCTGGAGCCTCAGAGGCCCATACCTGGACTGCATCTCTTGTGTTTTGAGGCTGCTGGCGGATGGTGTGCTGCTGCTGGTCTGCTGGCTGAGTTCGACCAAGGACTGGTAGTACTGCTGCTGTTGCTGCTGCTGCTGTTTGTAGCGTGACAGGATGAAGAAGAGACCCAGGATGCTCTTTAGGTTGCCATTCCTGATCTCTGGAGTGACAGAAAAGAAAGAGACAACTCCAGTCAGTTTCATTTGCTTCATGCATGTACTGATTTCCACAAATATACTCCTGACACTCAGGAAAGTAAAAGTTTTGGCTTTTTTCTTGCGTTAAATAATTGTCTTGATTGGAAACAGCATCAAGCACATTTTTTTTTCAGATATATTTTAAACATTTTAAAAAATATATATTTTATTTTTGATTTTTTTAAAGAACAAAAATACAGTTACATGCTTACAAAACAAGACAATATCATCAACTCACAACGACAGGATCAAAGACAACAGACATACTGTATATACGGACAAAAAAGAAAAAAAAAGAGAAACAGATGAAACATAGAGAGCCATATGGTGACATCACAACTTTTTTTATGGAATGTCCTTTACAGTGGATGGCTTTTTTTTTTTTTGTTTTGGCTTGTTTGTCCTCAAGACAAGAGTCAGAGCTCTTTGACAAAAATACACTGGTGGGTTTCAAGAGGATATAGCTCTGGTAAAAGTAGCTAAACAGACTCATTTTGGCCCGTGATGCTTTCCTACATGAGGATAAGGCTGTTTTGACATGTTTCATCCAATATCATAACATTATCTAGAAAAGCACTGAGAGAGTGCAGACCTCCGCCAAGGCAGCTCAGTTCCCCACCATGCTGCTGTAACAAATAATACCCGTGAAGTGGGTTACCTAGCAACAGATAAACAATACCCTTGAAGTGGGTTACCTAAAAACAGATAAGCAATACGCTTGAAGTGGGTTACCTAGCAACAGATAAACAATTGAGAGGTTATTCAACTGAAAATGCCATAAAGAAAATCCTGGATCGCTCCCAAAATTGACTCGCCTGTTTCTTGTCCCATTTTGTACATTTTCTGAAAATTACGTTGAAATCCGTCCATAACTTTTTGCGTTATGTTGCTAACACACAGACAGACAGACAAACAAACAGAAAAACCCTGGTGATTACATTAACCTTCTTGGTGGAGGTAAAAAATATAAACTGATCTTTTATGATCCATCATATGAATTTATCATCTATTCAAAATATTGACAGCATATGCTCATATACTGT
>JAPQRQ010000005.1:36600374-36611949 GCA_037367365.1 Apogon talboti | reverse complement strand
ATAAACTGATCTTTTATGATCCATCATATGAATTTATCATCTATTCAAAATATTGACAGCATATGCTCATATACTGTACAAATTCACCCAGCATTATGCAAATTTAGCTTGGAATAAAGTTAGTTTTAACAACTGGAAGCAGTGCAGAATTGTTAGTGTTATGTAGAACATGCTAATGACTGTTTTCAACACCATTTAGCTTTTGCAGTGAACACGAAGGATGGTGACAAAAAGCCCATGTAGATGATGTGCAGCTGTTTTTCAACAAAAGCTTTATCAAAGCAAATATATTATAGCATTAATATGTAACTTTAAAAACAACAAAATATGATCAGATATAATTTATCAGTTTTGAAAAATTCAAGATGAACTCATTTTGTTGAGAAATAATTAAAGGCAACTGCTCACCAGAACCAGCTGTCACAGATCCAGACCAAAACACATGTGTGTGAGTTAAGATGCATCCAGTCAGTATAGACTCAGAACTGGAACTGAAGAAGTCTGCTGTCTGGGTATGTCTGAAGCCAAACGGCCAAAAATATGTAAGAGAAACTTTGTTTACAGTTCTACTTTTACCACGTAATAAGGAAGTGAGTTTCACACTTCCTGTTTGTACAGTGAGGAGATAATGCCTGAAGTAACACATCCTCATGTTGTGTGAAAATGAGGCAGAATAATAGAAAAGGAATATAAAAGTCTAATGTACCACACAGGAGATAGAATAGGCAGATAACAGATAATAATTTATCTTATTTTGAAACTTGAAAATGACCTTGACACATACATTCTGTGGACATCCTAAATATACTGGGCTCATAAAAGCAAAACATGTTCCTAATGTGCAACTTTGCAGTGTTATTCTTGCCCTGAAACAGTTTTCAAGTACAAAGGCGAAACTCAAACAAATGCATCTCTTACAGACTCCTACACACAGTCCTGATAGGATTCTGCAGTCACAGAGGAGGAAGAATTGATCACTGTGGCTAATGCACCCATTTGTGAAATGGACTTTTCATATCAAACCCTGAGTAAGAGCTGGCACACAGAGTCACAGGAAGGATGGCAGAGGCTGACACAGAGCTTTTTACTCCATTTTTCAATCTGGTGAGGCTCAGACATTCTCCCCAGCCATCCATGGCCGTGCTTTTTGGAGACTGTGAAAGTTAGAGGAGATTAATCTCTTGGGGTGTTTTCCATTTTCTAACACCCAGAGGCGGTTATTTATACTGGGTCTTAGAGATCATCTGAACAGCAGTGTTGTCTGTGTTTTAGGGAGAAACAATGTTGTACATTCAGCCAAAGGACTGTGGATCGAAACTTTGGCAACTGGTTAAAGTAACAGAAATGATAAAGATGAGCACTTTAGACACAGCATAACTGTAAGAGCACAGTATGAGTAGTTTATATCTTATATAAAGAAACATCAGCAAGGCGTGGATTTACTGGTTTTGGTCTATGTCTGCTTCATAAGCCATTTTTTAAAATGTTTTTTATGCTGTGATTTGCATTGTATTTTTGAAGATGATCCTTGAACCCAAAAATGCAGCAATTGATAAAGATTTATTTGATCCATAAATCTGACTTGTTAGTTTGCTATACATATGCATGCTTGCAGAATTAATAGGGCACTTTGGCCCTTAATAACGTCCATAATAACATTATATGCAGCTGTAATATGGGACAGATTCATGCATAAACTTTGTTCAACTGTGTAGGGTACACTACTGTAGTTTACACCAGAAACAATGAAGTGAGGCACCTAAGAGACCCCTAAATGATGCAGAGGAGAAATGAGCACTTCAGGGCTTTTCTGCTTGACCATCAATTGTCTGAGGCTCAGCTTGTCATCTGCCTAGACCTGTGTAAATCTTTCTGCTGGAAATGTATTGTAAAAGTCTCTCAGGGCATCACCTTTTGCTCTCTATCAGTTGTAACTTCTTGAAAAGTTTCTGAGAGTTTTAAGAGAAACTGGGGTAGATGAAGGGATAACTGGATACCAGGAGACAGTGATAGGACATGGTGAAAGTCCCATTAGAAATTTTTTGCCAGCAATAAATTGCTTTTTCATCTCCTGAAAGAAGAGTTCTTTCTGCTCTGAAGCAGCAAAAGATAAGTGTTTGTGCCTGGCCCACACTGGGTGAAAATGTGCCTTTGCTTCTGGAGGCCTTTTAGGTGGCTGATGCGGTTTCATTCAATTTTACTTCGTTTATTTGGTGAGCGTTTTTTCCATGGGTCCGAGAAGACTCTGGAGGCAAGAAGGTTTCTTGTACAGACATGACACAATGAAGAAATGAACACTGAGTTCACTATATAGTCTGTATTTTCTGAGTTAATTGGCCTTTCTTATGTTGGTTGACCAGACAGTACATGCCCAGCCTGGGTCTCCCCTTACACACTTCGAGCTAGTTATGTTTTTCACTGGTTTTTCCTCCTTTACTTGACTTGACTTTTCACATAAATTTAATTATGAATTCTAAATTAATCTTTCAAACAAACATTGTTTAATTTGATGAGTTTTTCCGGCTCATTTTCTTAATATTTCAGCTCTTGCTTTGCTGCCAGAAAGAGCTAAGTTACTGCTCATCCTAGGTTACACCGTTTAGTTAAAAAACGTGTACCCTTGACTGACCTGAGGAGTGTTTATGTGGGCTAATGAAAACAGACCAGCTCTAAAAAGTTTGTGCCAAATGAGATGAAGAGGAGGGATTTTATTGTGGTGAACAGGTCATATGGTGCCTGTGGGAACCACAGCCACTAGCAGCTTGTTCTGCTGGGCTTCACCTGCAGTGGAAAGAGGTTTAATGACCTGCTGTACGAACCCTTAACTGTAATCCATTATCAACGGCAGGAAGTGTGTATTTCGGGGGTTTACACCTGCATTTTAAGGCTGGAAACGGTAGAGAACTTCCTGTCCATAATTATCACATTTCAAGTTGTAAAACATTGCTTTTGATGATATCTTGTGTTCAAAGTGTGAGTAAGTGAAGCTTTTAATTAGTAAAATATGGCAAAAATCATCAGAATTATCTAAAAACCTCTTAACAGATAATTTTATACTTCTGTAGGCAAAGATTTTTCATAATAAAATCTCCTATGTGAGTTTAGTTTAGTTTTGAGTTTATTTTTAGTTTAGTTTAGTTTAAGTTTAATTTTGTAACCTGTTCTCCATCAGATGATCTAGGCCCCTTGGTCTAATTATCGTAAAGTCACTGCTGCCAGATTTATATTACTTTCTAGCATGGAAAAAAACCCCAAAACAATACTTGTTTTCAAAAAGGGATATTACCTCCCTTACCAGAAATGTCTGAGGGGAAACCATAACACCCTTCAACAAGATGAGTTTTTCCGGAACTTCGGATTACAGCCTCCCAAAAGAAAAAAAAAAAAAGTAACGGGGCTTTTTCACAGAAAGTTTACTCCAGTAAGTAGTAACCTCTCAGGAGGGAAAAATCCTGTACCCGTACGCACATCAAACATCCCACTACATTTTATCCCCATGGCTTGTAAAAAGATAATAAAGTGTGCGTATGCCAGCCAGCAGAATCTGGAAAGCCCTGGGCTGATTCAATTAGACATGAGAGGACACACATTGCTGTAATACACACAAACACACACACCCCATACAATGTAAGTCTTGAGGATAAAGTTGACAAAGGCGAAGAGTGAAGGAAAGAAAGATGTTGTGAGTGAAAGGAGTGATGAAATGCAGCAGTAACAGCAATGGACAGAGGAACTCAATAGCCCATATATTTACGGAGGCACTTTGAAATTCCAGGCCTAGTGAGTCACTTTGCTGTTTTTAGTGCTGAAGAGGGGCACTGAATTTAGAGCTGTCGGTCAGTGTGTCAGGCTGTCGCACTATTTCTGCTGCTGGAGAGTTCAAGGACATGTTCACCTCTTTAATGTTTAAAGGGAGCAAGAGCAACATGGGGTCCGGGCAGGCACAGGCCCTAAACAACAGCTGGATACACTTTCTGCTAGAACAGTTAAGACAGTCCTGTACTATTATGTATGGATCATGTTCAGCTATCCAGGTGTAATACTGGATGCTATGCAGATGATACAGATATTTATATCACTATATATAGAACTGAAGAAGTCACTTGGATGACAGATGAAATGTTTTCAAAAGAGCAAAACCGGTCCAGTTGAACCGAGAAGAAGTACCAAGAAGACCGATGACCTGGGCAAATGAGAACCTACACAGACATCACTATATAATACTAACTTTATTAGTTTTATATCTTCAGACAGTTGCACAAAATGTGTCAGTGTAATGTATGCATTTATTTATTCTTCCTGATTGTGAAACCACCTACTGTATGAGTGTATGAGAATATGCTACTTCTGTCTACATAATGTGTTGTGTGATCCAATCACTGAAATGCAAAGCTACACACATCTGCTGTATATTTCTCAGCAGCTCTTCACATCCACTTAAAAAAATGGCTGCAGTTGGATCCATTTACCAACTCTTCTCAAAATCCAACGTGGAACACCCTGTTAACACAGTGTCTTTAACTAAACTGTTACTTAGCATAAGTTGTGAGACAACTTATCATTCATTCTGGCAAGGCGCCATTCATTACAAAGTGCGGCTGGAGTCATGGCTGTCACATCAGCCATATACACCCAGACAGTGGGGAGGTAAATCCCTCTCTGCAGTTTTTATCCTCCTAAAATCCACTTTGATGCCCTAATGATTGCTTGTGCTACCATAGTGAAAGCTGGAGATGGAGAAACTGAGCACCCTACCATGGTACCAACATGGTAAATTCCACTGGTGTGAAATATAATAGTATGTCTTGGACACACTGTAAGCTATAACCAGTCATAGGAGATATTTTGTACTGTGAAGAAATGGAAAGCTACCCACAGAAGACTGGGTGGTGCTGGAGCCAAATGAATTTTCCAGCATTAGACATTAGAAATACAAGGGGGAGATCCCTCTTCTGTTGTTCAACTAATTCAATTAAGAATTTCAAAAGCTAAAGGCCTCCTGTGAACTGTGTGTGTTGTTTTTCTTACCTTCTGCTGAAAGCCCTTGTACATTTACTCCTCTGGCATCGAGGAAACTGAGGCAGGCATCCACATTCTCGATCTACAGACAAGGACACAAGGAGATAGCAGACAGTCAGCACAAAGGACAGTGGCAGCAGGAATGTGGTGACACTTAACATTCAATGAGCCTAAATGTCTTGGGGGAGAGGGTATAGTGGACGAAGCTGATCAGTATTATTACCCATAAAGCACATCATTGTGTAGTTACTACCCGACCCCCACCCGACCCGGAGAGCCGGCTGCGTGACATACTGACCGCAATGTATTCCCACCTACACAGCCCGGGGTGCAGTCTGCCATGGCATGTCATGCACACTCATAAAAGGGCAGCACATGCTCATTTACACATATTGACAATAAATACATACAGTTTATCGACGCACAATAAGACACAAAAACACACAAAAGAAGCAAATGTCGTTACATATCCACACACAGAATAAGATGGAAAGCCACACAAATAATAAAAGTTAACGACCTTGTACATACCCACACACATATTTACACATAAAAGCAGGGTGTCTAGGTCAGAGCAGCCCACTTGAGGCTTTTCACAACATAGTCAGCGACTGTCACCTCTGTAAACTGGTATCAGTTTCACAAAGGCCCTCTGAGGTTGCAGTTATTAGGGGGATTTTTGCATTCCTTGACAGCAGCTAACGGGTGACTTCATTAGCATGATGGCCGCCTGCCAGCACCCCCCACAGGAGATCTTTTATGACAAGGTCAAAGGTCAGGGCACTGCTTCAGTGCAGTGTGCCAAGGCCACACAAAGGGCAGACTGGCTAACTCAGTCAGTGATGATTCATGAGCTGTAGCTTCCCTCAGCTCTCTAAAGCTCTCTCTCTCTCTTTCTCATTAATACACTCTCAATTGGAGCCTGGTTCATTCTTTACTATCATGAGGCCAATTTTGTAGTAGTGGGATAATGAGTCAGATTAACAACACACAGGCACTTTGAATACCTGCTGATTCCTCCTACTCATTATGAGTCAGATTTGACTGAGCTTCATAGATTCATCTCTTGTGTGTTTCTGTGACGTGATTCATCCTATAAAGGCTTGTGATTTGGACATAAATGACACAACGTACTAAAGAATTACAGCTTTAAAAATACGTACACAAACAACAGTATACTGTATGTTTTGGCCCTGTCCAACCAAAGGGGTATCAAATACATTTCACTATAAATATGATGCTGTTTTGTCTGTCCTCTGGCCAGTACCACTCTTGTTCTTTTCTCCTCAATGTTTAAGTCTTCATGGGGGACAAATCAAAAAAAGAAACATTTACAACATGACTCTTGAGCAAAAAGAGATCATACAATAGGACTAAATTCTCCAGAACAGTTATATCAACTTAATGAAAACAAATCCCTCCACATCACACACAGCTGATGCTCATATAACTACACTAACTACTATTTTACTCATAGCTCCTTCGCTGCAGAGCAAATATGTTGCTCAAAGGCACTTCAGCAGCAGTCATTCCACATACTCAGGGACCTCCATCTGTCTGACACACCTCTCAACCTCTCACTTACCCACATTACACATAGTCCCACTTCCATGTGGGTTTTCATATTCACTCTCCACATGCTGCACTCACACACAGTGTTATGTTTGATTATCCCACACACTCTCAGAAGTTTGTATGCGGACGGATATGAGCTTGATTGGACTGAACATAAGGTAGACAAGTGTGAATTTTTTTATTCCAAAGTATCCAACACAAGAAAAATGTAATCAATAGTATGGATATGATAACAACCATGTTTTGTTTTTTTTTAAATCTTACTTTTGCTCTGTTCAGTCATCAATTTTAAATATTTACAATAACTGTGTTTGATGCAGCTCTTTGCATCTGTTCCCCAGGCAGATCGTGGGCCTGTGCATGTGTTTGAAGGCTGGTTTAATAGCTGATAAAGGCAAAAAGGAGTGAACTCATAAACACACAGTAAATCTCTTTGGTCAGAGACAGATCTGCCGTTTGTAAGGAAGGACAGCAGACACAGATACACTCCATTTTCTCTTTGCACTGTTCTCTCAAGTGACACTCCAACTAGAAATCTTGAGGCTTTTAGTAGAAACCGCTGTTTGTTTTTCATCAACCTTAACTCTAAAATGACGTAAACAAGCGGAATAATGATTGAAGGCGTTGATGACAGCTGGGGCATTAATGTTCCGCAGGGTTCTGGCGATGTTTAACTGCTAGTTTGGTGGGCGGCTTGGCTTTGTGGCATCCTGTAACAGTTTCTCAAAAAACCAACATCATTTAATTTTCCAACGCAAGCTGGCATCAGACAGATGCACATAAGCCATTAAAAGCAATCTGGAAAAGGGCATTTTGATGAGGCATGCTTCACCCAATTATGACGCACTTACTGTGAAGCAGGAAAAAGGGAGCACGTTTTTCAACCATGACAGGAGAGCACATGTGTGCCGCAGACTGAACGTTGCTACTAAGCCTGGAAGAGCTGTAAAGTTTTTGTGATAAGCAGTTTCAAGTAAGCTATGTTGTGTTTACAGAGCAACACTACACATCAAAAATATCACAGACAGATGCAACAGAGTAGAAATACCACGACATCATTGGCTGACATGACAGTATGAAAACGCATCTCCTGGTTCAACCTGGGACCCTTAGTACACAGGTAGAAAAGAAAAAAATGTGATATGTTGCTTGGTGTTCATACATATATTCACATTTGGGAGAAGGTAGAAGGAAGTAGCATTTTTAGTCAATTTTACATTACTTTGACAGTAATTTAAAAAGCTATTTATTTATTTATGTCTTGCCTCAGATGCTGTGACTGTACATTTGCCAGTTATGAGTCTATTTGTAATCAGTCAAACAGACTGGATTCGTTTTATTAATGCATTACATCTTTTTCATTCTATTAAAGAACTCTTAAAGAAGAGCATTTTGGCACTGCCACACATCTTGCCGCTCTTTCCACTCTCGACTTGAAGAGACAGAAAATGAGATACATCAGCATTTGTTGCTTAATTTCCTCACGTCCCTCCTCGCCTACAAAATGTATGCAGGGCCATGGTGGACCTCTAAAGGTATCAAGTGACTGGTGTATGATGATGGAATTGGAAAGTGTTATCCCTTAGATGCAACTGTCATATGCACCTCAATTACCACTTCCTACAGGACAGAAAACAACCACTTTCAAGACAGAGACTAGAAAAGCAGGCGTTAGCATTTTATAGCACATGAGCCCAGCTCAATAATTGAAGGGTTTTACTCCAAAATACTACATATCCACTGGAAAATACACCATCTAAAATCCCTCAGCCAGTTTTTCAAAAACACAGATGAGCTCCACCAACAGGGCTATTTTGTGAGTAAGCCCTGGGATGAATCCTTTGACTCTTTCCAGTGTACTTTACTTTTATCCCTGTCATTATTTTCTGAATGTAGTCACTGGTGATCAGTTTATTTTCAGAGAAATAGAACTGACACCACATCTTGGCAGCTGGACTATGTTATATGTTTTTGTTTGCCCGAGAAAGAAATGAAGATCTAGTGGTGGGTCAGGTGAAAATATTTCTTTTAGAAACTGTGTTGAAGAGATCAGAGTTGATACAAGTGGTCCACAGGGTCTGTAAGATCCACCTCTGCATGAACAGTGAGTGTACCTGCTTTGTTTGGTACCATGAAGTAATGGTACTAATGTAAGTAATGATGTTCAAAGGGATAATGTGGATGTTGACAGGTGTCTGGATCAGCACTTATGCTGTTGGAATGTTCTAAAATACATGTTTCTTTCACCTTACATTAGTTTTTCTTGTATTTTTATATGTATTTCATGGATTTTTTCAAATCTTATTTCATTTTTTGCCACTTATGGGTAAGGAATCAAATATGGTAACTTCATTACCCGTGATTTTCTACATAAAAATAACAAAACAAATTCACAAACGTAATAAAATCTTGTTATGTCCTCCAATAATACACTGAGGTTCAAACTGAAACTTTGAATTTCAGAGTATGTCTATGAGTGAACTATAAAGGGTTAAACTACCACAGTATAAAGGTTTTCTTGTCATTCAACGCACACATGGCAGATTGCTGGAAAGATGAATATGTGTTTTTGTACCTATTATATCCTTGAGCGCTATATAGTAATGACGCTCATCACTCAGAGGAATGCTTTATACAAGCAGAATACACTTTATTAATCATTGCTGTTGAGGTGAGTTTTAACATCCAAACATTGTCACTCAGACACATACTTTTTGCTGTTAGAAATGTTAGACAGTGTTGCTTCTTGTCTGTAAGAGGAAAACACTTGTCTTACTCTCTATCTAACACTACCAAGTCTACCATCTCTTCTGACATTTTGCTTCCACGGGTCTCACCAACAGTCCATTGATTCCAACTTCACCCTGTCCTACATCACTCTCAACGTGTCCAGGGGAGACGGCAGCAGACAGCCAGTGAATCAAAATGTATCAAATCGGACAGAGCTTAGAGCAGCTGATGGGCAGCGCAGCGGCTGGGTTAAAGGATCCTGTCTCATAATCCAGGGATCATTGCTCATCATGTCAAAAAGGAAAAGAAAACTTTTTCTCGTCTGGCATCAGCTGAGAACTGTTTTATGCAATATCGATCACCTAGGCAGTCCGCATAATCCTTTTCCCTGGCTAAAATCTTTCACATGTCTGATAGCTGATGGTCTATCTGTCATTAAAAAGTGGGGTTTTACTCATTTTTAGAAACAGCGTGAGTTAAAACCTCACAGTACAGAAAAACAAGCTTACAAAGTTAGAATTTTCATTAATCGTAGCCAAAATGTTATGAAATAACAAACCATAAACCTTTTTTAACACAAGAAAACCAAAACTAAAATGACTTATTTTCAGTAGCCAAGACTTCACAGACAAAACAGGCTATAGTACTAACTGATTTTTATCACGCCAATGCTCACATTCTAAATAAAACAATAATTTAATTTAAGGTTTTTACTGGTCGTGACGTATTTGTTCCTTACAGTAACTTCTGCACTCGCTCAGTCAGCATATAAACACACATGATGTATAATCAACAGGATCTGCATGGCAACACAAGCCTACATCCATGGATGTCTCAATTATATATGGTGGTTCATTTTCAAATATTTACAGCATCAAATAACTTGGAGGGCCTCCGTGTGGCTTTGCCCATCTGCTGCACAGACAGGCTATGTGTCCACATGTGTGTAGGCCACGAGAGCACAGAGGGAGAACGGAGGACAGAGAAAAGGACGACTGAGTTTGTTATCAGAGTCACCTCATCAATTTGAGGCCTTGTCTGCTGCTGGATTCAGATCTGGTTACATTAAAAAAAATTAAATGGCACACTATAAACACAATAAAACTATGTTTGTTGTCAGTTCATACATTCCTGTCCACTGCCTCCTTATTATGTCTGGATTTTTTTTATCTTTTTTTATTTACACTAAAATAAACCTTATCCTTACATCAGCAACCTCACTAAACAAGACTTGACTTGCAGCATCATTAAAAGTAGCCTAGAAAAAATTTTTCATAGTTTTGCAATTAAAAGTTTAACCAAGTAAATTTACGTACATCATAAAGATTTGGGATGTGTGTGAAGCAAATTAAAACAGGTCCACATCAATTCAGCAGTTCTGAACATATCTTTTAATCCAGGTGAGGCTGCAAAAACACACCTCTCACTATCTATCATTACCCTGTCTCTGCCTGATAAATGGCCATGTCTTTGCAGCATACACTCTCTTCTCTTACTTTCTAACTTTCTAAGATGGGATCTCTTGACAGATTTAATGAAAACTGTTATCACAGACTTGGTTGCACTCCCTGTGACTAGGAAAATAAGTTCTGAAGCTGTAAATTGGTTCTAAAAGAAGGAAACTTACTACAGATATGGTTTGAAGTTTGTGTGTAATTAGTAAATGGCTTTGTAAGTATAGTTAAATCCAAACAACTAAGAGGAGTGAGCATCCATCATTAATCTATACTCCAGAGTACATTAAAGGACACAGCAGAGGAGGATAAATGAGAGTGTTTCTTGATGGCTTTTATGCCCACCCCCGCCGCTGGGGAATGACTCGCCTGTCTTCCTTCTCTTTGTCGTGCTCACTGTCACAGACTTGTGTGGAGGTGAACATCACCAGTGTGATAGATAGTATTACTGTTGACAGCCAACAAATTTGGCTGTCAGTCCTGTCTGAGGCTCTTTTTCCCAAAAGCGTCATGGAGGTTAAGCTGCTGAGTCTTAAGGCATTTGCTTATTTGACCCACTGACCGGCAGTAACGCCTGGTGAGGGATACCTATACTGGCCTGCTGCTGCCGTTGGCTCTCCACCTCTTAAAGCATTAGGATCTTTGACTGTGTAAGTCAGACCAACGGCCATCTACAGGAAATAATTACCTCAAATGACATGATGAACAGTGTTGGGAGTAATGTGCTACAAAAGTAATGCATTATAGTAACGGATTACTTTTTGCTGTAACGCAGTAGTGTAAGGCATTACTAGTCA
>JAPQRQ010000005.1:36573587-36585931 GCA_037367365.1 Apogon talboti | reverse complement strand
TTTTCATGGTCATCAGATATGACCCATTTGGACATTCAGAGGCTCTGTAGTTTCCATGGAAACACCGTCATCTTCTACAACATTGATTCACCAGTAAAATCCACAGAGTTGGATCATTGACAGTGGATGAAGACACTGGGGATATGTTCAGTTAATGATATCTTTGCTGAAAAAGTCACTTTCTCTTGTGTTTTCATTGTTTTGATATAACATTGAATTTACTGAGTTTTTATGACTATCTTTATAGGAAAATAAATCTAGGAGAATACAGTGAAAAATGCAAAATACAGAGGATAATATTATAATAAAAGGTAATAAATCACTTACGAAAGGTTAAATAGAGAGAAACATTTATTTGGGAACTGCCATAAAAGCAGCACTGGGTCTTTATGGGTTAAAGATTTGAAGTTCATCACATCATGTCAGTCTGGATTTTTAGACAAGCTAACATCCTAACATTCTGTTGATCAAGTTTGACTTACTATAACTTCAACAGGCTTCTTGCTTTCTCAAATGGTAAACATTAGCCAAGGAATTCCCTCATAAAACTTAACCATTTCTCATGATGAAATAATTCTTTTTTTCCCCTCATTTACCTCACACACTGCTCGCAATTAAAAACATTTCTTCCCACTCTTTCCTTTTTGCTTGTAAAGGAGGCGTTTGCTCCTTCAAAGACGCCGCCTCTCAGAAGTTTGTATCTGTTGTGGTTTCCTTCATTGACTTTCACCATGATGAGAAGCCGTAAAGCACAAACCCAAAGAAATCAAAGCGGTGACAAGAGGAACACATACACACAGCAACCTGCTTGCTAAAAAACACAAACAAACTCACTTGGACAGGCACACACAACAACACACACCAAAAATACAAACCGCATCCCATCAGGGGGCAAGTAAACAAACCGGATGAGGGGAAGAGAGAGAGAGGAGCTGAAGTGTGTGTGAAAGAGATGAATTAAGAGTGAATGGGCCTAACAGTTGTGTGCCCCTGGAGAAAATAACTTACTGGATGCAAAACAGAAGTAAGATGTTTTACAAAATATGGCAAACATTTTTAAATGATATGGAAAATCTTCCAGTACATCAGATTAGTTAATCTTTTTGTAGGGCTTGTAGGATCTAGGAGGTATGATGTCACCATATGTCTCTATGTTTCATACGGTTCATATGTTATTTTTTTTGTTTGTTTTTTGTTTCTTTTTTTCTCTGTCCGTGTGTCTGTCTGTTGTCTTTGGTCCTGTCATTGTGAATTGATGATATCTGCTTGTTTTCTAAGTATGTAACTGTAATTTTGCCCTTTAAAAAAATCAAAAATAAAATATTATAAAGAGTGAATGTGCCACTCCTGTTGACAGCTAAAGTCACATTAAAGTGCAGAAAATTTGAAGTTCACAAGTCTGATAAGTCTCCGGAGAGCTGGTGGCAAAGAAGAAATACAACCTCAAAGTCAGAAGACGAGGAAGAGTCTGATCTGTTACACTGTTCAAGCTGCCACCACGCTCTACATCTTTTGCCTTTTCAACCTATAAAAGGGAGCCGTACTGAGGCGGAGAAACAGTGAAGTCTCCTCTTTTCAATTTCAATTTCCTCGAAACTTGTAGAAGGATCAAGGAAGATGTAAGGAAGAGAAGTGGAGGGGAATCTACGCAGCTTCCAGAAATACCCAACGGATGAATTCAATTTGTGGCTAAAATAGCCAGCTGCTTGTGCATCTGCTGCAACTGCTGGACGGATAAATCTATGGTAAACAAAGATCCACTGAGCTTATATGCGTGCTTGATCCTGCCCGGAGGTCAGACGGTATTTCAATTTGATTTTTAATGTTTGTTTAATATTTCATGTCGAGCTGGAACGGTGGAGTTGAGGAGGATGGGACGATTCGTGTTGACACTGTCTGACAATTAGAACAAAGTAAACCACGGCCATCAGATCTTGCATTGTGCAAACAGTCCTGTTCTGTCTGCAAACACTCTGCAGCTTCAATACAAACCAGATGAACTGAGTTGTAGTAAAAGTCACTAAGAACCCATCTGGACATAACATCTAATCAATCTGGAGAGGGCAAAGAGTTGATCAGGTTGTCTTCTGATTAAAGTACAGACAGTGACTGTGAGTCCAACAGGGGTGACAAAACACCAACACATAAAAAAATCTCATTGGACAATAATCTATTTTTACTCCTTACAACATTGTGTGCTAGCAGATGCACATTAAAATTCAGCTGCAGACTTTTTGTACAATACGTTCAATGTATTCATTTTGAAGACTTTAAGACAGCTCACCTTCTATGGTTGTTTTGTTCCAACCTGCCCACTTCGGAACAGTGTGTGCTCTAGAATTCACTTCTAAACCAAAATATGTCAAGTTGCGGAAGCACCAGTCAACATTTTTTTCAGCGCTTCCACGGGGAAGTTAATTAAGATTTTGCCTAATCTTCTTTCTGGTTACGTTATTGCTATAGCAACATATGTATTCATGTAAATTAAATATGACCAAAAGAGTGACAGTGATCAAATTAAATCTACTGGCCAACTTTTACTGGGAAACAGCTGTAAAGATGAACTCAAATATATGAATGAACTTTTTCATAAACTGCATTACACATCCTCAGTAAAGCAGGTAAAAGTGTCATTGTGCTGTCCATAAAACTGGCTGCTTTAAGGCATGCTCATGCATAAAGTTGGAACTGTAAAAAGTTCCAACCAGCCTTTCGACCTCTGTCACCTGTCACCCGTCTGTCACCTCATCCCTTTTCTCTGTCAAAGCAGAAATATCAAATAACCATTTTTGAGAAAGCCTGCCTCCTGTCTCTGCGTGAGCACCAACTCACTGATCCACACACTTCATGACTCCTTGGTGTTGCTCAGAGTTCAGCCTGACAGCCCCCTGCACTCGTTAGCCTCTCCTCTCTGAATCCCAATCGCTCTGGGAAAGAGAGGCAGTGCGATGACAGAGGCAAAACATCAGCAATAACGCCACCTTCAGTGGTGCTGACTGAGACTACAGTACTGACATCATAGAGACACACATACTGAATGAGACAACACATACACTCACATAAGCACAAACAAGATACAAATCCAATTAAACAATCAAATTCACACAGACTCAGTGAATGCCCTCCCCTCATCCACTCTCCTTCCTCTTTCTTTCGGTAACCAGCGTCAATCAGCAGAAGTCCAGTCTCTCTAGTGATGATATCCTTAGTAATAGCACATGAAGTCTCTTTCCTCTCTTTCCCCTGTGTGTCTCCACCTGCTCTGCAGCCTCCTCGCCTCAGAGGCAAAGATCCCAAACACTGGTGACAAACAGCCGGCTCTTACCCTGGAGCAGATAAACTGCCTTCAACAGTCCTGATCACAATGCAGTGACTACAGCTACGCAGGTGTTATTAGCAGAGCTCGCAGTGGCGCTGCACCGCCTCCGGGGGGAGCCGGGTAGAAGGAGAAAGATGAGAGGTTTGACTGAGACGAGATGGGGCAGAGAGGGAGTAAAACCGAACCGGACTCACTGTTTTATTGAATGACTGTTAATGTATGGGCTCTTTAATCAGGGCTTGATTCCAAAACTGTCTAATAAATTAAGAGCGTAATTGCATTCAAGGGGTTTGAGCATATATACAGTCACTTGGAGGACATTTAGCTGTGTAATGCTATTTGAAATAACCATGTGTGTATGTGTGTGTGGCTGGCATGCGTCTCCTCCGTGCCTACACTGGCTTGAAAAGCAAAACTTGGCACCAAAACTACTCCCGCTTGGGTCCTAAATGTAATTAAATACAACATAAAGCCGCATTAACTAAACAAGCGATGAGCCTATCAAATCAATAGTGCTGTGATGTGATGGGGCATCCTCCATCATTCTCAGACTCATCCCTGTCACTGGTTCATGACAAAGCAGAAGCCATAGAAGGATGGAAACGGCTCCGAATGGAGGGCGGCATTTCTGTCAATTCAGTTTATGGAGCACGCCTGAAAAAATCTGGACTGACTGCACTGTTCAATTGGCAGGTGGTGTCTGGGAAGTGGAGTGCAGGAACAGCACAAAAACAAAACTGCTGAAAAAAAACAGAGTATTCCACTAAAAGTCCAATATCCTTCAGGAAAATAAGTTTGATGTTGAACTTGTCTGGCAGTTCAATCAGCTGTACAGAAGCCACAAGATGCATGTGGCAGTGTAAATGAATATGTAAATGCCTTTCCATCCACCCCTTTCTCTTCATTGTATGTTTTGAGTTTGTGAACAAAAACCTGGATCAAAATATTTGACTCATAAATTGAAAGGAAAGTGTCAAATGTCACATTTATTCATCATATTTTCCTTCACTTGAGGTTTAACCATTGTGGCTTCTCCTGGGATACAAGCAGAGTTTGTTACTGGGCCACAGAGTCTTGGTTTGACTTGAGTTGGAGACCTGATGGATGTAATTTCCCGGGTGAAGGAAGTCGGTGGTTACATGGTCATAATTTGTTTACCATGACTGCCGAGTTATTAATTGTTGAAAATTCGCCAAAGGAAGTTGCAGCAACTGGACAGCTGTAGCGAGGAAGAGGAAGCAAGAGTGTAAATGCATTTTTGCCAGGTCAGTAAAAGAGATGAATTGCCTAATCCTTGAGATATCCTACACTGAGCATCTGCTCCCTTGGATATCTTTACTGAAGAAGAGGTCCAAATGAAAGATGACTAGGAGACTTCTAACAGGATCGGTTGGGGCAGCTGGTCACTGACAGTGTCCGACTACATTACACAAGCACCTGGAAGCCATTTACCCTGTAAGTTAGTTTTTTTTTGGTGTTTCCTGGGGTAAGTCTGATGCATCTCCGCTCCCTCCGAAACCATCATTATCTTGTCCTGGGAGCAGAATACAGAGGCCTGCTCCTAAACCCACCTAATCCTGAGGTAATAGTAGCAGGCAGCTTTCCAGCATGGCTTCACTCCAATCTCGCAAACACCCAAATGGGGAGTTTATGCCGACAGTATACAAATCATAGACTTGAATTTTCCATGTGTCCTGGCGCTAGAGAAAAGGAATCGAAAATAATAACTCTATTTACGTGACAGTTTTTCTACACAACAATTTCAAGAGACAGAAATGGACAAATCTAGAGGCTTTGACAGGGATAAGAGAGGACCACCTTTGTTGCTGTGCCAAATGTCTATCAAAGCCATGTCTGGGTGTGTTCAGGACTAAGAGGAGGCCTGTGCATAGTGAGAGAATAGGAAAACACAGTAATAAAACACTAACTATATACAATAAAAGGGAAAAACAAATAAAAAATACATGTGAAGAATTAATTTATACTTGTGAGACAAAAATGGGACAAAAAAAAACAAGCTTTTTTCTGTTTTTATTCCTCAGCCAAAGTCTTAGTCATGATTTCCTGAGATGCTATTAAGTGTGCATCAGTGTTTATTTAACTTATTTTCTGTCCAAGGAAAACTGATTAGGTATGCATATTCACCCTGCCGCATACATTTATACCTGCCCATTAAGCTCCTCTGTTTAGCAGGCTGGACATGCAGACGATGATTCAGACTGGTACCCCTGGCACCCAACAAGTGACTTCACTCAGATCAGCAGATAACAGCAGTAAAAAAGATGAGTGCAGCGCCAAGAATCTAAACATTCAGTCATGGTTTTCTCATGCCATGATCTGCCAAGCCACTTTGTCATTTCAGGGGAAATCCTGAGCAGAAAATGACATAATTGCACGGCTGCTAGAAGTTTGGACACACAATCAGCGCTGGATGTGGTCTCACTCGTCAGTCAATGTTGATCTCTTGTAACTGAAGGGAGTGAAGGCCAAAGAGTGAAGAGGAGGACAGAGTAGAAGAAGATGTTCAGAAAAAAATAGTAGGATCAGGGAAAGAAATGACAGCTCCCAACAGCCTGAAGACAGATGAGTATAAACAAAATTTAGAGACAGACGGCAGCTGGCACACTGGGATAAAAACAGACAAATTAAAGGGAGTTTATTGACCAATTTGATAAATTATGACTGAATTTATATGGCAATTACTCAGTACAAGAGCAGAACTTTAAGGTATCTCTCCAGGGGATTATTTCAGTGTAGTAGCTTTCCTTTTTTTTTTTTTTTTTCCCAAAAATTGATACACTGTCCAGTATCAGAGCCAAGCTGCATCTAAATCACAACAATGTACAAACAATAAAACAGAGTACAATAAAACCTATACATTTAAATATCAACATCAGCATATAAAGTTAACAAGAAAAAGGAAAGAAACTGCGATACTGGTGGATAATTCTCTTCAACAGCAACAAAACAAGATGAGGTAAATTCAGTATTCATATTTAGATGATCACAGGTCATCAGATACAGTGAGGAGGTACTGTAGGAGTAATTTGAGATGACCTCCATACACACATCCTCACACACAAACTCACTTCCTCCTTTGGCCAGATTTACACTGTCTCTCTTCCCCTCAAACACCCAATAGGTTGTTTAGTTTCAACAAAAACACAGCAGTGAAATTTTGCCACAAAACACAAAGACTCGCACAATATGGGAATATAGTAACACACAAAAGAAAGTAATGAAGAAAAAAACATCCTGAATTGAAGCCAAATTGGTCCTATGTGCTTTATTGTTAGTGGTATTAGCATAAATGGTCCAGTTCCTTCAGGAGATGTGACACATTTACAATAATAAACTGTTATTTATAGTGAAAAGGCCAGGTTCAGGCCTGTCAAAAAGTTTAATTTTGAAGGGATACAGGAGGACTTTGGGAAACATCTCACATCATGCTGGTACTTTCATAGATTTTATTATATGTATCAATAATAGTTTTTGCAATTTCATGTCAACGTAGACATCTTTACCCTTATACATGCTCATATAGGTAGACACACTGCATCCTCACATGGATGTTTACGAGACCCCAAGCTGTATCTCTCCTCGCCATGGTAACCACAGCGTGTTACCGTGGTTCTCTAATCCTGTGGCGTGTTATCCAGCACACCTCGGTTGAAGGTAGGCTGCGCAGTTAAGATAATGCACACAAAAAAAGCAAACTGACATGTGTCTCAAAGCTGTTATTATACATTGCCAGCAGATATTTGTGTGACACTTAAAGAGGCCACTATGGTAATTAGCCCCTAGCTCGCAAGATGGGCTCCCTCCACAGCCTTAGATCACATCGCTTCACTATAGCTGTTAACAAGTGAAATTAGAGGTCTGTGTTGAACGGTGGGTAAACTTCTCCTGCTTGGGGGCGGCTATGGCGGCCTTAACAAGGGGCACAGAGCTGACAGCCGTCTATTCTGGGATGCCGCAGGGCTGTGTAATCATTCCTTCAGACCTCTGGAAGCTCCGCCTACCCCAGGATACACAAATAAATCAGGAGCGGCTAACAGGCTACCATGTCATTAGCTATCACCGCTGCAGCGAGGAGTTACACCAGAAATATACGGTCACAGATGCTCACATAAACGCAAACAGATTCTTATCATGATAACAACCGGACTACCATCAAGTTATTTCCCCCCAGCGGGTTGAAATATCCTCAAACTGATTCCAACAAAAACGAAATGATGAGGACATGATCTGTGTTGCTGTGACTCACTGTTGGCCTTTTCAGATTAGTCACACTTCCTCACTGGCTTACTGTTCATTAAATCAATGACTCAGCCACTATGCTTGACAGCACCTACTGGGCTCCCATTGGGACGATTTAGAAGCACTTTTGCTTCAGTAACTGTTGCTTTTGCCACTGAAAGCATTGCCCCTCTCTGAACATGATGGTGATAAAAAAATATTTTCTTTGTAGTAAAACAGCATTTAAAAAAAAAATGTAAATAACAAGAAAAAACAGAGAAACGAGGAGAACACAAGGGGACTGTTATCAGGTTTGTGCAGATGGGAGGTCATAAGGTTTAGAGTTTTGGAGACGGCTACCCGTATTTACAGTGCAAAGCTTATGGTGAACATTATTTTCTAAACCAACAAAGCTATCAGTGGCCCACCACTGCTAAAATCTTGATCAGGTATCAGCCCCTGTGGACATTTCTGGCCTTTGTTGTTTGTGCAAAAAGGCCATTTACAAGCCCATTTATATGCCGCACACAACACGTGTCTGTTTGGTTTCAATTGGGACTGCCATCTGCTTGTTGAGAAACAAATTAATGTAGATCTCTAAATTAATGGGTTTTTGATTGGGTGCCGGCCAGACTGCCAGGAGCCTGGGCCGGTTTTTATTAGCTAGCCTCTCAGAGGACGAGGACAGGACAACAAGTATACACCCGTCCGTTTAGCAAGTGTTCAGACTACTGAAGTGTTGATTGTTTCGTCCACTGTTGACTCTGAGTATGAGCGAAGTCTACAGATGTCTCGTAGGATCAATAATAGTGAATGATTATGCTTGAACTCTGAGGGGGTTTTTCGTTTAAGACGGGTGGTCTCACTTTGAAAGAAATAACTGAAACCAATCAGTCTGTGTCTCTTGTCATTTTAGAGGTATATTCACTCACACTTCAAAACCAGTATAAGGTTCTGACCAGATATTTCCACTCTGTTTGGATCAGTGATCAATAAACCCTCGCAATGAATGTAAAACTACTTCAATGTATTGGTTAGTAAATGTAACATGTGTATCATATGTGCTACCAATATCACTACAATTGTTCTCTTTGATAAAGAATTAATCACTCACGTAGCAAGTGTTGACTTTTGTTGGACAAGTTTAATTTATTCATTGTAAATTCAGAGACTACACAAACTGCAAACACAGATGTTTACTGCCATCACATTGTAATGCTAAATCAAACTAACCAGTAATCCTTAATTATCTCTTGTTACAGAATGAAAAATGATTTAAAGTCAGTCAATTAAAAATAAACATAACTTAATTCTTTTCTAAAATAAAAATGTACTGAAAGGTGATAGGACAAGTATGTATCTTGTGGACTTCACCTCAGTTGCTTCAGAGATGTCTCTCACAACGCTTCTATACACTAAATACATGGTATTCCTCAGAGCCACCAGCAGAGGGCTCCACCACACTAACCCTCAGCTTCTGTTATCTCCAAGAAGATGAACTAAAATGCAGCCTTATGTGGAGCTGCTGGCTCCGGAAAAAACATTTGGGGGTCGGTACCAATGAGCTTAATGAGTCATTCAAGGATCATCTGTGAATCAGGGTTTGAGAGTGAAAACCAGATCAGCCGGCCACTTCAAAAGCACATTGGCTTTGGCTTTTTGGTTAGTAATGAGGCATATTTCCCTGCATTCTCTGCAGCCCTAACCTATAAACCAGATTCCCCTGTCCAGATCTGAAAGGAACAGATCAGTAAGTGCTCACAGTCAGAGTGCATGAAATGACCCGTTAGGGATACATTTGTCAAACAGGGTACACTGAGTTCTACTTTGTAGAAGTATGTTACTTCACATTATGATGAGCTCAGATTGATATTTTCCTTAGTACTGATTCCTTATAGACAGGATATAATAAACAGAGTAGAGCAAAACTACCAAGATTATAGCAAGTTCAGAAACAGCTCCTTGTCTTATGTGAAGACAGCTTTGCCATGCCTGGAACCATAAATTCTGATAAGCCTAATTTCAATTTAAAGCCAAGGGCATGAAGTTTGACAGATATGGACATTTACCTTTCAGGGAGGTTTAAATACAGGGATAATATTGAGTTGCATTACAGTGAATGTGGGAATTAAAATTTACAAAGCTTAACCTTAACAATGGCAGCCTCTACAGTCTCTACTGTATTAATTTCAGCTGTTTTTCAGAGCTCTTTACAAAAGCTCATTATCAGCCTACCTACTGAATTTCAAGTGACAGAAAGGTGAAAAGGCATTTTAGTTGAACCAGAGCAAAACACATGGCTTTACCTGCACCGACAATGGAAACGTTTATTTAATAGTACTGAGGATCTATGTAAAATTAAAGCTAATAATGAAACTGCTTGGAAAAATCATAAAAATGTTTTAATTCCAATGTTATACTGCAAAAGAGTTCCTCTAATTGACTCAGGCCTATAGTTAGTTTGGGTTTATGACAACACCTGGTGCATTTTAATGCCGGAAAGAAATAAAACCCTTCATTTTGGCAATATTTTAGCCACTATATTTCTTCAGTGTGCACTCTTTCATCACAGTTTGAGCTGAATTAATTATCTCCTCATATTGGTGACTACAGTGCAGTATATAATTAATTGAGCTCCTGGCTTCATAGCAGCGAGGTCTGGCTCATGATATCCTCGTCTCCTCACTATGACCTCAACACCTCCTCGCTCCCATCCACAGTTGTTAATTAATCTGTAGATGTGTAGTGTAGGTGAACTCACTGGAGGCAGTGTGTGTATCAGGCGAATATTAGGGTCATGACCATCTGGGGTCAGGGACTGAATGAGTCTGATTGGCTGTCAGCGGGGTCAAGGAGGTCAGCTGACTTCGCTTCAGTACCCAGTTGTGGTTGCTATGGGCGCAGAGATCAGGTATGACCAACAACCAACGTGGGTTTTTGGTACACGAATTAATGCACTTCATTTGTCATTTTTGTGCACTGCAATTAACCTAAAACTGAAATTTCATGGGTAGAGTGAAAGCACAAGGCAGAGTAAAAGCAGATTTAAGTGCAGAATCTTAACAAAAGTGGTACATTAGTAAAGTAAGTAAAAGGTTATTTAAAGCAGACCTAAACTAAAAAGTGCTGTACAAGGAACAGATCACAAATCAAATGTAGTATACACAAAGCATACATACTGGAGATGAACATGGAGAAGAACTGATTACCCAGTTTCACACAAACACCAACTTCTCTACTTCTCTACAACTCCATCAACTTATTAATGAACTCTGGAATCATCTGCTAGTGATAAATCAGTTGCATCACTGTTACCATTAAGTGATGGATTGCCATTTCTGTGCTGATACCAGTAGGGGGACCTGCAGACCAATAATGACTGGCCTCGGTCATTAATCATCCCACAGTGCCATTTATCCCATGTGGTGTTTACTGTGAATGCTCAGTTGAACCTGAACTGTCAGTGCAACACAGTTATGGCCATTTATGAATCTGTTTCATGGGAGAAACACAATTAATATTGCATTAAGAACCAGTACAATTTGATCAAATGCATTTAAAACCTGTATTTTTAAAAGGACAGCATCACAAAGAAATATTGATAAAATCACTACGTAAAAAATTCCTTACTCTTTCAGTCGGCAAGACCAAATAATTCCAGTATGATCAACCATTTCGCATGTGTGACCGCCGTCCTTACATTACCGTATCATCTGCTAAATGAAAAACATGCTCCCAAACACAGAAACTGCCCAGTCACCCCAGACTCAACTCTGATTTCCAGACAGACGGTTCCAGTAAAAGTCCATCTTATGCAACCTGCAGCCATCAACGAACTACAGCAGCAGAGACTAAAAACACAGTGTAAATAACGGTGTGGTTAGCTGCGCTGCTTGTAGCCGTCAGCCCTGACATTTACAGTAAGCGTGGCCTGGATGTGCTAAACATCTGGGGGCCGGGGGTCTGTGAGTCGGGCCTGAATCACAGGTGACTGCTGCTGAGTCACTGAGTCCAGAGTGTGTGGTTTCACTCACACTCCGCTGGAAGTGTCTTCTGCTTTCATACAGACTGGAGCACCTCATTCTTACCCAATGTGTCACTGTTGCCATTCGCCTTCTGTTTTTTTCTCTCCTGTCATCTCCTCCCTCCCTTTCTGTTGACTGATTGAGCCTTCCCTCTGTGTTGATTGTTTTTGTGTTGTGATGACAAAGATATTTCCATCAGAATACACTATTTCTGCCCCAATTGCAAGTAACAGTTATTCTGTTTCTCAGTGAAGCAAATGATCTTTGGAATGTATAACGTTAGAAAACAGAAAAAAGTGGCAGATTGTTGCCTCATTATATGTCCCACCCTCCCTTTTCTCATTTGTTTTCATTCTTTTCAAGCTTTTTTTCTTTGACCTGAACAGGCCACAACATGCAGCTGTTACAACAAAGGTTAGAGTTCACCCAGTCTGCACTTTGTCAGGATTTCCTTCTTTTGCTTTTTCTGAAAAGACATGACCAGAGGAGCTGCCTTTTCCACGAGGAACATAGCCTGCCACTGTCTTGCCATACTCAGAAACTGTACACAACGAGAAACATGAACGCACTCGCACTGAGACTGTGTTAAGGATTTCCTCACTGATTTCCCTGTCAGTCTTCTCCCGTTGATGGCTGGCGACAAGAGACGGCTGTAGCGGTGCTGTTCTGCATGTGCCTCTCTACCACACACACACACACACACACACACACACACACACGCACACACACACACACACATACACACACACTGCCAGCCTTAG
>JAPQRQ010000005.1:36538867-36572877 GCA_037367365.1 Apogon talboti | reverse complement strand
CACACACACACACACACACACACACACACACACACGCACACACACACACACACATACACACACACTGCCAGCCTTAGCCTTGTGCTCTTTTAGTCACCCCACACTGCTACAATAACAAAGCATAGACACGGAAGGGGAATGCATGCTTGTGTTGGGAATAGAGGTGAGAGGTAACAAAGTCAGAGTAAGTGTTTGGAAAAAAAAAGTGTCTGCTTGTATATGGGTATATTTCAGCTAGCTAATACCTGCACCTATGCATTCAATATTCAAGAGGGAGAAGAATGAAGAGAGGATGTTTGGAAAATAGAGCTCAAGGTCAAAAGTATCATAGAAATATCCCAGTGAATACAAAGGTAGAGGTGGGAATTGGCATCTCGAGGGGCAGGACGTGGGACAAACACCTGCTTTCAGATGGACTGCGGTGTTGTGCCAGGCAGAGGACGAAATGAAGGAAAACAAAAGGAAACGGGAAAACCTGTTTTTTATGAGTGAACCTGCAGGACGTCCAGCCAGGGCGAAAAAAGAAAACACGTATGGCTATTTTTGACCAAAGTCAAGTTGACAAATGGCCTGGACTTTCCGATTCCCCGTGATTATGTTCCTTGCACTGCTTAGTTCTATTGTTTGGCAAAGAAAAAGAAAAAAAAAACATACACAGGCTTTGCTTCAGGACACTTGGACTCTCCAGTCACTGCAAGGTCGAGGCGAGTCCTGCCAATTTGCTCACATGCAACTTTATGTGCATTCGAAGGAGTTGAATGTGCGACAAACAGGTTTGTACTCTGGAAGAAAACACCATCCAAAGAGAGACTTGTCAAGATAAGTGAAGAGACCCAACTGTTTGTTTTTTTTCTTTTTTTCTCATTCCCCTTCAGCCTTGTCTTGTCTGCGAGGGAATTTGAGACATTTTGCCAAAGGAGGGGGGCTGGAGGAACTTTTTTTTTTTTTTTTAGATCATATCATGCTTGAAAATCTCAGAGGCCTTCATCCCAGCATTTTTAAAAGCCTCTTTTTAACTGAGCGTTAACAGCACCCTCCCCTTTGCTGTTTCCCTGTTTAAGCTGGGTGCCTATTAGCTTCCCTAATTACCACAGATCTTCCAAGGGAGAAGGGAGGAGGGAGGAGGGGACCTCTGCACATGCGACCCAAGGGTGAGGGACGGTTTGATCAGGTTACAAGAAGCCAGCGGCTGACAACATTATTTATGACCCATTCCTAATGGATTTAGAATGACAGCAGTTTCAGTCCACTGGCAGGGTCAAAGGCACAGACAAGTGAACTCTGCCCACAAGGCTGACAGACAGCTTTGTAACTGACCCCTCATGGGTTAGAATGGAGGGGGGGTCCTGAACGTGGAAAGAAGTGAACAAGAAGGGTCAGGGGAAGCAGTGCAGGGAAGTGTTTCTCCTCTCTGAGCAGTGAGAGTGATGGAGAGAGATGTGTCTGGGATGAGACAGCAAGCGTTTTTCCAGTCTATTTGCCATGTGTCTAGACCCAGAGTCAACGGGACAGGCCCAATAAAAAAGCTGGATATTGCAGTATAGCAACTGGGTTAGACAGACTCCAAAAATACTGATGAAGTGCTGCACTGTGCAGTAGCTGGGAACACTGAACTCCAGTGATAGGCATTAAGAAAACGGCCTTCATCCTCAGGAACCACTCTCCACAAGCACTGCATCTGACTTTGCTAACGCTGCAGAAGAAGCTCAACATGTTTACTGTAACATGCAAAATTTCACGTGAGAACCTTATGGCAGCTAGAGGAAGAGGAGAAATGCAATATTTCTAATAAAAAAATGTTACACCTCAACTGTGGCAACAACAATATATTTTCACCTTTCACTTTCTTTACACCTACTAGTTTTGGTGGCAAAGACAAAGAAGTGGAATACAATACTGAGTGCAGTCCCACCCCCACCCCCCACACACATACATACACACACACTATTAACTTCCCCTATTTTCTTAATACTTTCTAAAGGATAAATACATAACCATTAAATTTGAGAGATGAGAATCAAAGTATACAGCTTAAGTGTTTGATGTAAGTAGGGACCGAAGTGTGCACATTTAAAACACAACTACAGTGTGTGTTTCTAACACTGATTAACATACGTCAAGTTTTGGCCCATGTTTCAAAATCAGAGACAGTTGATCAAAGACTTGGCGTCACTGCAGCTTGTTTCACCGTCACAGAGTGTGACCACAGGCCCCCTGCGCAACGACTTCAACTCCACAAGCTTAAAACTGACAGGGTTAGGACGTCAAATCCCACTTAACAGAAATTCATTATATAAGTTCATACTATAATATATAAGATTAAAAAAAGAAATTAACAGTTGGAAATGACAAAAAGGGATCAAATGTACTCTATCCTTTTCATAGATAAAAGTCCAAAAATTTTCAAGATCAAGGCTCTGACATGACAGATCACAACCCCACACCTGCCAGGTCACAGCTCCTCTGACTCAGTCAGCACAGTTGGACTGAGTCCCTGCACCAAACAGTGATTGATTTGTTTTCCCTTATTTAGCTGGAAAAAAACCCCAAGAGGTGCAGAGCACCGACCAGACACCAACTAAGCAATCTCGTTTCATGCTTCCAAAATGCAGTAGAGCGCACGCCAGCACACACCGTCTGGAGAGCCTTGGGGTTTAGCGTTGTTGTAGATCGATTGTTTGCCTTGCAGAGAGAGCAAATTATAAAGAATGACTGCGTCAGTGTGAAAAGGATGTACGTGTGTACACTAAATGTAAGCTTGCTGCATTTTTACTGCTTTTAAGACATTTTCCCAACTGACTATACACTGTTTTCACATTTTAAAGTCATTTAAATGAGCACCTTTCATAGTGAGCTGGAGCAGCTTGGATGCAATAAAACACAGGAAATGTACAATAACCTCCGTATCTATTTGCACACAAACACATACTGCGCTCAATAAGTGTGCAGAAGCCATTTAGAGTTTTTTTGTTTTTTGTTTTTTACATCAATATACAGCACAAAGCCTTGACAAGCAGAAGACACTGGGGAAGATTTAAAAATCCACCCCAGAAAACAAACAAGTGGAAGGGGGTGTGGAAGTCAACTTTTACTTTAGACTGATTTTTGTTCAACACATTCCAAACACATAACAAACATTTCATGTTCATCAGACACTAGAGATGTGTCCAAAAATGAAATAAAAATGGTTCAATGTTGGTGACAGAGATGAAAAGGCAAAACAATATGTGTGAAAGCCTTTGCTCTCTACAACAAAGTCGTGTTTATGGATTACTTAATGAATGCACACAGAAAAAAAAAATAAAAATCCCACTGCATCTTCACAAACATAACCCACCTTTCAAAAGATAGACAGTAGACAATAATAAACTGAGAAAATGTAAAACAGAGATGTACAAGCATGCCTGAACCCATCAAAAATAAATACTCAAAAATCTATATTTACAACAGCCTAAAAAAAGTGTGGAGATGAGGAGGGGATGAGAGGAAGCAATGAATCCTTTATCAACACCCTCATCTTCAGTCAGAGCAGAGGAGAGATGGTGATAGTGAGTGTTAAGTATCCAGTCAAGTGCTGCTACCTGCAGTGAATAACAAGCAGGTCATCCTCGTCACATCTGCAGTCCACTGGAGGGAAAAAAATGTTGAGACCACCAATAAGTGCTTGTTCTGAAGTAATAACCTGTCTCTTAAAGTAGCCCGCGGTTTAGCAGACAGTGTGTTATTCAGAAGTGCTACTGGAGTGAAAAATCATTATCTCAACTTTATTATTCACTGAACTGAAAAATATCCAGCTGGTAGCAGTCATATGAGTTTGTACTGAAGAGAAGTTTCTACAAAAAAAACCCAAAACTCCTTAAATGTTGAACAGGTTCACATGTGGACGTGGTGGCTAAAAAGAGTTTCAGACTTTCTCATTTATCTGGCTCCAAAACCATGTTATCTGTGAACCAGAAGAGGATGCAAAATAAGCTTTATCCTCCTGAGACCCAGGAAAACCACAGGTTTTTTTTTTAATTAAATAATTGCTTATATTGGAAACATCATGATGCAATAGATTTTTTCAGATGCATTCTTAAAAATTTTTATGGCATGTCCTTTGGGGTGGACAGTTGTTTTTGTTTTGGGTTTTTTTTTGTATAAACTGTGAAACTATTGTCCTCATATGTGGACAGAGGGTCTTAGGAGGTTAAGGAAACATTAGGGAGAAAAAAAATAACAAATACAATGCTTAAAATAAATCAAATGTGTAATATGGAATCAGGGCATGTTCCTAAAATCCAACATGTTGTTACAAAATGCTTGGAACCCCTGCTTTGATCTTCTAATGTTCAACTCAATCTCTCTTAAGACTCTATACATTTCTCATCCTTATCTCAGTTTTTTCCTTCTTCTGTTTCCACCTTAGTCAATTCTGTCTCATTTTCCTTCACTATTACATCTTCCTCTTTCTTCTCTTTATCCTCGTCTTTTCCTGCTCTCAGACGAGTGATCACAAAGCCATGCCTAGTGGGATATAGGCAGGAGGAGGGAGTAAGAGCAGTCTAGTCTTGCCTATGAGACAGAAAGCGAGATGATGAGAGAATCAGGTGCTTTGTCTGGGTGACATAATGTGACTGAATAAGCAAAGGTTCACCACCAGTTCGGGCCTCATAATATACTATTCTCTGCCTCTCTCTGTGCCTATTTCTCTGTCAGTGTCTCTTTTTCTTCTTTCCTTTCTCTCAATGACCTCTTTTCTGCAGTTAATAACCACCTTCTATCTCTTCCTTTCTCCGTCGTCCTGTGCTCTTTGTCTATTCCTCTGTGTCTCCGCTAATGTCAAAGAAAAACAAACAAGAAGCAACAGATCCCAGGTGTATTTCTGATTTACGCCCTCAATAATATCATGTGGTACCCCTGAGGACGGCAAAGCAACACACTGGGAAAAGATAGCAATTCATTTTATTCACCAATGGATTCCCAATCCATCCGATACACAGACTTCACCTAAATGCAGCTGTGGATTTGAGATAAACATACAGCATAACTTATGGCATTTCTCGAAGGCTATGATCTAAAATGCTTTTCAGTGTGGAGGGTGGGGATCCAGAGGGAATTAATATCCCCCCACCTTGTAAATCAGAAAGAAGCTTGGATTTCTTTAAAATGAGAACCACCTTTCTCATAAAATTCCTGGCCTTGCTCACTTCAGTGAAATAGGCTGAAAGGAGCCACAGTTTTAGACAAATGCAGATATGATGCTGTAGTTACAAGTGTCACAAACAGTTATGGTGCTTAATAGACTGCATTTTACAATTTGTGACTTTGGTGCGTCTGATCAGATCAACTGGTCCCACTCAGGACCCAAATGTCCATCCGTCCGTCCATCCGTCTGTCTGTCTGTCTGCTCACGCATCTCACAGCCTTGAGTCAGCGTGTGAACAGCGGCGCGGTGTGTCTGTGGCTTCGCAGATGTGGGTGGAAATGGGATTTTGTGAGTGAGACAAAGTTCCTGCAGGGTCTGGCTTCACAGCAGTTGATCCTAACAGCCGTGGTGTGTGTGTGTGTGTGTGTGTGTGTGTGTGTGTGCGCGCTGGACCCTCACAACTGGCAGCCAGTGACTCCAGGCAGTACAGAAGCAGATTTCACTGTTATACTGAGATAAAACCATCTCCCTAATAAAGAGTTTTCTCCAATTCACTTTCTGCATACATTAATCGTTTTCTTCCTCAGTCCTGAAATTCATTTTAATTTCCAAATTAAAGTATCATAAAATATTTATAGGTGGAAAAGAGAAACATCTGTGCTCTTTGTACTTCTTTACCCTCGTCGAATGAAGTAACTTGTTTTACAGTGCTGGCTTCAACACTGGGCACTTTTTTGTCCTTGTCCTTCTGTTCCTCTCTTTGCCTTTTCCATGCCATCCATCATCCACTGAGGTCGCCGCAACCTTTTGACTGAAATATTCTTGGCATTACAAAGAAAAAAAATACAACACAAAAATCATTCATCAGAACAAAAATTGAACTGGCTTTGATGGGGATATGAAGGAGGGAAAAATATCTGCTTTTGCAAAACCGAGATGATCTTTTTAAGAAAGTGGGCAACCCCCTAATTATCGCTAAAACCCAGAATGTTCCACATGGCTTTGAGGCCACGTGACGTCGAGACAGGACTCTCTTCAAAATGAGCCTAAATCACGAAAAAACAGTGAGTCATTTTCACCAATAAAACTGCTATCCCAGTGCGGACTTTGTAAACGATACGCGCCTCTCGAATACAGGGTTTTGAATCTATGGGCCCCTGAAACCCTAGACCCCGGGCCACTTGGTTTTTGTGGTGCATGTCAGTAATTCCTCCCCCCCAACAGGGAGAAAGTGATATTTTGCAGCCATGAGGGAATTGCCCCCATCACCACAAACCTCATCTTACTACCCTTAATATACAGAGGACTTTCCACTGGGAGGAGGGGGGGGCACAAAGACAGAGATGAGAGGAGAAATGAAATGAGTTCTATCAAATGAAGCAGCTTTGCAGGAGGAGATCTTCCATGGCAGCTCTGAAATCAGTTTGTAAGCATTAAAAGAGTGTACACACACACACACACACACACACACACACACACACACACACACACACACACACACACACACACACACACACACACACTATAGGAATGGAAGCTTTAATTCTGACATTTTTCCCTCTGCCTTGTTCTTTTTCAGCAGTGTCACTGGCTCTGATTGAAGTGGAATTGGATCCATGCTGCTCTCTCTGGTGACCAGTGCCCCCACTGCAAACGACATCTGGCCGCATTGGTTTTACTCTTGAATACCCTCCACCTCTGTCTACCCGCAGCAAGAAACAATACTTCTGTAATCACTGGCACTACAACAGCTGCTCCTCTAACTACCAACACTAATGTAAAGCCCTAGCATGTACTTTTACTACAACTAATAGGTACAAAGATGACTACTACACAAAACAAAACAGCTCTGCGTCCACCAGACTGAAGTGCAAGACCAATCAGAGTAAGATCACTCCTTTCTTTTCTTTTTTCTGAGTAATAAGAGGGTGTTACATGCAACCAAAGTCCACAAACCGGGAGTTGAAAAGTGGTTTACGCAGTACTTGGTGCCATTAACCACTGCATCATAGTAGTTATTTTTTATTTGAAATGTAACACTTGCTAACCAGATTTCCCATCACTTTCACAGCCCCAGACACACTGACATCCACAAGATACATACTGTATATATTATTTTTTCTGTAAATGGGAAGCTATAAGAAGTTTTAAATGATACCTCTCTATGAAACAAATCTGAGCGACATACAAAGAATGTTTCAAGTGTGGGATTAATGATAGTAGACAATGCTGTAGTTGTTTTGTTACTTTTCAATAGCTGTTTTTATAATGCTAAGTGCTCTTTTTACACTGGCTGATTGGTGTCAAACATTAATTCAAGTAAAGAATAGTAGTGGTAGTGTCTTAACACTCTGAATGTGAATTAAAACATAAATTAAAAACTGTTACTTAAAAACCAAGTGACAAATCCAGATCACTTATCATGTTTTCACTGTAATACCACACGTACAGTCACTACCATGTTATTAGGCACACATCTCTAGTAGTGGGTGTACCTAATAAAGTGGTTTGATGTGTATATGCTGATTCCATAGCAACACTCCTTCAAGGTTTGACATGTACATTCAGAGATGCTCTTATCTGACTTCAGGTATTTTGTGTTACCATTGCTTTTCTATGGCCATTCTCCTCTGACCTTTGCCATCAATAAGTCATTTTTGGTTTGAACTTCAGCAGATCATCTTAATAATGTCTACATGTCTAAATGCATTGAGTTGTTGCCTATTAGATATCTGTATTTACATGCAGTTGAACAGCCGTACCTAATAAAGTGGCCAGTGGGTGTATGCGTCACACCATCAGTATACTCAGTTTGTACTAATATTTTTGTTAACATCAGGTGTCAGTGCATAAGGTACATTACAGAAATGTGTGAAAACCACAGTACGTTTTATCTTATATGCTGTTAATCCAATGTGAAGGAAAACATATCCCTGTGTGCATATTTGTCTGCATAGCTCTGAAGGCTGACACCGGCAGGAATGTGCGTCACCTCCAGGTGTTACAATACCTAACTAGTGGTGGAGGGAGTTCCCACAGCCAGAGTGACCCCAGACTGGTCAGGTAAACACCGAATGACCTTCAGTAAATAAAGTCAGCTATTCGCTGAACACAAGGCTTGTCTGTACCGCCTTATCATAAGAACACTTCCCTCTGAAAACATGCTCCTCTCCAAGAGCACAAACGCATGACCGTACTTTATAAGTAAGATTTATTTAGTCACGTGTATGACTAAGATTTCCTTACAAGGATAAGCAATGTTAGTTTTAATACAGCAAATAAATCTGACCATTATTTGTTGAAACACATATAACTCTACAAATAATTCAGCTGTCAGTCTTGTACGCCCCGAGCTCACTCTACATCACTCTGACACATGCAAGCTGTCAGTCAGGTCTGTCCAAAAGTCTGAAAGCTTCCTTCAGCCCTGCCAGCATGCAGTCCTCTGAGGTCAACCTTCGCCCCCAAGCATTTGTCAAACAAACTATGACGTTGATGCATTTCTGTGGTTGTAAAGGTGCCTGGCCTTACCTTGAGCCTAAGAGTAATGTGGGAGCCAATATGTAGGAAGGTTGTGCAACAGTGAAGCACATCAAAAGCTGATATGGTCAATTACTTCTGTAAAGGCCTCAAGGCCGATGAGGAACGACAGTGCTGGTTGTTGCAATAGTGCCTTGGTGGCCTTTTGAAGGCTAATATGTGAGAGGTGATGCACAGACAGCCAATGTTCCACTGCTGGTAGTAGTCACAAAAGGTCTATGTAGTAAGGACTGATTGATGATCGAAACATCCAACATGAGCGAGGATGGTTTGGGAGAAAGACAGAAAAGTTCTGTTAATGCCTGACTGTGTTTTCCGGACCCGTACAGCAGGAAATTTTCTTTCGGCAGCACAAATTGACCACAATATAGTATCTGTAAAAGAGACTGTTCAATATCAACAAGGCAAATAAAGGAAACAGGAAGAGGCTGTTGTCCCCACGCATTAGTACAACCTTTTACTTTCATTCTGTTGGCCAAATTTGATTTGGCTCAGTTCAAGCCACTGGCTGCTGCTTGGACCGAACTGCAGTGGGGTTTGCCTTTCCTCAGTCACTATTTCTAGATAAAGTTCGAAGAATTCACAGTAGTAGGTTCAGGACAAAGAAAATAAAGCCATAGGGGAGATACACAGCAGGGTCCTATTGGCTCCACTGAGAGAACTGAGAGTATTGTGTATTAAAGTAAAGGTTCAGGAGCAATCAGACTCAATTTGGTCTCTGAGAAAAATGAGTACAGGCGATATTGTGTTGGTGGTTTTAGAGCAAAAACTGCTGAAAGAGTCATTTTGTGACAAAAACACCCATACTTAAAATATATTGAGGGTTAAAGACAGCCTTTACCCAAAAAACTTTACCTTGAAACTTCCCCAAATTTCCCCTTCTTGTATTTTTCATTGAAAAACCACATTTCCTGTTGGTACAATAAGAAGACAAGTCAGAGATAAGGCTGGGAATGTCTGTGTATGACTTGCAGCAAAGAAGCCCCTGTGACTGCCAGTGAACACAATTAGCATGTCATACAAGATGAATGAAATGTCTGTAACTGTCAAAAGGAATTATGCACTCAGAACGACCTGGAGAAATGTCATCTTTACAGAGGCAACACTGTCGAGTAAATTGAGGTTTAACAATATTTTTCTAATTTTCCGTTCTCATTTTTGCATATTGAACAATGCAGAGGCAGGGGTAAGCACGTTTGTTATGCATCATTAACCACTGTATCATGTTACATTGCCACTAATGCTCTGAGACTAATCTCCTTTCCTCCAGTGTCACTGATAAATTCTCACTATCTCCTATCTGTTATCTTGACTCCTAAACAAAGTCAAACATATGCCTCCAATCTGCTCTCATTAGGATATCAAAGTCTTAATAAAGGTCCTTTATCTCTTCTCAACCAGACCCAGCTAATTGAATCCAGAGCTGGATAGTGATCTAGTAAGTGTGTCAGTAGATTAGTAGGGCCTGTCACCGGGGTAACCTAGGAGAAGGGCTGAAGTTGCTTCCTGGTTTATGTTGAATCCAAATGACTCTGCAAAGCATCCTCACTCAATATCCGCTGATAACACTTCCTTCCTGTGGAGAGCGCCTTCATGCCACAATTCTTCATTTTTCTCAATCTGTGTCAAGCAGGAAATGAGACCAGATGTAAAATAAGACAGTTCACTGACTCCAGACCTCCTTGTTTCCAGACCGTTGTCATGTTGCATATCGGATGAAAACAAGAAAGAGGAAAACTTTTAATTAGGAAAGACACCATTTCTTATCTGATGTTTTGACCTGTGATTTCCACCTCCCTTTCCTTTTGTTTATATGTCTCACATTCTTGTTTTCCGTCTTATTTGGTCTTCTGTTTCTGGAGCGGATGATGTGAACACAAAGCATCCGCCTCTATGCAGCGGTTACTGGCAGCCTCTGCTTGCCAAAGACCTTGAAATGCGGCGAGAGTAACTTTGACACAAAGTCATGTGGCCTGCCGAGATCAAGACCTTGAAAAATCGGGCTGTTGCGGTGAGACGCAACATGACCACTCCTGAAAGTTTCTGATGCTGAGGAAGGGCAGCGGTCTTGTCCAGGATGTTGCTTTAAGCTGAGGACCGCACCGCCAGCATCTAAAGACACTGCCATCATAAACTGCCCAACTGTTTGTGCATGTACTATTATATACATTCGATTCTTTGGTTGTGGGTACTGCTTTCGTTTCTTTTTCTAGAGCATTTCATTTATTCTAAGTAAAACATCACACACAAAAGTTACTATAGATATAGGTGCATAAAAGCATTGAGACAACACACATTAATAGCAAAGTATGCCCTTATTCAAACCTATAACAGAGTTACTGCATCAGCTTAGACATAGAAGTCAGTCTGATTATTTTAACTATTCATTACACTGATTGATCCAGGAGGTCCGATTGGTAGCCAATAAAAAATGGACTGTGTGTCATGTACTTTTTGGTCTTTGCCAGTCCTCGCTCTTCCCAGTGTTTCCGTTCTCATGAACTCTGTCAGTGTCAAATGCAGCTTCTCCCCGGAGCATCTTCCTCTTCGTCCTCCTCCTCCTCCTTTTTTTTTCTTGTGAGAAATGGGCTTTTGCATGATCAGAAACTGTTGCAACACAGGAACTCCTGCTGGCAGAGGCAATCCCTACTGGATTTATCCTCAGTTCTAGTGAGAGGTCAATGGTGGAAGTTCATACTGGGAAAGCTCACAGCGAGGGGGGAGATGGGGCGTGCATGATTAGGACTTTATAGTAGATACACATTTGTAGTAATTAGGCAAAAAGGATGCACTGCACTGCAAAAGAATATATCATAATATTTAATATGTGTTTAATTCCCAAAAAACTGTTTGTCATCTTTAACTACTATCTTTGCCCAGCTGTAGTGTTGAGCCGCCAGGTGCAGACACTGTGTTAACTGGGATAAGTACACAACAACAAGCCTGGTTTGCTCAGCACTGAACTGGATACAAGCCTGTAAAATACATGAAAAGGCTACAGTAGGGAGGTGATTTGAAATGAGCCGGGCGGAGCTGGAGAGCTTCCAAACAGGTGCTGCTGCGCTGCCGTCCCAACAGGAGGCTGGAGGCGAAGCAGACGGTGCGTGTATGTGTGTGTGTGTGTGCCTATACAGTGAGGTTTTTATAGTTATTGTATTATCTTATCCTCTTGGGAACCAGTCCTGATCTGCTGTTTCCTGCTTAAGGGGAAAAGATAGAACAGTTGAAGAGATAAATGTAGGCTAGTCAAAATACATTTCAGTGTGTATGTACAGTATGTGAGGTGTACTACAGAGGGATATGCTCAGCTAATTTCTGCCTGTTTCCTCAGCAACTGTAGACTTAATATCTTGAAAGTTGGTGTATCTATCAGGGACCTTTATGTGAATATTAGTGTTAGGATTTGGGGTTTTCTCTGACCCTGGACAATCTGGAGTGAAAGGCAACATTAGTTTAACCCTTAAATGCACGAATGTCTGGACCCTACACATTCAAAGGACCTGTGTTAAAATCAATGTGTTTTTATGCCACTTTGTAATTTTGTCATGTTAAAAATAATCAGTTGTGTTACATTTTAGTTCACAAAACAATGATTTCATGTTTGAATTTTTTTTCATTTGTAACATTTTAAACAACTTAAAATTAAAAAAAAAAATATTTAGAAAATTTGGAAAGCAAAGTATATATAATATATAATACTATAGTGAGAGTGAGTGAGTGAGTGAATACTTCAGGTTCTACGAACATATTCTGTTTTTATGTTTTTCTTATGTACACATTTCAAAAACTATTGGCAGAGTGTGTGTTGCAGGGTGAAAATCTGGTCAAGAAGCAGACACACTCAATTCGCACACTTCAAAGCGATGCGGCAGGTCACGCAGTGAGGTGGTTCAAGGTGTCAGAGGCAGACTGACAGGTGTGGATGGCTCAGGTATTCTCAAAGGGCTCTGCTTCAAGTGTGCAGGTGGGATTCTGGGGAAAACCAAGCCGACCAACTGGAGAAGACTTCAGAGGACGAGGCTCAGACGAGAATGTCAACACCGTCAGCTTCCCAGAAACACACACACAAAACACAAGTGATAACCACAAATGTTACACTTCCCTTTGAGCTTTAACAGGGTTCTTTAGCTGCTAGCACACACACACACACAACAGCAATAACTCTAAGTGTTGGGGTAGCCTTTGAGGTGTATCTTGTTTTGTCTTCTGGTGTACTCTCACACACGCACGCACACACACACACACACGTACACACGCACACAGGTATGATAAATCCAAGTGACACAGTTTGTCTTTGTGGAATATCTTATTTCACCTGTTAGCAGACACATAGCTTTGAGTGCGATGTTTGCCTTTAGTGGCATATCTTATTACTGTGTAAGTTCATACACACACACTACAAAGTCTTAGAGGTATATGATTGTGTTTCATCTACAAGCACACACACTCACTCAGGAGGCTACGACTGTCTTTGAGAGACACCTCCAGACTCTTCTCAGGAAAAGACAAAAAGTCTGTAGTTTGAGAGTTTTGGGCTGAGAATAGTGGTGTGTAAACTCTGGCAGCATCACAGTGTCACTTCAAACAGGGACGTTAGACAGCTCTCTATCTGTCACAGTATACAGTGTTCAGACTGAAGCTCCAGAGGAAAGGTACCGTGTATACATACACGCATACTGACTACAAATGATGCCGTTTTTTCACACTTTCCTTTTTTACTCCAACTGTATTCTGTTCTGAGTGGTGCAAACATTTATAACCACGTACCAGGCAAGCACTTCATTAAAACAGGCCTGTTTTTAAAAGCTTCTCTGGCCAGCAATGTTACATTTTACTGAACAATGAAAAGTGATGAAATACAAAAAATGTCAGTGAAAAATTTGTAATTATTCATGATGTCAAACATATACTTTCTCCATAAACAGTAATCTTGCTCAGACATGTGACTTTTCCTTGTGCATGTCACTCACTGAATGTGTCTGCTATGGAGCAATACAAGTTTACATTTCCTCCTGCCCTTTCTTCCCCCTCTGATAACAGAACAGGTTTTGAAGGTTATCTTTCAGACAAATCTGACTTGAGAAGATAATGATGAAATGCAATGCTGACTGACTAGGTCTCTGTGTTTTCTGAAAGTACAGACAGACGTGGATCAGCCAGACGAAGTCCTACTGACAGGCCAGTTATTCCTGTCGCTTCCTGCTGGGATGGGCCTCGACTTAGCAACATCAAAGCAGAGCTTAGCTTCTGTATTGCTGTGGCAAAACCACTGAAGCGATTCCACCAACTCCTACACACACACCAAACACACAATACAGTCAAGATTACAGACTGATACTGAAAACACACACAACCAGCATATTTTTATTGTCCACTGGTGTTGGTAGCAGATGAAAGCAGTGGGAGTCACGCTACTTTTCACAGGATGATGGAGCCCTATCAGCAGCAGACCGAAAACTTTACTGTAGACTTATGCATGTAGGTGTGTTTATACCGGTAGATTTAACCTATACTCACCACAAAGCAAAAGCTCATGATTAGTTTACGTAACATGCTCTACATCTATACAGTACATGCAAGTACAAAAGATGTAAAGTCACCTTTCTGTCGTCACAGAAAAGTGAAGTCAGAAAATTTTATTTGAACAGTGAAAGAAACAAGTAATAAATTGGCAGGAGACAGAAGCAGAGAAGTACTTTTTTTTCATTAGTGCAACCCCTGCACCTATGTATGAGAGGCAAGAGTGCAATACCGCAGACAGAAAAACATGAAAACATGGCATTAAATAGATTTCTCCAAGCCTGCTGTAACTTAGAACAAAATAGGCTGCTATTATCGTGATGAAATGCTGAGTTTGTGAAGCTCATAAGCAAATATCAACCACCAAGCAGTGGCAATACTGAGATGGGTGGAAAATTAGCTGAATTATGCATTATTCTGACTTGAGATAGTTTTAAGGAGTATTTTACCAGGGTAAAACTGACCAGAGAAAACCTCAGGCCATGGACAGTGTCCACTCAGCTGACAGATTATTAGGTACACTTAGTGAATTTGACAGTCCTGTTTGTATTAATAAGAGCACAATAAACACTGGCAACGTCTTTCAGTGTAATCTCACCACAAACTACAGCTTCCTAAATGGTTATAATGTTGAATCAAAATGTCAGCACAACTCAAATCTCACTGTAGTTATATTTTATGTTTTGTTTGTGAAAATAGTCATCAATCAATGTATAAGTGACATGAAATAAGAGGAAAATACAAAGAACTGACTGATTTTATACAGAAATACTCTTGCTCCCTATCTTCTTGCTCTTTTTTGTACATCACTTTCCAGCTTGCTTTTCAGAGGTTGTTCCATGTATTTATTTTTCCCCTTTGCACATGTTGATGGTAGAAGTTGTGGGAAAGACAGAGGTTGACCCTCCACATGTTCTCCCTGACTCTGAAGAGCAGTTGGAGTTAAAGCACACACTCAACAGTATAACTATTTTCCACATTAAAGTTTGATTGCTCAATTTGCATATAAAATCAGGCAGCCCCTTGCGTGTGCATATTAACTTAATATTATGCATGGATGAGTTATATTTTACTGCACTATAACCAGCTTTTTACTCTCCATCTGGTCTTACCATCTCATGTTTGCATGATACTGTTGTGATTTGTTTTATGTTTTATGGTGTTTTTTACCGTGTACTTTTATTAATTCATATCTACAAACTAATGTTCATCATTCAGAGCTGAACTGAGCCGTCAAGTGGTCGGACCTGTGCAGAGAGCCAACCTTCAACTTGATTTCTGTATATGCTAAATACCTGAAAACTGGCAAAGTCCCCTAACATTCCCACTATAAAAAGTGACCACTGAAACAATTATGACCGCATCTGAATTAATCCCCCCCTGCACCCTCCCTAAAAACATAATCCATCAAGAGCTGTGAGGGAGAGCTGCGGTCTGCATTTCCTCACTGCTTAATGAAATGCCTGGATGCAACAACAGCTCCTGCGTCTGTGTGAAAAACTACACAAGGCTATCAAACAGAGGTCACTTTGCATTGCACAATCACACCACATCAGTGAAGTTTGCTTACAGATGCCAAGATGTCCTCTCACCAAAAAATTCCAATTAAAATTACACAAATCATCACACTTGTAATACACTACGCCTGTGAAAAACTCCTTCCACATTCTTGATGGTCTGCACAGTGACAAGACATTTGAGTAGGTGCCATGTGCTTTATGATGTGGCCTCAGAAGTTAATCATCACTGTTGCTGTTTATTATGCTGCTGTGAAGCTGTTTCCAAGTGAGTCTTGTGTGAAATGCTTCTGTGCCTCTGGCTGTGATGACAACAACCTTTAAGATGCCATGTTTTCTTAACCTGAAAACTTGTCTCTTCTTGAAAGTAAAAATGAATGTCAATCACCTCCTGAAATATAGATGTGAATTTGCATTGTCGGTAACTAAAAAGTCATTGCAGCTAATTATTAGTCAAAACAAACAGGACTTTGGTTCGATATGGATAGACATCTCTACTACTCATGCTCGTGCAAGCGACCCAACAGTCACTGTTTCTCTCACACATTCTTTTAACACTTTTAGAGTCTTCTGTCTGCACTCACTTATGACCACAACTTTCAGAATTCATTAACCGCGAAGGATGTATAAGAGAAGCACAAGTGGTTTCATGCATTTGCCACACCAAAATCATAATGTCTTCCTGTGTGAGTCCATAATTCCATGAATCTCTGGGTCAAAGTGCTGGAAACTCTGATTTTTTTAAATGAGTAATACAACAGAGCAAACCAGTACAAGAAAAAAAAACTTTGTTAATCTCAAGTCAACACAACTGAATACAAGTATAAGTTATCACATGTTTATATCTCTAAAAGACACTCTATTGGCCACTATTTAATTAATCTAGCCAATGTTCCTAAATAGTGTTGATATTATATTAACATTGGTGTCAAAGAGAGACACACTCTCACAGGTGTCAATTTTTCTCCTGTGGATGTTTTGTATTGGTCCAATACAACAGAGAGAGGCTGCTATAAAGGGCTACAGAGCAGAAAATGTCCAGTTTCTGTCTCAATATGGACGGTAAAACAGAAGCAGAGGCTCCTCTAATAAGGGCAGCACAGTCAGAATGAGGGCACAGGCGGACAGTGTTGTGAATAGACAGTTGGGGGGGGGTAGTAGTAGTCGTCCAGAGAACTCCTTCTGTGTTTACAAGGAGTCTGAAGCACCTAGCAGATGAGCAATGCAGAGTCCCCAAAAGCTGACCTTGGACTGTTAGTGTACAGAAAGCCTGTGACCACCCCTGACTTTTTTTTACGACCCATAAGCATTGTAAGCACCAGACATTTGGAAAAAACTTTTTTTGTGTTTGTGTGTGTCTGTCATGAGAGATAAATTCAAAAACCACTGCTGAAAAAAAAAGAGCTTATGAATGCTTTGTGATTTATAGCAAAAATATGTTGCACCATAAAAAGTGCCTCTTGGGCCTTGATGTGTTTGCAGTGGGTCGAAAGGAGAGTTGGAACTAAATCTGGATTTTTATTTATTTTTTTTATTAATCCAGTGAAGGCTGTCTGAGCCTGCATTCATTGGTTGCAATGCCTTACTTCATACTTATGATGTTCCACATTTTCAAGTCTGGAAGTCTTCAGCTGTTGGCAGCCTCAGCAGAGGAGTTAGTGGGTCGATGCCTTGCTCAAGGGCACTTCCACAAACTTATGCTCTTCCTCTGTACCCAATTTAAACCACAGTACTTGTGTGCCCTGTGTGACTGCCTCCCGCTCAAAGCCTTAGTGCATGAATGAAAAGACACTGGGGCTGACTGGAGAAATGATGTGTGTGTGTGATGATGGCTGTGTGGTGGAAATTGAAGGTGCAGCAGAGGACAAACAGACAAAGAGGCAAAAGAAAAAGGTCTGTGTTTTTATAGTAAGCTCTCTAAGTTTAAAAGAACATGGTATTGACCAGGTGCCAGTGAGTAAAAGTTAAAGAAACGCCAACTTCCACATGTCTCGGGCTGAGCATGACTTATCAAAGTCTGCAAAAACTTTTGCTACAGAAAACGTGCAAGCAGCCGGCGTTGGTGATGGAGAGTTCATGTACTTTTTCCAGTGAGGACAGATGGAGGCTTGCCGCTAAAGAGAACTTACTGGGAAGCCTGCGCAGTCCTGACGCAAGAGGGGCATAATTCCACATGTCACAGAGCATCAATAAATATGTTAAAATATTTAAACAGATTTCCCTTAATTACACCCCTTCTGACCTCTGGATGTGATACTGCCTCCGGGCCGACCACTTCAGGCTCGTGTTGAAACAACCGCAGATGTAATTCCTCACGTTGGGCTTCCAAGTTCGCCGGGGATGGTATTATACGGTGTACCACTTGACATGGATGGCAGTGCTCACCGGCTCTGCTGCCACTTCCAAGGCAAACATACTTTTACCCAGTGCGGCTAATGCTCCAGCCCAAAACATTAGCTGAAGTGTCTAATGCTGAGGACAGACAGAGTGCAGCCACTAAGTAAGCTGGCTGCTGTCTCAGCTCGGTGTTTGGGCTTGGCAGATTTGTGGACAGTGGTGGAAAATGTATCCATTATTCCCTCCTGAAGTTCCTCCCTACCTTTTAATACACAGACTGTCTGCTAACAAAGTGACTCATTTATTCTGAAGTGTCCCCCTTCCATTTTACCACATAATGTCTCTTTGTGGTGTTGACAGCTACAAATATTAATATTAAAAAGTGCTTATTTTAATAATGTTTGTCCAACATTCATCACAATTGCACAGACAAGAGCAAAAGCAATTCTTTAAGCCTAAGAATACTGCAGTAGTAAACCACATGTTGCAGAGAACACACACAAACACACTATCAAGCCGATCAGATTTTCCTCCCATCGTGGACTTCAGTCATGTTGCCAGCGCTCCATTTGGAACCGTTACCTCCTTCACAAGATGAAAAGTCCAAGTGTGCGTGCAATGCAAAGCTTGCTCCTGTGGCCAAATATTGAAAATGTCAACTTCCTGGCAAGCGCCGATCACCTTTAATCATCATATTGTAACAGCACTTTTCCCCCCACAGGCCTAAGCAGCATAATTGTAGTGTTGGTGAAGCCTTCATGGTTTGCAGCTGTGATATTAATACCGTCCACACAGTAATACCCTCTGGGCAAACTATCCTGCTTTACTCTCTAGATCAAGCTGACCTTGTTTAACTTATTGCTGGGGTTTGGGATGCCCTTCCCACTGGGACCACCCCTTGCTAACACAACAGGTTGCTCACAGTGCTGCAAGGTGCTGCTTTGACATTTTCACTGGAACGTCTGTGGAAATGTCAGATGTTAAATGGGATCAGATCTAAACCTTCTGGAATGTTTGCACCTACTCTTTTGAAGGGTGGCTGTGGTCTCAGTGGAGACTTTAAGGGCCTGTTTGCAAGGCCTACTGTATATATGTGGGCTAATATACAACAAGCTGATCTTTATATAATTACAACTTTCACATTAGGGTTTTGACTTGCCCAGTCAGAAATTACTTTGCAATAATGACTGGGTTACATTAGTCTGCGTACAGACAGCTACTGACTGTTCATATGATCTGAAATTCTTACTTGTTAATGATTTCCTTAAGACAGGACATTGAGTCTCTTGCCAAGAAATAGCACAGCAGGACAGAAACATTTCAGACTTGCAGCATAATGAAGGATAGCAGTAAGTAAACCTATATACAGCATGTACAGAACTTCAGCAACCTGTTGAGTTTACAGAAGAAACTTTGCTCCATAACAAACTGCTCCAGTTTTGTAAAAAAGTTTGATTGCATAATCTGCAGCTAATATAAAAGCACCCGTACACACACACGCTCCAACTATTGGGCCATAAAATCCGTTAGCAAGATGGTGTTGGGCATACTAAGCTGTAAAAATGTCTACATGCCGCTATGCCAAAGGCAGAGGAACCCTCCCAAAATGGAGGTGAAGTGGGTCGGTATAAAGAGTAAACAACTCAGCTATTAAAGTGTTACAGCCTGGGCTTTTAGCGCCAAGAGCTACGCTGGAGTGGAGACCTGGGAAAATGAGACTCACACACACCCACACATTAAAAACATACATATCTCTCTCTTTCACAAACTCACACTCAGAGTAAATGTGAATGCATACATGTAGATTTGCTCACAGAAAAAGTTTTACAGTGCATTATACGTTGTAATTGGTCATGGGAGAGTGTGTAAAGAGCAAGAAGCTGGGGTGAAAGCACACTAGAGGCACTTTACAAAGCAGCAAATCTAAAGCAGCAAAGAAGTGTGACTCTTTTGGATACACTTGTAAAGACTGACACCACGGTACAGTGGTTCATGAATAATGAGGTCTTATCTAGATTCCAATAACCCTGGTAGATTTCTGTGTCACAGAAGTGATAACATCATACAGTCAATAGATGTTAGTCAATAAGAAAACAAGTCAACATTACTTTGGCTTTCTCCCAGTTCTCATCATTAGGGTCTAAAAAACAGATCCACTGTGGACAACTTCATCAGATAAAGTACCTCCACCTGGGTACCTCGGTACCTCTTGATGCCAATGTAATGCTAATGTAGACAGGAACAATTGAATAAATTATAAAAATAGTAAGCAACATTGATATTACCTCTTCTTATACTCCTTGCAAATTATGTTGATGTCCACAGTAACAGACAAATGTATATGTTTGAATTTTACGTCAAACATCAGTTCTGCTTAACACCCACTATACACAGTCTACTCAGGCTGCTTTCATTCTAAGAGAGGAAGTGGCTGTTGGGTGGGAGTGTAACTGTTGCTGGACTGATCCAGATATCAGTCATCGAGTTGAGGTTTGTTGGATGTGGGAGAGGACATTACCTTTCAACCCACAGACCTTTTCTCTGTTTCCTTTCGCCCTGTCTTGTGTGTACCCGGAAAACAGTGTATAGTTCTGACCTGGAGACAGCAGGCATGGCCCAAGAGAGCAGCTTTTCCTCCTTCTGCTCACTCAACACATGTGGGGAGCAGCATATCAAGGATGAGGCGAAGCGAAACATCCCAAAGTACGGCATCGTCAGCAAAAACAACAGATCCTACAGGTTAATCTAGTTTGAATTGGGTTAAAACATAGATATTGGTCTCACATGCAGGTCTTTGTATATTTTTAATTTCTTCATGTTGTCTTTTACCTACAACAGCAGAGATGGGCTTCTCTTTGCTGCTCAAGATCATCTGCAAGTTTGCAGACTGGCTTAAAAAGACATTTAATCTTTCCCACACTTCTAATACTATCTGTCCAAATGCTTCTCCCTCCCTTGCCTCCTCTCTGTGGTCTGGACTATTGTATAACACATAGTGTATACAGTGGAGGCTGCGGCAGAGAATCCTTACCCCCTAAACACTGTAACTCAAGCCTACTCCCCAAGACTAATGGCTCCTGTCAAGCTCAGAGAAATTAATATCAGCCAGGGCTGATCTGATGACAGTAAGGGAAGAAGGGCCAATGTTTGCTCCCCAATGCTCCCACAAACTTGCTAATGCTCATCTTGATGCTTGTGTGTGATAAACACTGCATGGATACTTGCATGAATTGATGAGATTATGTGGCTAATGTAATGTATGTTAAGAATTTGGGCATGCTAAATCAGTGGCAAGCAAGGATCCTTAAATCATGTTTCCCAAAAAGAGACACACAAAAACTTCAAATTAGTGTGAATCATTTGGAGGTGATTTTCACACGGCTTTACATTCTCCTTATGTCTAAGTATAGACAGCCAAACAAATTACCTTGATTAGATTGAATTTGTGACATGAAGTGAGTCTATCTTTTGTATCCTTAAGTTGAAACATTTGCCACTGAATGCACTCACCACCCTTCCTATACGATCAGCCTGGTATATAATTTTAGATCTCCATTCTTTACTCATTTCCTCTGCTTCTTGTACCGCTCACGCTCTATTGCAGCCTAATTTAATGGCCTAAGTCCAACTGTAACCCACAGAGAAACACTGAGTTTCTTAAATCAAGGCATGAGCCAGTGTCCCTGACACAACGTACCATGATTTCTCCCTTTTGGCTCACACTTTTCCTTCCCTCTCACCCCTCCCACATCCTCAACCTTAAGCCTTAACGTATTGTACCTTCAGCTGTTCTCTCCACAAGGTCAAAAACAGAGACCCAGATGCAGGGAGCGATTAAGGGTTTAAACCTGAATGAGGTGCCTGCATCTGCTTCCAATCCAGCGCCAAGTTAACTCCTACCATCCACATCTTTTTTAAATAAGTACTGAATAATAAAAGAAACAGTGCTGTGACTGCTGACTGGTCTCTCTCCCTTCTGAGGTCGTCCCTCCACCTGGACCATTTTAACTGTTGTCATTCCCTGTTTATCAAGTATGTAATGACCTTCCTCATCTGGTCAGGACAGCGGAGTTGCACGCCAGCCTGCACTGTGGGCAGCTCATCTGTTTGAAAAGTACCTGAAATCTGACTCTCCTCATGAATCATATCCTTTGACTCATACTAACTGAACTTTTAATTAATAATTGTATCCTTTTGCTTGGATGAAGAAGGAATTCCTTGTTAAATCTTAAAATTGTCATTAAATACAGTTGAAACTCATTGCAGTGATTATTAATATTTATTATATTAGTAAGTTTGGAAAGGGTCAAAGAATGCTTAAAGCTCCTGGCCAATGTCTATGTCTCTAAACCAGACATTTATAGATGCAATAGGCAAAAAGGCATGAGAAAGTCTATCCATCCATCCATCAACTCCTTAGTCCTTGTGAGGGTCATGGGCTGCAGCTGCAAGATCAAATATTCATCATTATTTGTATCCAAGTAACATTTAGTTTATAATTTAAAAAAGGCTTGAGTATTCTATATAGGGTTCTGCATTTGAAAGTGGCATGGCCAATACAAAAGCCTCTTTTCTTTTTATCTCCAAAAGGGGCAGCTGACTTTCGGCGTACAAGCAATTGGCAAATGGCCTGTAGCACGTGAACCCTGGTAGATGCTACAAGGAACTCCTTGTCCTCTTATTATGACTCCAGTAATGAGTCTCTTCAGGCCAAGATGGCTGACAGCCCTTCCTCATCATTAAGGGATTATAAGGGAAAATGTTTGCTCATTTGCCTGAGGTTTCAGGACCACCACAAACAACACTTATAGGCTCAAGTATGACCTGAACCTTCAACCTATGACCCCATACTTGAAGCAATGACCTTTCAATGTTGACATACATAAAGACTCTCAGTATGTCCAATTCATGTCTCTTTAAGATATGAGAAGAGTTATTATGCCATTAAAGAGGTTAGGCGGAAAATAAGAGGATTTAGGGTGAGTGCTATTCATCAACAGAAATAGAGAAGAACTTGTTCCTTGCTGGAGAAGCCGAAAAGAGCCACATTAACAGACTCCCATTGGGTGTGAGCTTTGGCAATGTCACTATCCCTTTTCCAGATGCAATAAAACAAACCCATTGCTTGTTTAAGTGACAACAATCAAGGTCACTGGGCTGGAAGAGGAAATGAGCAGAGCTCAGAAAAGCCTCTGTGGATACATCAGCAAAAAGCCTAGGGTTGTTAAAGGCACTATGAGCTTTCACGTGGGAGCAACAACAACAGCAGCCAGTAAATAAAACCAAGCCCAATGTGTATCAAGAGACTTATCCTGTGAGAAACTCTCTCTGGCCTAAACAGCAGATCTTTGTTGGCCATATGGGGAGGCCAATGGAGGACGGCGTGGTAGAGAGGTAAAAGTGAAAGCATAACGGGTGAGTAGAATTTGAATTCAGCTCCATATCTCTGGAGACACTGTCAAGAGTCAGTGGTTCATGTTTAACACTTATTAATGGCAGAGTTAACACGCTTTATGGGAAAACATTATACAGTGGAATGGCAGAGGCAATAAGGTTGTGATGTTGAGGCGGAAATGACCATTTTAATGGAGCGGTGCTTTGCACTTTGGCGAAAAACAAACCCACCTAAAGCACAGAGGAAGAGCCATATCAGGACAGGAGAAGGTCTATAAAACAGCCCTGACTGTGAAGTATTGTGAACAACTACTGGGCACTGGATATACAATTAATTATGGCCTGGCTCACTAGAAACATGGAGTCAGGACCTGCTATATGGTTTCAGGTAGCAGTAGGGTTCTGCATAAACTAGCATTGAGTTGTAACTGTGATTTGGAATATTCCATTAGATCTTTCACTAAACTTACACACAGACCCTTGAGGAACTAAAGAAAAACCAAGTGGTCTCTTCTAGAATGACAACACCCTATATGTATAGGACGCAAGGGGTTGCTGAATAGCTTGATGAATACAAAAATTATGTAAATCATATGCTATCGCCTTCTCATGCAGATCTGAACCCAGTTGAACTGTTAATTTTCTGTTGAACATGACAGACAGCACTCTCCACCACTATCATCAAAACAGAAAACTAGGGAATATCTTTAGTTCGAATGGTGTTTGCTGCTCCAGTAGAGTTCACAGACTTGCACAATCAATGGCAAAGCACATTGACGCTGCCCTGAGAATTTGCGGTGGACCAAGACCTTTCAAAAGGAGTTTCAACACCAGCAGCCCTTAGCTCACTTAAATAAAATATGAACCATACTTAGTTTTACCCCTTGATTTGGTTTGTTTGGTCAGGTCTGAACATTTCAACCATATTAGGGTGTGGACCAAAACAATCAGATCCAATCTCAACCATTGGACCGAGTATATTTGATTCCCAATGAGCCCTGGAGTGGTTCCTTCATAGTCAGAACATGATCCAACTTCAGTATCACCCAACAACCAAGTGAATTCTACAAGCTTGAGTTGAATATCTTTCTAGTTAGATACTTGTCAGACTGGGATATGGTGAAATATGCAAAAACTGTAGTAGCTTGGATAGTAGCTAGAAGGATATTGTTTCTTACACATATATATTCACAAGCTCAACATCAGACCTTCTTGCTATATCTGACCTCCCCAGACACATCTTACCAATAAATGGAGTGAAGTTTTTGTATGGTTTGTGGTGATGGAGTCTGTACTATGTGAAAAGAAACATAACCAAAGAGAAATTCTCAAAATTTATAAACTCATCAAAACATTCAGCTAACAAATCCTATATCTTAAAATGCACTTTATGTTGGTTTGTCCTTCGGCTTGTCACTACTCTGTCTGGAGACAACACATGAACATCAAGATCTACAACTGGGTTCAAATCCAAGAACTTCCCCTTGTGAGACAGCAGCATTAAACACTCAACCACCACACCACCCACTCCTGAAAAACTCCTTCATAATTTATATTACTGTAAAAGACCTCATTTCATTTCATTTTTAATAACACAGAAGCACAGACACAGATGAGCACCCACAAGGCTCCAGTTTCAGCAACGCAACATGCAGTTTCACAGTCCATTTACTGTTACCAAAAGGCCATGGACACATCAAAAGTTGCCACAGTGCTCTACAGTCTGGCCGGAGGTTGGAGGGGTCACGCACCACTGAATGAGCCTGTGACCTCATGACTGCGTTATGATCGCTGGGTCTGCTTCGAGCTGCATTATTTATATGTCGTCGTAAACCACAAAAAGTTGTGTTTCAGTGAATCCCAAACAGCACAAATACAGGGTGAGTTATTCAAGAGGAATAAAATGTGTCACAAGTTAAATCTCTGGGGTTTGAATAATTCAGAAGAAGGAACAGGTCTTACAAGTTAATTCTGGAGAGAGAAATACATTTGACAAATGGTGTCCAAGGGTGTGTTCTTCTATGTTTTTATCTCTTTTAGAGCTCTGTAAGATGAGTCTGACATGCAACTGATCACCCTCTAGTGAGCTTACCAAAACGACTAAAATCCCAGGGGTCACAGGCGTGATTCCACTGGGGGCCACCCAAGTTAAACAAGCCTGAATACATGACAGTGTAAGGCAATGGTACCCAAACCTGCTCACCCATAGAAACCCACATAATATTCTGTGTCTTGTCTTTTCTGCTTGCAACTGCCTACATTTAAGTTGCAAGTTTTGAAATCAATACTAGTTCTTAACTGTGATAATTAACTGCAATAACTAAATCAGCTGTGTAAAAGCTGCTTTTTGTTACAAGTGTTTCCAGATGTGTTTATATTCAGAGCACAGAGCTGCTCTTTTCATACGTCAAGGAATGTGTTTAGTGATAGTAGTAAAGTTGTGATTTGATGTTATATCCTCTCCGTTTGCTAGCAAAACAGGTATATTAGCAAGCAATTGTTGCAGGGCTCGCTTGTTGTAAGGTAATTGGAATAAAAGTCTACCGTATACATACAAGAAATTCCCTCACAGGGTGCTTCTGCTCAAGTAAACATACAGAAATATATGAGGAGGAGTAATTATTTCCATTTGGCATTTTATTGGCCCTTACATAAGCCTTTAACGGACACAAATGTAGAAAAGAAGAAAAACCGACATGTCTGGATTGAAAAAAATGTGGAAAAATAATGAGTGCATAGATGCTGGTTGTGGGTACTGATGAGTCTAAATGTGAGGGCTAACCGCTCCAAAAAAACATGTGTGCTCGTTCTGTTAAGCGCCCTGTAAAAGGTTGTGCCAAGGGAGGGTACTGCAACAAACCGCCACCCAGTATCCCACCAGAACAAACTTTTCATCCAGCCATCTGCGTCTGAGGGTTGGTTTGTGTTTTCTATTTGTTTATCAAAAACATTCAGATGTGATCCCTTAAACATAACCCAGGGGTGGATGATTGATGCTATTTTCTCCAGCATCCCTCACTTTCACATTCACATTCACACATATTCACACCTGAAAATTGCCAGTGCGACCACAATGTCTTACTGTCAACTCTTAATGTTTTTCCGCATGGCAAAGGATTCAAGCTATGGAGATGTTTTGATCTGAATGCAAGGGGAAAACAGTGTAATTAAAAATCTCTATAGGGAGCCCATGGTTGAGCCCTGTGAACTGTGTACTTTCAGCCACACACCCGCCTCTTTCCAGGTGCCTCGGAAGTGTCAAGAAACCTACTAATCACGCCGATACTGATCTACCACCACTGCCATGTAAGCCCTAAGTCAATACCACAGAGACCGCTAGCTTGACTCATATCAGCAATCATCCTAACAGTGTGATTAAAAACATCATACACATTCACACAAAGCACTGGCCCCTGTTAGCATGTGTTATGAGATGTGTAAAGATGTTTGCTCCATGCTTGGTCTGATACTTTTGACACCAGTTGTTGTGGCTTTCCCAGATGTTTCCTTTCAGCTGTCGGGGTCACGGTTAAATATCCTGGAGTGATGAACATAAAAAAAGTCCATGAGTAGAGAAGAAGAGAAGAGAATAGGAAAGGTTATCTGTGACAAATGCAGAAACAGAAGTGGGCCAGGTGTGTGTGTTAACTCGCTCCTGATGCTTTTCTCATTATAAATATCACAGAGAAAAGATCCAGTGAAAGCAAAACAGAAGCAGAGGTGGAGCATGATGAGGAAAGGGATGGAAAAAAAAAAGAATATGACAAAGAAGAGAGGATAAAGGTCAAAGGAAAATACCAGTAAGTGAGTTGGAGGGAATGGAATCAGAAGAAAGGCTCCACTTAGGGGAGACAGGCAAAGGAGGCCAGGGAAGGAGTGAGACAGGAATGCTGGGAATGGGTGAGAGCAGAAAGACAGTGATGGGAGACGCAGTGGAAAAAAGAAGTGCTGGCGTGATGTGAAAAGGAGAGAATGAGAGAGAATAAAGGAAGGAGGGAAGAGGGTGCTAAGAAAACAGAGTCGACAGAGAGAGCACTGACAGACAGCTGAAGAGGGACAAACGGAGGAAATCTGAGGTGGAGGTAAAGCTGAGCTCCACAAAACCTCCTGTATGTGTGTGTGTCGTTTAGATCAGTGTGTACATTCCTCCTTTCTGACCTTACTGTAAACTACAACAAGCATCAGGTGGAGAGAGCACAGCTTCAGGCAGATTCAGAAAGGATACTGTGATACTGTTTTTCTACAATATGGAAATGACTTTTAAGTAGGAACAGTTTGGTACATTACATTTTGCCATATGAATAATTTATGTGTTGATTCAGCAGGCGGTTGGCTTACCTTAGCATAAAGATGGGATAAAGATGGGAGCAGCTCACTGAATAAATGTACATAAAAACATGTAAAGCCCTTCTGTTATGCGCGCTCATTTGACTCTGTGTTTCCTTTTCTTCTTTTATGACCCTCAACAAGTGAACAGTCTCTCTTGGATCATTAGCAAACCTACCTTTGAACTAGCAGAAGGCCTGGAGGCTGTGTGTGTGTATATGCATGTGCATGTACTGGTGCCGTACCAGCCTCAGAATGAACACAGGGCAAGTTTTCAGCCACACGCAGCCTTGTATGTCGTCCTGCATCCAATCAGAGCCATGATGCAGGGTCAAAAACATCAGAGAGAAACCTCAGAGTGGGATGACACAGCAACAGGGCACGCTTTACTCACTTTAATCTCAGTCATTTGAGTTATGGAGCTTTAACACAGAGTGAGTTTGTCGCAACTTAAAAACACAGTGCAGTGACAGTGAACATCAAGCCGCCTTTGAGCGAGGGCCAAATATCCTCGGCTCAGGACCTTCATGTGGATAGAACATGCAATTTTATTGGATCTGTAGCTCTACTAAACAAAAATGACCCTTCAAATGCCTCTTCATTGACCTCTTTGTTGAATCTACCTACAGCTGCTTACTACAAATACAACTCATGTACTTCAACTTGTTTTGCAGTGAGTGTTTTGGAGTGAACACGGTGACTGTACATCCAGGGGAGGGTATTTTTAACCGGTGTGGCTGCACTGTAAACACCGGCCGCTCTGTGTGTTCTCGCTCCAAGATTTAAACACTGCGGCCAACAGCAGACTCCCTGCGGCACAAAAGCCAATGAAATACTGTGTGCAAGACAAAAAGGACAGGGAAAAGGAGAATGTAAGAGCACTGGAAAGCATAATATTGTCTCAAATATTTTTCCTATTTCAACCCAGGGGTCATGAGGAGTCTCAGCAGTGTTGGGGAATGTTATAGAAGTAGAATCACACGAAACACATCACATCAGTTACTCAAACACAAAGTAATCTGATTTGTGAGGCCTATTTCACATTTCTGGTTTAATTTGATAAACTTCATTCAAATTCACGTGTTGGTCCAAAAATCACTTCCACATTCCTAACTTGTACCTGACAGACTGTTGTGTGACCGGTAGTTGAAGCAAAAACGACACATGGAGATCACAACAAAAACTGCTTCAGCAAATACAAGCTGCATCCTTTTATTGTGCGTGTGACTGGCTCTAACCGAGACAATTTTTATGCCAACTTCCATGTCATTCTACACTAAAGTTAAACAAGTTGCGGTTTCTTTTTCAGGAATGCAATTTTGAATCAACATGTACCAAACAACAATTCCAGTGTCGTCACAGATCGTTTTAAAGATCGCTGACACTGGCAGCTGGAAGAAGTGCAAATATAGCAGCGCTGCTTTCCTTGCTCGTTAGCATTCACACCTCCACACGACAACAGCTCTTCCAGATATGGAGTCCGGCACACGGCAAGACAGACCACCCATGACTAGGACACGTTCAGACACCCCCTCCTCCTCTTTCTGTTGGAACAAGCTGGCCCCCTCATGCACTCTCTGTTCACTCTGTTGTTTCAGCAGTGAGGCTAAGCCACCAAGGAGCTGCTGGACACAACCATCATTACTCCAGTTTTTAATGGGTTATAGAGGACAGTGCTCAGCTGTTGAAACTTAACAACTGTGTGCAATTTCTTCAAATTCATCTGAAACTGCAACAGTAAATTATGTAAATCATTACCTGCTTAAAGAAATCACAATTATTTTAATAATAATATCAGGCTTTGGACTATTTTATCAATTGAGCATCACATTATGAGCTAAGAAATTTTGTTTACTTATTTTTGGTATCCCATCCTATTTGATTAAAGAGTTAACAAAGCATATTAATGTTTAATGAAAATAACTGTGGGCAATTCTAGGCTTTCAACAGATGCACATATCTCTGTAATTAGCAAATGTACATGGTGATTATATGTATTTGTGATTGTGTGCACAAGTGCAAAAACCCAAATAAATAAATGGTATGACCACATAATATGTAATCATTTTAATGTGTGAAATTGCACTTCAACAGATGCTCTGTGCAACTGTAAGTATGAGTGTCTGCACAATAACATATGCATGACATTTTTTTATTCCCATTACCATTAGTGCTCCATTACTAATCACTATGAAAGCTTGTAAATGTTGTAGTGATTTATACATTGTGTGTGCCTGGACATGTAGTAAATGCGAAAATCCTGCTGAAAAACACTTGCACAAAAGTTGAAAAGTGGGAACAATGCAGAAAAAACAAAAAGAGGGAGGGAGAGAGAGGACAAGAGAAAGAGCCAGTATCAGGCCCACCCAGAGAAATGGAAGGAGTGTGTTTACATTCTGCTCACTCAAACTCACTGGACTCCAACATCTATCCCTGGGGGCATCCACTTCACTTTTCTTACTTTGAACACACTCGTATTGTTGCCTTGAGGTTTTGTCATACCAGAGCTAAGATAGATGCCCCGAAAAAGAATAATATGGGACAACAGGCCGTGATTTGGTCCACAGTGTACACAAGGACAAACCTGAATTGGATCAACAGGATGGTTTGTGTCTCTAAGTGGGTGAGTGTGTCTGGCACTCGACTGCACTTCCGGAAAACACTCGCTCTTGTTCACAAGCAGCAACATTGCAGGATAACATTTCACTGACATCAGAGTCCACGAAAATAGCAGCACAGCTCATGTATACAGTGAACAGCATTTCTGAGATAAAGGCCCATTCACCATATACAGTGTGAGTGTGTTCTGTTGACATAACAGGGGGCATATCAGGGTACAGTAGACTGACAGAGGAGAAGGATAACTGCACAATGAGTTTACAGTAGGTACTTGTGGTGTCTTAAATATCCACCTCAGGTCGTTTTGCTCAGTCTTTGCATTTCTAATAGATGGAGATATGCTGTGTGTAAAAGACAGAAAAGTACTGCACTCATGTCGTTCTTTATTGATTTATTCTTCTTCTGTACTGTAGATTTAATGAAAAAGGTGTGATGCAATTTTCCATTTCACCTCAAAAAAAAAAGAAGACCTGCAATTACTGACTAAATAAGTCCTTGGGCTGTGTGATTTGGACAGCTGCCAAGACTCTTGATGCATATGATGATTCCACATCAGTGGTGGTGTTGCTGACACTTCATTAAAGCCCAGTCAACTTAGATAAGTTTGTCATTCCATCTCGTCATCTGGCAGCGCCAGAGGCAGTGACTGATGCAAACTGTCGATAGAGAGTACAACAGGAAGAGCAAATATCTCACCTTGTTCTCATCTCAATCACAGAGGGGGCAAATAGGAAACTATGACAGGCAAAACTGTAGATAGATTAAGCTGTTGGGGGCTTTGGAAGAGTACGAGTACAAGTGTGAGATAGTTGGCGTTCCACTGCTATCTGTGAGCATCTGTGAGAGCTGTGCAGCTTGAAGGTCATTCTTGTAAGCTAGCCCGATAATGCCGAGGTAAATGAAAGGAGAGAATACATAAAATACTGTAAGTCAGTGGAGACTAAGTGATCTGCTGCCAGATTTTATTATTTTATATATTGGTCATGGTTTCTGTTCTGTACTATCAGAAGAATTTAATATTTATCTCTTATCTTCTTAATGGTTAGACTAAGTAATGATACTGTTATGATATAATAATGATTTAACCCGGAAATTAAGCACAATGTTGAGCCAGTGCACTAGAAAACCATATGTCTGCCAAATAAACTCACAAAATCCCATTTCTGAGTTTCATGTTCAACAGCCTCCACATAGCAACAGAATTTCTGTATTTGTTCATTTACTTCCCAGACATAGAAGTAAGACTACAAATACTTGTGGACACTCCTATGAAATGAGGTGTATCCTATTGTGCAGCCAGTCTCTGAGGGATTATCTATCACAATACAATCAGACTGCTGAGATTAGCCCAGCTAATACTGAATTGTGTCCAAAATTACCTCTTCTAGGCAGTCCTAATAGTGCCCTTTACACACTATTAGACCTAGTTCATTACTCAGCAAAAGAAAAAGCACTGGAACTCAGTAGGGAAATCCACCACAGTTACTGCATGCACCCTTTACTGTCCAGTTCTATTTTGTCACTTTGTAGTTTTACACCAGCTACTGTACATCTGTGAAAAGTGGAGCCTCTCAGAACTGAGCTGCAGATCGGATTTGTTTCAGCAGTACTTGTCTTAAGAATTACTTGGACTTCCTCTTTGGCTCTGCAAAAAAACAACACCAGGACTGGTGTCCTCTACAAACACAAGACAGAAGAACCAACAAATCCCTTCTTTTTCTCTCCTTACTACTTATCCCCCTTATTTATTTTTATTCGCACTTCTGTCATAACCATTCTGCAGACACAGCACATCCTAATGCTGATTCTTGCACTTCTTGCTGCGTATAAATCTGGCGATCAAAGAATTTCTGATTTATTTCACTGTTATGCTGACTGCATGATGTTCTGTATGACAGCAACGAGAAAATAATCATAACAGAGGCATGCATACAGCTATATATTATTGATGTTCAGACAGGTGGAAATTTGTCACCATGAGAACCGGAATTTGCAAGGTAAAAAAAGCCTCCCAAATTTGGAAAAACTTCACCCCTGTCATGTCAGACGAACAAGCCGACACATGTTGGGACTACTGAACTCTATACAAGGGGGTTCATGTGCACAAACAAGCATGCAGTCATGCACTGCACACACATTCACACACTCACATACAGCGTCCCACACTTGATCCTGCTTGATAATAGGACTCCAAACTAAACAAGGAGTGTTGTTTAATGTGAAGGAGTAATGACAGTGTTTACTCCACCTTCTTTCCCTTTTTGCTCTGAAAGCTCAGAGAGTAAAGCTCTTAAAGGACTACACAACATAATTAGACAGACTAATTACCCCCTCCATACCACCCATTCCTCACCCACACTGACAGGCTGGGGCAGGCAAGAGGTTTCTGTCTGCCTGGAACCTTCCCAGGGACAGGGACTTTACTGATGGTGCATTTCAGCCAATTTAGCTCATATTTACGGAGCCTTATTGTACTAAACAATAGCAGAGAGTTCATACTGACCTACAGTGACAAAGCAGAATCTCTCTAACACATTACTTGAAAGGTAATAGAAGTTGAACAAAAATAGTAAGGGATATGTTAAATATCTAACTGATGTGAGGAAGTCTACATTAAGGGACGGAATTTCAGAGTGTGATGGGGGATGCGTAATGGCCATAATTCAATTCAGATTTCAGCTTTTCCAGAAGCAAAGCAGGATAATGTTGGGACTCCAGTCAGATTAACAAGCTGAAAGTCAAGCTGAAGTGTCCAGTTCAGCAGCAGGTTAATGATGAAACACTCCGGCACCCCCTACTCGTAGTCACCCTGCAGGCGATTCAGACTCAGTCACGGACACACTGCGAGGATTTAGAGGCAGAGCAGCGCTGACCCGTGCTTTGATGTCTCCTGCCCACGTTTCCTTTAGGTCACGAGGAAAATCAGCAGCTTTGTTCAGTACAAGAAGTCTGAGAGCCAGAGTATGAATCAGGGTCAGGGAGCCTTTTCTTTTTGTTTTTTTTTTTTTGTCTTGTGTCTTAAGTCTTGTAACGGTAGAGAGAGGAAAGAGGAGGGTGGAGGGGATGAGGAGTGATTAACCGGCCAAACAGGAAAAGTTCAGTTTGCGCTCTGACATCTTTGCATGTGGGATGTTTGAGGCACTGTTCAAACTATTTGGCGGGGAGTTTTGAAAATCGCCTTCTTCCTCAGGACGAAGCGACCCCACCTTCTGTGTTGCAGTCTCAGATATGCAGCCAAACATTTCTGCAAAGAGGACAGAACTTGGCACATGCTGACTTTAGGTATGGTGAACCGCTTAATGATCTCTGTATGTCTATTAAAACATCTGCAACATCTTGACACTGTTGGGGGTATTAAGAATATAGTCTAGAAGAGAGGAAGCAATCTATCTGAAATATTACTCTACACCAGGGACAAAATGGGGAGAAAAAAATATAATAAAGAGTGTATTCAGACCATGCACATCTAATTATTAGGGCTTCTCAGGTAGCTCCCATTACCCTTGGATTGGTTTCCCTCCCTTTAGAGAAACAGACGCAACTTGCCATCTATGTAGGGTCTTAATACTTCAGTGAACACAATCATACCACTGAACTTACTAGTTTTAACACGCACACACACACACACA
>JAPQRQ010000005.1:36515070-36531634 GCA_037367365.1 Apogon talboti | reverse complement strand
ATGGATGGATGGATGGATGGATGGATGGATGTACCATAAAAAAACAACACAAAGTACAATTCCAACAATGATTCCAGTGCAAATTTAGAGGCAACCACATTGACCAAGAGTATTATCTTCCTGTTCCTCTGCGTAGAACTGGCAGTGTATCGAAAAACTCTAAGTTATATTAAACAATGTTTATTTGATTTTGCACTACTTCATGCATGTATGCATATTGCAGGTGAATATCTTGAATCATTGAGTCCTAAAGCATTTCTTTCCTGAAAATATACTTCACACCTCCTGCTACAAACTTTTCAAAGTTTAATGTTGCTTTTGTTCACTTCGATGTTGAGTGACTCTGCTCCTGCTGGAAAACAAAACATAGCATAATAATATTTGAGACAGTAGAATAACACTGATATTTATAGGTTGTGGAATCAGTAATGCTATGTGTTTATTATTTGTTCCAGGCAATGGGTGGATGATTGGTAACCTGTGCTGGTTGATGTGTGTGGTATATGAAAGAGTACTGCCCAGGGTCACATGACGTCAGTATTGAGGTTGCACAGTGCCTGTGAAAACAAACACACCAGGGTGCTAGAGATAAGAGGGGTCAAACACCTTCCACCCTCCTGGCATACACACTCATGATCACACACAGAGTCCAAACACATCCCCCAGGGAGGCTAGATAGATAGTCACGCACCTGGCTCTGTCAGCGCTCTGAATGCTATCAGTCAACCGCACGTCAGACAACATGGAAAATAAAACAAACACATACTCGTTCTGGCACATACACAAGTAAGAGGTGTCTGAGCCCATGGAGGCATGTACAGCGGCTCAGTGAACACAGGCATGTGCCATTAACATACATCAAGCGTGACATGGGAGGACATAGCATGAATTCACTTTCATCCTCTGGTTTAGGATTCACATAGATTCCAGCTCCTCAGTCAACCTTTGGCCACCACCCACACGAAACACACAGTGAAAAGCATCAGAACATCACGTGGAATCTCCTTCCCTTATACCTCGACTATGCATCACACACATTCATGTTCTTCTCTCAGTTACTCATATCAGATTTTCAGCAATCCGAGGCTTCTATCAATATTAATATCAGGTGTCAAACAAATATCACCTCCACAGAGAGTTGGGATTATACAGCAGTGGAGCATAAAGGTATAGGTTTTATTCAGTGGTTCTGGGTTTTTTTTTAGATTGAAGCATGCATCTGAGTAGTGTGCATTTCTTTCATTCTTTCATTCATTTTCTGAGCCGCTTCATCCTCATGAGGGTCTCAGGTTGGCTGGAGCCTATCCCAGGTACCAATGTTTGATGGCGGGGTACACCCTGGATGTGTTCCCGGTTCCATTCACAATTACATTCACACCTGCAGTTCATTTAGATTGACCAGTTAACCAAGTCAGTGATTGTCTTCGGATGGTGGGAGGAAGCTGGAAGGAACAGCAATGACATTTCGTTGCCAAATTCTCACTACTGTGTTTTTTTGTGCAATGACAATAAAGGAAGTCCCTAAGTCTAGAAAGAACCCCCGCTGGCTGGAGTTGGAATTGAACCCAGGTCCTTCTTACTGTTAGGTGACAGTGATAACCACCACACCACCATGCTGCCCGCAGTTCTTTAATCCTAATTTTCTTGGATAGAACCCATGGTGTGGTATAGGGTGTTTATTTACCTTGTCTTACATTGATTATGTGCTGCAAGGTATGTACTATGTTGTACTAGTAAATGAATTAATACAACATGAATCCAAGTACCTTTAAAACATGTTTATTGCAATATTATTGGCAGAAGCATTTACTTTACGTATAGGAGTTAGAAATGTACTTGTCTAAGTATTTTATTGGTGTTTTATCTGCATGAAAGAAGTTGAAAGCAGGCACTGTGGTCCAATATGTAACATGAACGAGGAATTATTTTGTTTATTCTTTCCTGCAGAGGCCAAAACCACTATAAAGCAGTGATGAAACAAGAAATGAAGCACAAGTAAAAGATTAAATCTACACAGATTAGGTTTGGCACTGTTGACTGCATTTCAAATTAAAAATCCCCCCGTCATTAGTTCTTAAGTAAACGCACTGACGACTCATGATGAACTATGCGGTCTGCTGCTCTCAGTCCTGTTCCCCCAAAAACCTTCATCTGTACAATGTGAAGCTTGTGAGCTTTTGGGAGGGAGTGGGTACAACTGAGGGAAGCAGGAATGTCAAAAATGCTCTGTTCCAGGACTTCAGATATAAACACAACATTAAGTGCAAGTTTGATTAATTAAGAGTAATTAAGGATCCTTGAATTCCTCTCTCAGCGCTGCTGTTTGAAACGTTGGGCGGTGGGTTAACAGTCAAACCATACAGCTGCGCTACAATGAATCAAAGGAGGTATTTGGATTGACTTTAGCAGCAGGATTTCCCCAGCGCTCCGGACGGGACAATTCTGACTCTTCCTGTTCCTCCAGTACTCTCCCTCAGTTTCACTTACACTAGCTTGTGTATTGACACAGTCAATTCTTTACATGATATTCACTCCATTACCTATTGCTATGAACTATTACTAAAATCTCATAATTATACCTTTATGTCGACCTGTCACTCTTGCATTTACTTCCCTTTTTGCATATTGAACCTGACAGCTACCTCATGCATTTACACCACAACTCACCCACACATTTATTCACATATTTTTCTCTATGTATTTTCCCTTTTTGATCCAGAAGATTAAAAAAAGTCCCCTGGCTCATATTTTAGATACACCACCTCTGGAGTCAGTCTGTTGATCTAGGACATAATGTCTTGGGAGTCTTTGACAAGGTTTGATTTCAATCTCACAACAACAACAAAAAAAGAGCAAAAAAAACAAGTAGTATCATTCCTGTACAATGACAATACAAAGAAGAGAAAAGAAGCAGGACAAGTGATAATGCTAATTCTCTTCATACCTGCTTGTAAATCCTCAGTACACCTGTCAACCATGTGAAAAATTATGATGGCAACTTCAACAGCTAAATAGCCTGTTAGTTTCCAACATTTCTCAATACTAGTGAATACTGTTCCCAGTCTTGTCAAAGACAAACATCCAGCTCATTGTTACATCACTAAGCAATCGCTTTACAAGCTCCACTGTCAAAACTATCCTCACTTTTCCTCAAAAAACAAAAGCTTTACACTTGACAAATTGTGAAGGCCAAAGATTTTTATTTCTTGTGGCTGAGCTCGTGTAAATCAATTCCATTTACAACCGTCACATTCATTTCCCTTGCGATTTTCTTCGGTCTTCCCCAGATCCGCCCATATCTCAATGTTTCCCCTCTTGTGAAAGAGTAGTGTCCTTTACGAATCTTAGATTTCACAGCTGGAATTGATAAAGTCTTCAAGCGTTGAATGAGACTCTTTCCTCTGAATCAACAAGCAGGACAGAGGATGTGGAGTCCGACCAAAGTTTTGGTAAGACTGTTGGTGTGCATCAAGAGGAAGGGGATAATTAACAGAGGGGAGTAACTTACACAGATCTACTGCATTAAAATATAAACCAGAGACAAAGACATTTTTGTGGTATGTCCAAACACAGTAAAGCAGTGACTCCACTCTGTTATATATCAGAGATGTCCTGACTCAATGGAAAAGATTTTGTGCCCACTTAAGTTTAACATGGCATCTAATTAACTTGTGTAAAATATGATAATTTATTACAATGACTGAGTTATCTATGAGCAAATGGAAAAGAATAAGAAATGAAATTCAGTGACTAAATAAAACCTGTCAAGGAAATTTGACATGGACCTCTTTTACTTCAGTGTCACCGAAAGCCAAGTTCAATACCAAGATGATGGAAAAAGTTATTTGGAACAGCCATTGCTAATGTTTTTTGCTATGACACGTTGAAAGCAGTTGTCACACACTGAGTGTGATAACACAGAAGGCAGGGTTTTGGCTACAATCAAGTCTCCAATCACAACAACAATAATGTAGCGGGACACTGTCTGTATATTATGTAGTAGTATTATGTATTAGTATGCATCTCTCAATGACAATCTAAATTCAATTATATATCTGAATTGTAAACAAAAAGAATGAAAGGTATGAAACTTAATATATAATTGTACAGCATTATCACAGTTGTTGGACCTCAGGTCCAGGTAAGAGGCTGAACAAAAACAACTCTGTGCTAATGATGACAGAGTTCATGTCCCAACTGGGCCACAGAGTAATTTGTACACTGAGCAATATAAAAAGCACTTTTTGGAAACACTTCAATTTTCAGTAAATGGCAAAATTGTGGAAACGTGAAATAAATTTGTATGCAAGCTACACTCAGACAAGCAATTGTTTTTCGGCAGACTCAAATCTGCAGAAACAGTAGACCCTCAACTAACATTGGACTGATTTATACACCCACAGATGCAAGAAACATGGGATAATGAAAGCACAGCTCCCGTTGGTCATCCATGTATATACTATTCTTGAAATGTATAGGTGTAGGTTTTTCAAAGAACACGTCATAAATAGCTGTATCAGTATTTATTGTTGTAGTTCTATTGCTTTGCCATCAGTGGCCATTTTCAACAGTACTAGAAGGGTACAGTGTCTGCACTGTGTCTTTTAAGTACTCTGTGGTATACATGGTTTAACCTTGTGGTGATGCCACACTTTACAGTACAGTAAGGCTACACAAAGTACAGGGTAACCACGGAACACTTTTACAAACCGTAGACAATGCTTGTTCCTCTTGTACCCAGAGGGTCCTCTGCGTCCATACATCATGACTGGGTCTAAACAAATTCTTTCTGTATAAATACTACTGAAAACCAAACAAATGTGAAAATTGGTACTGACATGTTTTATGTTCAGTCCATTGGCAAATCAGCCCAGGATGAGAAGAGAATAAAACTCAAGGCCATTGAGCTTCTCTAGAGGCTAACTCTGGGAAAGCACAGCGGTCACCAACAGGAACAACATGTCAACAGAGCTCTCAATACCAGCATGACTCCACTAGGAGGATATTTTAACAAGCAGCATTCTAATAGTAAGCATATCTGCTCTTATCTGCAGTTGCACACATTTCATTGAAATTTTTCATTCTACCTTGATTTAAACTGGAATGGAGACCAAATCTCTTTGCGGAACACAGTGATTTCTGATACTTAATTTCACCCTGAGCAGCACTGTACTCACTGTCAAAGCTTAGGCCCCCACTAATATATTATCACTACAGTCAACATCTTAATGTCAACAAAACCAACATCATAAGCCCTTGTTAAAACAACAGACAAGTGGTATCTTTATCCCTCAAGTAACTAGCTTAAGCCTCATTACTTTCAAATGCGTGCTAAGGCATACAGAGCATTTAACCTCCATCCCCTGGGCAGTAAATAGGGAAAGCTGCTTGTTTGCTCATCTGATAAACACATACTGGTGTCATCTGTGGCTGGCCTGGGGTTGCTTTGACTGGCCCTCATTAGCACCGAAGCTCATAACGGCTGCCTTTACACTGTCTGAAAGCTCGATGTGATTTAAGTAGAGGGTTAAAAGCTGCCCGACTGCCTTCAGCCTCCTGAAGCTGGCACCGTGTCAACAAGCCCAGATGTGAACGTGATCCATGGCCATGCACCTACAGACTCTCATATAAACAGTTTACAGAGAACTAACATACAAAGACATTCTACAATGTTGCACAATAACACACATCAAAAAAGCAGACAGCATCTAATTACATTTAATGTCTACTCAACAGCACTAGCTTGTTAAAGATGCCTTTAAACACAGCCCATGGCACTGTACTGTACATGCTCACCGTCTTGTAAACGACACGCAGTTGTTATATAAGTTACTAGGAAAAAGCAGCTGCTGGGCGTCTCTGTTCTGTTTTGATTTATGATGTGCTGGGGAGATGGATAGCAGAGTGAGGACAGTCATCTAATTGGTAGACTCTGACATACTGAGCAACATTTCAGGTTGTTTTTTTTAAGATTCAGGTCCACCTCCATGACTGGCTGTGACTGAGCAGGATGTGTGTCTACCTATGACTGTGTATGTGCGTGACAAGATCATGTTGACAGTAGGAGTTCCTCTCCTCTGACACAAATGTGTCGGCTGTGCATCCTGTTGACAGGCAGCATGTTGGAGCAGATGTAGGTTACTCTATACAAGCACTATCAACTGTACATGAAACGCGTGGTTCCAATACGTTTGCATGGTTTTTATTGGAAGGTTACGTGGAATCGCTATTGCTGCCCACAGTCTGCATCGACATAGTCTCTAAAACTTTGATGTTCCTCCTTAATGCTTATCTTAGTTCCCCTGATGCCTCCATTCATCAGTGTGATCACCCAAAGCCTTGGACACAATACAAAGTGTTGTGTATGTGCATATATAGATAAATTTATTGTCTGTCATGAGTGACAGAAATTTTTCTTTGACAGGCTTGTATGATGGAGATACATCCATTACTGTGTGTGTGTGTGTGTGTAAGAGAGAGAGAGAGAGAGGGAGAGAAAGACAGAATGACTCAACAGCTTAAGTGAAACCTGGAAATATGCACCAGTAAACAGTGTTGATTCCAGTGTGTGCCTTTACTATGTGTGTTTGTACTTACTGCTTAACTGTGTTTTTATGTTGTGATGACAGCCATTGAAAGCTTAATGGCAGACATCAGTGATTGCAGGATATTCTTGCAGCTGAATTGTTAGATGATGCACAGTTTGATGTCCAGGGTTCATCAGCACTGCCTATGTTACTTCCTGGATGAGGCCATGAACTTTTTTCTTGTCAACTGAAAGTAAATCAAAACAAGGAAGTCCTGCTGACAATTAGAAATGGCAATGTCTGGCATGTACAAATAAAGGCCTATTCACACTGCATTAGTATTACCAGTGGCACAAATGCACCACATGAAACACAGATGTGGGAGGTAATTTCCAAATCACCAGAGGTCAATGCGTTCAGAAATAAAAGTTTGCGGTCTGAACAAAGAAGTTGAAACTCCACAATTATAATTCTAAGACTTGATACACCTGTGATGCCACATCACATTAAAAGGAAAAGAATGGGAAGCATCTATTAGGTAATCATTACTGACTATCTGAAGTGTGTGGACGTCCTTTGAGTAAGAAGTCCTGATATGTAGTGAACAGCATCAGACAATTCTTGGAATTCGTTAGTTCATACTGTTACACATGGTGTATGCAGCAATCCAAGACTGGACTAGTTATTTCTCTTGTTGCATAAAGAATGAAAAGATGAAGAACTGAGTCCATCTGAAGTTTTGGACTGAATGGTTAAACCAGGGTTCTGAACAGGTCTGACCTGTCAGGTGGTAGAGATAATGTCTTACATTGTAAAGCATAACCCAAGAGAACAACAAATCCTGAAATGAAGGCTTGTAATCAGTCATAAGTGATCACATTTGGACATCATAAAATAGATCACTGGATTCTGCAGTAGGGTAAAAGTGGAGAGATAGCAGTGGAGAAGTCATTTAGTTAAAGTGATATAACAGTGGAGAGGTGGTGATTTAGCAGTGGAGTAACAGCTGGCGCTGAAATGTCCCAGCCCTCACGTCTGAACACCACTGTGGATAACCACTGGCAAGAGATACTATCAACACTTTTCCTTAACACAGATCTTGGAGCTACTTACATGTAAAACTAATTTTCAGTACAGTTACTTGTACCACAATGTGATTAAAGGGCTAAATTGACTTTGAAATCATACCCCAGAGTAACACAGACTTTATTTTTGTCTTGTAGCAGTGGAAGTAAATCAAATTGAGGAGGAAAAGGGCGAGTTGCAGAGCTGCCAAAAACTTCTAATTCCTTCCTACTTCCCTTTATTGGCTTCTTGCCTCCAGACAAACAGTTGAAACAGAAATCACGGTGTGCAGATCTGTCGGTTTGGCTCAGTGAGAGTTCAGACCTTGATTGCACTGGGAGTTAAAAAGTTCTATTCAAAGAGAACATATCTGTGGGTGCAGTCACCTGGCTCGCATCCAATTCCAGGTTGTGATTGGCAAGAAAATACCAATACAACTAAGGCAAGGCAAACACCCATCAGTCAGTTTCCAGACAACCAAAGATAAACACAGACACTGACAGACACACTCATCTTTATCAGAATTCAGCAGTAGAGAAACATTAACTGTTGGGATCTACTCATAGGGGTTTACAGTAAATTAACAGTGACTCAATAATTGTGGTTTAGGGGCTTCTTGAGTCAGTTCATTTTTCAGATTTTTACTTTCAAGGAGACGCAAAGACGATGAAAACAAGGAGGAACTGCTCAAACAAACCTTCCCAGAGGTGATTGCTTTTATGTTGTTTTTTTTATAAAGGATGGTAGTCGAAACACATGCACAGACAACCTCTCATACAGTCCCTGTAAGTGGTCAGTATGCTGCTGAGTGCAGTGAGGATGAGGGTTTGTCCTCCCCGTGGCTGCATTCAGACTTCATTAAAGAGCTGAACATGTGGCTAAGTGCTGAGAGCCTCTAGCACAAAGACAGTTTCTCTTGCTCAAATCACTCTGATGAAAACCAAACAGGGGCTAAGAGAAGCCAGCAGCCAGCCGCACCCCCCCACCCCGGCCACCTACCCCTCACCACCACATGCGCATTGTCCAATTAAGGTCTTCTACTCCCGACTCTGTGCCCAGACAGTCTGCCACAGGCTGCCAAGTTCCAAACAGTCTTGTCAGGGGGGTTAATCTTGCTTTCTGGGCCTGACAGGCCATGGCGTGTGACGCTGTCTGCTCTGACACTTTATCATCAGTGGGCGGGCACTGGCGCGTGGGCACAAGTCTATAAAAGGCCTGGAGAAGTCAGATCAGTGCCCCCCTACTCTTTCTACAACTGTGTTTGGATCCACTGCCAGTCTGACTGGAGTGTTTGTGTGTGTGTCGGTTTGTAAGAGTGTGCCATGAAGCGAAGTTGCTAGACTTTACACTTGCAGGACTGTGAGCAGTGTTATAACATATAGCAGTCCTCTGCCAATGAACCATAACATTGAGCCGTGACTTCATTTTAAATGAAATGTTGCTCTGCTTTGGAAATAGCAAGGCTACAGCTAACAGGATGATTCGTTGACTGCTGCATCATGCTGCCCTGGAAGTAAATCACTGAAGCGTTCCTTCAGTGTTTGATTATCAGCTACACTGTGGTATGTAATTATTAAGCACGCCAGCATAAGAGTGAGTGCCAACAAAGAAAAGAGTTTCATTCCTCAACATGTTGAATACGCAATAAAATTAAATGAAAAATATATTATGTAACTAGCTGCCATGATGATTTTTTCTTTTAGTATGCAGTTTACATTATGATGTTTTACAGAAATCTTAATGTTTAGATCTAACAGCTGTGGCTATAAAGATATATTTCATATGTCATTACACAGTTTTATGCTTTATTGCAGTGCCAATAAACTTCCAGCTGACAGTGGTGACAATAGCATTGCAGTCATTCAGCCATAAGCATCGGCTTTCTAACTGACTGACATGGCTGTAGGGATAACCTGAGGAAATAAATTCCTCTTCTTTTAAAATGCTAAAGGAAAGGTGAGGAGAGAGGGGATGACATGCAGCAAAAGACCTGGGCTGGGAATCCAACACAGGGTACTGCAATGGGGACTTGGACCATGTCTCAACCAGTCAGTATACTGTATATACTGACCAGTGTCTGAAATACCAGTCTGGTTTATTTATTTTAATTCTAGCAGAGTTGGATAGACAGAGATACGCACTTTTTGGCATCTTAATTTTGTAAGTGTCAAATTGGGACCTGTTTGTTTGGAACTGGAGGAAGCACATTCTCAGATTTGGTTTGACCACTATACTTTCTAAAGGCTTGTCTCTTCCAACAAAATAAAAGAACCCTGCTGCAATCCTGACAAACACATTTAATATCACTTGGGTCACTTTATTCCATTTGTGTTGATCTTTGAGATACTGTCAACTATCGCATTGATCTCTCTGGATTTTTGGTTTTTCTGAGCTCCCAAGAATCCTTTAAGAAACCAGAAACAAGTCTGAGACACCAAGACCAGTGAGGAGTAGAAACACGGGATGAAAGCCACCCACTGGCTCACTCCTCTGCTACTGCTGTCTTTTCATATTTATCAGGGGAAACAGTGGTGCACTGCAGAAAAGAGCCTTCCAAAAGTGACAGTGGTTACTGGTAAGTCACAGTCGGGTGCTACAGTTTCCCACAGTCACTGTAATTAGATTCACAATGGAGATGACAAGTATGCACATGTGTGTGGATGCTACCCTCATATTTGTACTATAATATCTTCCATCAGCCACATTCATACTCTAACCTCAACTATAGGCCTGTGTTCCACATGGCCTGAGGAAGTCATTACTGGATGGTAAGCGCTCTCTAACGAAATCCTGGTGGTGATTTTATCTTACATTTGCAGTCAGATGATGGAACAGGTTCTTCTGTCAAGGTTTTCTCTAAATCTACAGTTACAAACGGGTGACAGTGCTGGCAGCAGCGCAGTGCACGGTGAGGTGACTTTGTCGAGATGACAAGAAGCAGTGGAATTAACTGGTGTGTGAGCCCAGTAGCTGGACTCCTCTGGTGCTGAGCTCGGTTTTTCCACCCAAACAAATAACGTCACAGCACCTGTCAGAGCAAATAGCACGGAGCTGAGAACGAGAGCAGAGCCTAATAAAGCACATACACATTATATGCCTACTCTGCACACTGAAAAGAGGAGAAGTGGCACGTCAATTGAACTTTTACAGTGCAGTGACTCAAAACAGACCATGGACCATGACAAACCATGGACTTTTGCTAGTGCTAAATGAGAAACTCTATAATAACAAAAGGACAAAAAATGGAAGACTAAAAAATCAAGAAGGAAAGAGCAGTGAGTATCCTATACTGTATTTGGAAAGTAGGGAAAGTTCATTAAAAGACTGGCAGATGCTGTATATATTCTCTTTTAAATTTTATATGTCTCTCTATGTTTAATATGTTTCTCTTTTTTCTTTTTTTGTTTTGTTTTTGTTGTTTTGTTTTTTGTTTTTTTGTTTTTTGTGTGTTTTTTTCTTCTTTTTGTTTGTTTTGTTTTCTGGTTTTTTTTTCTGTCCGTGTGCCTGTCTGTTGTCTTTGGTCCTGTCATTGTGAGTTGATGATATCATCTTGTTTTGTAAGTATGTAACTGTATTTTTGTACTTTAAAAAAATCCAAAATAAAATATTATTTAGAAAATAAAATAAAGAGTATGTCTGGATTATTGGAGGAAACCACAACACCTAAATAATATGCAAACCAAGAGAGAAAGAAATGAGGCCCCTGTACTGGCAGGATACAACGGTGTAGTAATTACATTACACTTTAACTCCACAATGAAAACAAAAAGATTTTTCACAAATCATATACAAGTTGAAAGATGTCCTTATCATAATCAGGGGCATATATCGAAGCAGAGGCTTATTGTTACCATATTTATCATCATCTCTCATCTCACGACAATTAGATCCTTGAAATGCAATAAATGTAAAGGCAGCTATTGAGCCAGACATGCTATATGATTAGAATTGAAGCTGAAAGTTGTTAGTGAGTAGATTATTGAGCCTCCTGGAGGGGAATAAAATGCTTCACGTAGTAGTTTATGAAACTGAACATCTCAGCTGAGTCATGGTTAGGCCTGAGCGAGTGTTCAATGACTTGTAAAGAATCTGTGTTTGCAAGAAACTGCAAAGATTTCTGAGTGTGGCATCATATATGGTTTGGTTAAAGGTCATCGAGGCATTTATGTCTAAATTTGTGCAAGTGTAAGGGCTTTTTTTTGTCTTGTGCGGGGTTACTTACGAGTTCATAACCTTTAATGGCTATGTAATGACTCTGTGCACTGCCACAGAGAGGAAAACTGGAGCTGAGTCCAAGCGGCGGTGGAGAGAGAGAGTCATGTCCTCCCATAATTCATAAAGAAACATTTGTTGTGTTACCAACTTTAAGAACCATGGTAAACATTAATCACCAGACCTTTGTCAAATGTAATAGAATCAGTCAACAGTACTTAAAACAGAGTTTGACCTCAGGGACAGAAAAGGACTTTAATTTCAGTCTGCATACATGGAATAAAACAGGAAACTGACTACATAGTTTCTTCTTTCATTCTAAAATAGGTTCAGTGAGTCTCCCATCCAAAGGTATATGTATATTTTTTTTTTAAAAAGGTGCTGAGCAACACATCATGTTCAGCAATAGAGACTACGAAAGACCCCTGCTTCCTGCCTGCCCAGCTGGAGAGTGCTCCCACGATTACTGGACTGTGAAATTACCACAGACATGACAACAGAAAAAACTAAAAAGCGTATTTCACTGCCTCTATATTGCAAGCCAGGAATGATAATTTCACAAACAAACCACTTCAGATTCTGCAGTGGAGAGATTGGGGCATTAGCCTTTCTGTCGTTTCTACGCCGAGACTGAAAACAAATAAATAAACTCCCCTGCCCGCAAAGAAAATGAGTTAGAGAGGCAATTAGAAAACGCAACACAAGCTTGATGGCGATACCAGAGGTAGGAAACTGGTGTGGGAAGGTGTGAGGAGATTTGCCGCACAGTCAGAAACTGTCAGTCAGAAAGAAAAAAAAAAAAGACGTAAGGCAATGAATAACTCCATAAGTTAGATAATACAGTTTGTCATTAAGCAGAGCTGCGTGGGATAAACGGTGGACAACTGGAGGGTTAAAATTGACACACCAGCTGTAATTAAATGCACATAAGGATTTTTATTCCCCCTTCTGGGCTTTCTTTTTTTTACACTGTTGTTTTTTCTTCGTGCTCCAAGACATATTCGTTGCACGCCCACTTGAGCGTGAGGTCAGGCGGTGGAAGAGGCCAGGTTTGGCTGAGCGTTCTTCGCAGAAATGGTGGGAAATCATCTCTCTCCTCATGGCTAATACCCATTGGAGCCACTGTGCACAGCCACTGTGAAATAGGCCTAATAGCCCAGATGAAGGCGGAGAAAGGAGGGAGGCATGTGGATAAGAAGAATGGATGCTATTGGCCTGAAGGAGCAGGCGATAGGCTGCTGAATATTTGCAAAAGTGGGTCTGGAGCACACCTACTCATTATGATAATAGCCAGCTCTGAAAGGCTGACGTATGGACAAATGGTTGCGGTGAAACAGCACTGAGACGAGTGAAGGTCACTGAGTACATCATCAGGATCAAGGAATCTTCTGCATGTCCTGGTATGACCTTTTTGTTCCGTAGTAGTCATTTTGGTTTCCTTCTGATTCCTCCTGTTTCATTTGTGCCATAGAACAATTTTGAAAATCACCTAGTTTACAGGGATTACATTTCCACTAATTTTGTTTACCTAAGCGGGTTGAGTCTGCCAGTACGTCTACGGTCACAAACAGGGAATAAATCAGTTTTCTTTGTTCGTCATTTCCATCTGTCTCATCGTAGCAGTAACACCAAAGGGGGCGATCTTTACTGTGATGATGGATCCAACACTGATACAGCTGAACCTCGGTCACAGCTGAGAATTATCAGAAGCATCCAAATCTGCATAATCTTGCCCCAAAGTTACTTTTATGGATTAAAAAAAACCCCCTAACCTCTAAACTGCTTTCTGGTTACTGCATAATCCAGGGGTGTCAAACATACGGCCTGCAGCCAAAACCAGCCCACAGAGGGGTCCCATACGGCCCTCGGGATCAATTTATGAAGGGCAAAATTTTCACAGAACAATATTTATTAAATTATACATTTTTCAGTTCCAGATCCCTGTTACTAAATATTTTGTGTATTAGTTGAGCTACTCCAATCTGTTAATTTAAATGCACATGTGTAAATAATAAGCTGAGGTATAATATTGTTAAAAATTCACTCATATTGCTTAAGAAATTTCAGGCTGTTCATGGTTGTTCAGGTTATTCACATTATGTGTGAAAGGATTGTTTGTAAATATAATTATTTTCGCAATGTAATTTTAGTATTTTTGCATTAAAAACAAAAAGAAAACTTTGGAATTGTCGTTATTTATAGGTCATTATGCTATTAATTTACTGGTCAAGCCTACCTGGAATCAAATTAAGCTGTATGTGGCCCCTGAAATAAAATGAGTTTGACATTCATGACATAATCCATCATAGGAACTACCACCATAAAGCACTGGGCAATGAATAGTGTCAGCACACAAATATAATCAAATATTCTTTCAGAAATATCTATTTAACATACATTCTCTGAATGCCACAACTGAGGGCTGAAGCAGAGATTCTTACACCCAAGCTGAAAACCTACACCGACTGGGACTCTCCCAGAAGTTACGAGTCAGGCACAAGCTCAGCACACTTGAAATAACTGTCAGTGGTGCAGCGGCCCATGGGCCTGAAGTGGAGGCTGATCTAAAAAACACAACTCTCCTGGGTCCATGTTAGCAGCTCTCAGTGGCCTGCTAAGGTGTCGCAAAAATGTGAGAGCTGCTGCTCAGAGGCTGGAGGCCAGGGGCCGTCCAGTGGGACCTGCAGGGAAGTCCACATATCGAAGCAGTGCTGCTTGAAGGCCTTTTCTTCAAGTCACTGTCTGTATACAGTGTCCTGCTGCTATCTGAACTGCGTGTGGGTTTTTGTTCTTTTTTTTTTACTGCTTTTTCTCTTTTATACTTCACTCCCATCTTTTCTACTGAAAGAAGAAAAAGTAGAGTTAATAGGAGTAAAAAAAAGCAAGGAAGGTGGTGGTGGATATCAAGTAAAAGAACAATCAAAATAAAAGGTTAACAATCCTGGTCATAAGCAGAAACATGTCTCCCTTGATCTGTGTTCAGATAGGAATATTCTATATTTCAGCAAATTGCTTTTTAAATACAGGCTTCACATATATAGTTTGTAGTCTAGCGTAGTTTGTTGTATGTGGCGGAATAATTAATGTCATCCAGAAAACTTTATCTGTTCCTTTAAACGGCTATGACTGATAGAAAGCAGACGCAGCACCAGCAGGACTACTAATCAGAGGGCTGAATTAGCCAAAAAGACTAGAGAGGAGACAAGGCAGCTGAAAATGAAATATTTACATTCACTTGTATTTATTGCATACATATTTCTACAGCATTGATAAGTCCGTTTTTGTCTGCCTGGTATTGATAGTTGAACTGTTTAAGGAAGACAGAAAATACAGATTTTAGATCAGAAGGGTGCTGCAGCACTGGTATGTCTTTTTATGTCCATGTGGTCTCTGCATCTGGAGTCAGAATCATTTAAAATGTTTGTGTTGGTACTTTATCATATATTAAGGTTTTACCAAAAATATGATATTTGAATTTGTAAATAAAAATGCCTATGCAATGGTCCAAACTTAGAATATTAATCTAAAAACCCTGCCTTGTAAACGTTTCCTCCCTTGGCCCAGACGGGGGCAGCTGGAGCAGACAGACTCCGCTTTAGTGATGAGGAGGGAGTAAATGGATTAGTCTCGAATGGATGCTTTTGGATCAGTGTGGAATTATTATTATTACGCCAGCTATTCTCCTAGAGAAAAAAAGCCATCATATAGTGTATGTCATTTATCCTACAGCATGTCTAACAGTCTACATTTTGGTTCCGTGGTTGCACAACCACTTTCTAATCTAGTTGTATGAATACATGTGTGTTTGGGAGGATCTACGGTAATGAGCCTAAAGTAAATTAGAGTGTAATTTTGATGCCTTGGTGCATTGCCCTCCTTTCCTCTTCATTTACATTTCTATCACATGCAAACAAAACTATGTTTTTTTTTTTCACCCTCCAAGCAATGTAATCATTGACTGTGAGAGGATGAGGCAGACGACTGTTCAGCAAAACATCAGAGAGAGGCTGCACTTACCATCTCCGTCCATCAGCCAGGCAGCTGATGTGTTCTCTGGTATCTCATTGTGGACAGTTAAAGGACAATGTGGACACATTTTAAATGCATAAATCACTCAGCCATAAAACTCATTACTGCATGCATGAGGAGAGAGAGTGAGTGAGAGAGTGTGTATGTGTGTGAGTGTGTGTGTGAGTGGTAACTGTAAGTGTGTGTTTTGGAGCGGTTTGACTCTGGCCTCTTCCCAAAGATTGGAATATGTTCTTTGACAGGAAAATTATCAGCTTGGTCACCCAAATTAATTGATGGAAATACTTTAGAAATTCAATTCTGCTGCAGTCCCTCTCAAAGGGGCAATAAACGTGTAAAGGAACTGTGATTGATTAGCTGAAAGCAAAATAAAAGCCCTCTCTGTGCACACACAAGCATATAGAAAGATTAAAAGCAGGCAAGTCATCTGCAGAAAAAAGGATCATTTGTAGCTTTTTAAGGGAAGATCAAAATGCTACTCGTATTCAATACTCTCGAAGCTCTGCCGTATTTCACATCCACAAGGTCACGGTTAAAATTTGACATCAGCAAAAAACACAATCACGAATGCTTCAAAGTGGAAACGATCCACTTCTGCTCCTCAGTGTGTCAGGAGAGGAGGCAAAGCTTGAAGTGATTTTTTCTGGCTCTTTGGCCTCATTTGGGATGCTCAGGTCTGGGTATTTTATAATGACTGGTTGGCCGACGTGTATGAGTCTAACTATAGATAG
>JAPQRQ010000005.1:36499619-36513891 GCA_037367365.1 Apogon talboti | reverse complement strand
AAAGATATATTCTATTCTATTCTATTCTATTCTATTCTATTCTATTCTATTCTATTCTATTCTATTCTATTCTATATTTGTGCCATATTCTTAGTAATAACTACACTGAATTATGAGAAAGTTTCAAAATAACCTGGTACCGAGGAACAGAATGACTCACTTAAAGTAGTTCTTCAAGGACGGCACACAGAAAAAAAGAGTTAACAGAGAGGTAGGAGGCTTTTCAAGGTAAGGTCCGAATTAAAGGAAGCACAGGAGGAGAATATGGAGGAGCGAGATATGATTCAGCAGTCAGAGGCAGATGTGAGGAGCTGCATAAAGTTTTCTGCCGTTCCCTCAGACACACACTCACACTCAAAAGCCGGTGGGAGATTCTGCACATTCTGCACATGGTTCTCTCACAGGCTCCCAGTGCCGTATTAACACAAGTGAGGCGTTTTTGGTTTTTTTTTGCATTCCTAAAAATAAGCCATTACGTAATGTTCTATCACCCTGCCATTCCTTTTCTCTAATATTTTACACACAGTCTACCGCACGCATTCCGTTTTCCGTCTTTCTGTGAAGTAGATAGGTAGGATGTGCCATTTCCTGACTTTTGATGAATTCTGGAAGTGCTACCTTTCATCCAGCCAAGATGGGCAGGATGGGTTATTGAGGACACTATTGGCTAAAATGGCCATAATGAAAAGAGGAAAAAAAGAGACTCAACACTGAAAAGGACACTAACTAAAATTCATGAGAAGAGAGCTCAGCAACACAGCACCTGGAGACAGAGCAACACCACAGCCAAAATAACCCAAAAATATATTCTGCAAAATAACAGTTTAATGCCATGACTTCCACACATTCAGACAAAATAGCATTTCCTTGGAGAAAACGGCCGAAGTCCAGAGGAAGAAAAACAGACCAGACCATTTACTGTTATAGCAAATTACATTTCTTTTCTGTAGAATGTATAGTACACTGTTTGTTACACAGTAAACCCACTGACAGGCAAATGAAAAAACCCACTACAAATTCTCACTGCCATCTACTGTTTTTGACTACTCTGACCATATCTATTCCATCTACCAGTCCTATATACTGTATCATGGACTTCATTATATGCTTTATCAGACTGATTTAACCGTGCTGCATTTACAGTTTGATGCCATTTTCTTTGTGTTCATTGTGAATTAAAAACTTTGTTAAAACACTTGTGGGGAAGATGACTGTAGTTTCTTTTTAGTGTTTATGCAAAACTGTTGGTATCTTTGTCATAATACATATCATCTGTATGTTGCATTGTGCCATCACAGGTCAAAGAGAATAGACACAGGCTTAGAGATGGTATACTAGTGCTGGTATACAGGATGGATCAGTGTAATTTCCTGTACTATGTGAATTTTTCATACCCCTTCATATTGTATCATAGTTAAATCAACAGCTGCATGCTTCAATCAGCAGCAAGATGTATAATATTATTGACAGGATAGCTCAATGTGTACAAGTGTGTGAATGGAGGAGGTGACCAAGACAGAGACTATTTCTCAAGAAAAACAAAAAATAGAAATGAAATAAGAAAAAGAATAAAGAAATAAAATTGACAATAGAAATAATGCAGATGGAGAGAGGTTAATGGACAAGTCAATGGGGCTTTACAACTTGGTAGAGTCACTCTAGGAAAAGACAGATAGAGAGTGAGAGAGTTATGGGATTTATCAGGTCGACACTTCAAGGAGTAAGTTGAGACACTGATAGAGCTGTTAGCATGATAGCATTGGATAAAGTCAGTGATGGAGAGAGAACCATAATGAGTAGGGATTTAAATATGTGCAGTACTGTGTAAAAGTCCCAGGCCAACATTAGGTTTGTTGGTTTAGTAAAGTTGTGATGGCCACACATATGCATTTCTCAGTCTCTGTATTAAGATACAATATGGATATGTGACAGCATGTACAGCAGAAGAAACAAAAGTTTTCCCTTTGCACTTAACATGTCTTTAACCCTTTTGTTCAGACAATATCAGATTTACTGCATTAAATTTCTGATGTTTTCATTCAACTTATGTTAGATGTTTCTCACTATTTGTGCTGTATCTTATCAAGATGACAGGGGTCATGATAAATAATAACTTCAACTCTTAGAACTAATTTACTTCAGATTTTTTTATGTGTCTTTTAAGGCGGAGAACATATTCCCTGTATTTTTGTGTTGAATCTGAAGAAAAGAGGATGAGCAATCATGGTCTAAGACTGTTGCACAGTACTAAAGAGTGAACGAATGTGGAGTATAAAATGTACACGCAGTTTAACTTAAATGACTGGCCAAAAATGAAAGCCATTCACACAATAATTCACATAATAAGACCGATGTCCATCTTTATATCTCCTACCACATCACTGGAGGAAAGGAAAACTGAACAAGTGGAAAAAGAGAGTAGAAGGGAACAGACGGGGAGATGTGGAGATGAGGCAGCTACACTCAATGAACTGAAGTAGAGAGCTGACAGAGAGGGAGACAGAGGAGCGCGAGAGCAATTGAGGTTGTACACCTCTGGTCTGTCTGAGTCGACAAAATGGAAACATTAGTTCAGAGTGATTTGAGCAATTACTGTACGACTGACGAGACGTGACTCACAGAGGAAGGCAAGTTATCCTGCAGCTGGCTGGCCTCACCATGTCCATCACATGCCTTTGACCTTCAAACACTTTACAATGATACTCTAAAAACAATGCAGGAGGGCCAGGTTAACTATTCTTTCTCATGTTTTTGCAAAGTGAGACCAATTTACAGATCACACCATTAAACACATTCCAGTCGTTTATATTGTAGAAAGTTAATTTCTGTTCATTGGAAAGGTTTTTATGTTTAACCATGTAGTTTATGTGGAGCTCTGTGTTGTGTATTGTAGGTGTATTAAAACACTTTAATTCAATTCAGAGAAACACTGTTGGGTTTGTCTATGTGTCTATGTGTTTAACTTTTTCAGGAATAAACTAAGATAACCACAATTAATTATTATGAGTACCTGAACAGTTGATCTTTATCTGCTATGAATGAATCTGTAGAAAATGAACATCAACCCTATTACTGGTAAACAATTAGCAGATACATTAAATATCAACATTTTTCCAACCTTGAGATCTTAAGAGTACATGCATAAACATTACACATTTCTAGCTGAAAATTAATGGTGTCATTACTAGAAAAGTGGGTTGTAAAGCAGAATTGTACCTTTCCAAATAGGTTTTGACGTTATAAAAAATACATTTAGCAACAATCATCGCCCATGATTAAACCGTCTGTTGCATGAGAAATGTTCTGTAAAATGTGCCAAAGGGAATAAAGATTTCATTCAGTACAATCAACTGATTTGACCACCAATATATACCTGTAAAATGTTTAGAAGCAAACTACATAAAAATGCTCCCTCTGTAATGAGACTGTATGGTTCTTATATTGATTTTAGAGGATTCACCTTAATGTAGGTGGAGGCCTGGAAAAGGCTGATAGCGGTAAGTGATTCATAGTAAATGTATCCACTGATAAAACAAAAGCTGCTCACACTAACATGCACACAGCTGTAGGGAACACTTCCCTTCTTATCAGTCAGTGACCTGATAAAGAAATGAGAGAGGGCAACTCAAGGTCGAGCTCTTGCTTCCTCCCCTCTCTCGAAGCCTGTTTCTCTTTGAGTCTTTCTCTGGTTTTCTACTCCTCCGAGAGTGTTTGACAGGGTTTAATCTTTAACTGTGAGACAGCTTTAAAGTGGGTGGTTTTCATTTGTTTCCATCAGCTTCATGCGGTTTCCATTGATATTACAAAGATCCCACAAAAATCACATTCCTGGTTTTGAGCCAGCTTAAGTCCAGTGTGCTCCATTCATTACTTGGGGCAGTTTTCTCACTTTTACTCCACGTTTCTAGTTTTCATTTATCTCTTATAATCCCTACTGATCATGCAGTTAAAGCCTGATAACTCTGCTATTTCTAACTACTTCTGTTGTTACTAAGTTTGAGAAAAGACACCCCATCAAAACATGACTCGATGACCCTTGATGACTTTGTAGAGTTGGTGACTGGGACGTAGACCCATCCCTCAATCTCTGAACCTCAGTCACAGACATTCCTGCAGTAAAGATTAGGTGATTCAGTATTACTCTGTCCTCATTAGAAAGGCTTGGAAGGACCACACAAACTGTGGCCTCCAACCCCGTCTGTGCTCTAGATGGGGAATGAAACACTCCACTACACAGTCTGAACATTTTCAGTACAAGTGGAGGCGAATAAACCGAAAGCAACAAGGAAGTCATTTGAGTCTTACACTGTATTTGCGTTCAGATGTTCTTATGCCTATTTACAGTACAAAAGCAATGGAAGCATAAATACAGGCATCCTCCACATTTTAGAAATGTGCAGTCATCCAAGGATGACTTAAGACTTCATCTGTTGCATCTGAGTTTGGCTTATTTTTCCAAGCACAATACTGACCATTATCTAAATACCTTTAATCATACATACATACATACATTTGCATCCCAAGGTCTTTTCTAGTCAGTCCATTTCTCACCCAACAAGCAACTTTTCCTTTGTCTCAAAACCTTTTATCAAATTATCCAAAGTCAGTTTAAAGCAGTTGTGAAAAATGCATGTGACCCATTTGACAACACAAACAAATATGACTATTCCCCTAAATACCCATCTACTCTGTCTTGTACAAGTTGGAAAAATACTTGTGCAGCATAAATTAGCCTGCAGCTACAACACACACACACACACACACACACACACAGATGAGGACATGTTTAGGGGTCATTTATCAGTGTGTAATGAGTTTGCTGCCCCCCGGTGCTTTGCCACCGGACTAGTGCTGTGTGAGAGAAAGAATGAAAACAAAAACTGAGATATGTTGCAATTATTTTTTGCTGCTTCAGCTACAGGCAGCAAATGCAGAGGTTCATTGTTAGAAAAGGATCAAGCAGCATGTTCATGGAGTGTCATCAGAGGGTAGTTGCAGAACAGTGCAGCGAGGGGTCAGGGTCAGGGATTAATACCACTACAGTGGTTTCACACACAAACACGCATGACCCATTATTCTCAGAAGCTGCTGCTCACTTCCTTTCCAACCATATATCCGCAAATTTATGGGCAGACCTTGAGAACATGTAGCTGATTGTATTTTTATTATGTTTGGAGAGAATGAGACGTTTTTTTACTTGAAGGATTGTATGGATATTTCCATACAACAGCACAGTTAAGCTCTGAATCAGACTCACTGTGAGTAAAAGGAAGCAGGAGATCCAAACAAAATAAACTCCGTCTCATTCATGGCTTTTTGTAAGCATTCCTGGACACTGATTTTGTGCAGGTTGCAGATACATACACACACACGCAGGCAAGACATCTATAGAGTAAAGAACTGATTTTCATCTGACTAAAATCCAAGACCAATTAGATGCATCATAAAAGTCAGTAAAAAAAAAAACAAAAACAGCTTGAATACACACCCCACGAGTAGATGAAAAGCCTTTTGAGACACATAAAAGCAGCATTCAGCTGGCACAACTGAATGGGAAACCCCTATGCAAGCTGACAAAAAAAATACTCTAAATTTAATACTCAGTATCATTACTGTGAAACCAAACCAAAATAAGCCGCTCTGCTCCTCAAGTTCAGCATGCCGTCCCAATCCTTGCTTGCAGCTTACCTGTTTGGCGTGCAGATCTGCCTTTGTAGGCATGACGGGGCTGGAGGCAGGGGTCACAGGGGCACTGCGGCTGCCCCTGGCCAGCATTGCGCGCATAGATGCCAGCCACTTCATGATGGCAAGACTGGGGGATTTCACTCAGATGTGTCCCAGGAAAAAAAAAGTCTCCGGAAGAAAATGCAAAAGTCAAATGGAGCCTGAAGGTGGAGGGAAGGAGCACACCAAGAGAAGTATGACCGGTGTGTGTTCTGCCGTGTTTGTCCACCGGCAGTTTTTTCACTTAGAAGCATCTCAGAGGCTTGGACGAGGGGTGTGACCAGCTTGCTGCCAACTCATGAACCCATTCCATCTCACTGATCTTCCGTAACAACACACAAATGTTTACACACATTCATACAGTTACACACTGACACAGATCCTGCAGCCATACATACACACACACTTACAGTAGAGTACATAGAAACACACTAATCCCACACGCATGCACAGACAAATACATGTGCACCAACCCACCCACTACCCCAGTGACACGAAATCCTTCCCCCATCACTCTATCACCATCTGTCACTTTCCCCTTTTCTCCTGCTTTTCAGCCCCATTACTTTAGCCTGGACTTGCAATCTACTCCCACAGCAACGCATCTCCTGCTGTGCCGAATGGCCATTAGACACAGCACAGATAGACGTCTGGCATCCCTCCATCATCAGTGTGTCATATGCAGTCTGATATATACTGTACATCCGTCTGTGATGGAATGAGTGATGCGCAGATGGATGAGGGATGCACACATGGACCAAGTGATGGTCAATTTACACTGAGGCGGAAGGACATGAATATGTATGGCTGTACTGGAGATTTATATACATTTAGATACAGTGACATCTGACCTTGAGGCTATTTACCCTAGAGCATCTGGCAGGTTGTAAATATGTACATGTCTAGCTAACTAAATCAAATTTCTTATTAGTAAACTTATAGTTGCATATTTCTCAACCATTCTCAAACATTGTAGGTGTTGTTTATACACCTTAATGTTGGATGTCATCGGCTATGACGTGAAAAAAGTCTGTTATGAGCTATTGAAGAAACATAAAGCCACAATATGGTTCCCGGTAGCTACAAATGATTCAAAGGATTATTTCTGTGTCATTATACTCAAGTTTTTCAAAGCATTGTCAACATGTGCATCCTATTCTAGCATGAAAATGAAGACAAATCCAGGTCAAAGACTGAAAAGTGGCAATGGGTGCAACTGTTTTGATGACAGATGGTAAGTCTAGTGCTATGCACCTGCTGCCGGCACATTCTAATTCAGCACCTTAAGTCGGCAAGAAAATCATAAAACCATTGCAAAGAAATTGTCACTCAAGTCAAGGGGTGGCAGTACAAGTATGTGTGTGTCCTTGCTGGTGTGCAGGATAAGTAAAAGATGAAAACAAAACATAACAGAGATCTACTCACTGCAGTACACCATATGGATGTCTTAAACAACTATTATTTCAATTATTATTTGCAAGTTTGTACTGAGGCGATAAATAAAGATACCAACATAATTATCACAGAAGTAAAACTTGACTGGATGTTTCTTGTGGCACTGGGTATTTCAGTAGCATTACATAATCAAAGCAGTCATAATACTACCATAAAGTCATAACAAAAACATCCTCAATACTACAGGTTTTTAAATAACTCTCTGGTTTACATATGACTTGTTTCATGATTCAGTGGAAACAGCTTTTTTTGCTTGATTCCATGGAGTAAACTGTATACTGATTGTAGTCGCCAACTATTATGAAATCCACACAAGACAGTGTTGTTTTTAACATGACAACCTATAGATCACAATAGCAGCAAATGGAAACAACTAAAAGAAGATAACATTTGAAAGAAGATGAATGTTATTGTTGGTCTGAACACACCCTCCAAAAAGAAAACAGAGGGTAGAAGTGTGTGTCTGTGTGCATGCACTTGTGGATGTGTGTTAAGTGTGTGTTTAGCTGGGCCTTGTGCCCTGGCTGGAGCGATATGGCCATATGTGGAGGCCAGGCGTCCGTCTCTGTTGGTGTTTGTGTGATACTGGTGAGGATATGGGCAAAGCTTTGACTTAATTCATCTCTTAATCCCCTGTCTCAGTGTGTCACCACATATGGCATGGAACGGGTGGGGTGTGACACAAAAATGGCCACACCTTCGGTCTCAACTGCCACTTAAGACAAAATTATTGTTTGTAAAACAGAAAAGATCTAATGTGATAAGCTGAACCTATGTCTGATGACTAGTTAATCAATTATCTCTGTGTGAACAAGAATCAGTGACTGCATTCGTCTATAACCAAACAAGGGACTTTGCCTTTAGGGAGAGATCTATTTTGTCTAATCTCCAACTGTGAGACATTTCCACTAACAAATACTGAATCACGCAAAACATGTCACTGAATCACAGTATTGCTTCAGCTACAGTGCAGTCTGCTTTCATGTCTTGATTTGTAATGACAATTCCTTGTTGCTGTAATGACTTCAATATTACACAGGGAAGAAGGCCATTAAACTCCAGATAAAGAGACACCCAAAAATGGCTGTGACATGAACACAGCCAGAGGCAGAGTGAAATACAACTGGAGACCCTGTTGGTGGGAACATAGGAAGTAAGAGTAGTGTCAGTTGCGGTATTATGTTTATAGAGGTGTCACATCAGTTTACAATCTCTTAAATGCATGGCCACTCAAATCTTTAAAGTAAGGACACCTTTTAAGATATAATTTTGCCAGAATGCATATACAATGGTGATTTTCAGGACTGTGACAAGGCTAGGGACAATGACTGAAGCCTGAAAGGCAGAGTTCAGGGCCAAGAAACTCTATTTGCCCCCTATATAAAGCTTTTTGGAGGAAAAGACAGTAATAAGTGAGCATTGGCTAGATTATTGTTTTTACCAATTAAAAACTAGTAGCGCCATATGTTTGCCCAAGATGGAAATTATACCCTTCATCAAATGACTACAAAGAACACCTCTGAAGCATTGTGGCAAACTGAAACTAAACTCCAAGTTATGCTTTTATTAAGACTTTTATTGTCACAGGTGATTGCATGTGCCTTACAAGTTCAGAATGACATTTTCCTCCTACAATACATCACAGCCTGCAGTTAAATTCTGTCTAAATCATCTAGCTGGAAACTGCTTTTTATCTTTTACACTTAGTCAACCACAACAAAGCTAGACTATAGACTAAAAAAAACCCACAACTTTGTTCCAAACTTATCTACCATCAATGTAAACCACAGTCCAGACCACAACAGGGGATACAATACTGAGGGAAAGACAGATGCAAATACTCACAGGCCCAAAAAAAATCTGTTAATGTTATGGAAATGATTGACTTTCATGCTATGCCAATAGTGCGGCACCATTAATTGAAACTGAGAATAAATTGTTCAAAAAGAGGCAGGAGGGACTAATGGGTGGAGCTTTAACTGTTTGAATGGTGAATATTGGACCTTCTCTACATTCCTTCTTCCTCCCACATCCCTCCCACGATTTCAGCGCTCAATCCATGCTGAAATATCCCAGTGGAGACGCCTTTCATCCAGCTCCAAGCAGCCCGGGAGAAAATCAAGAGGGCTGTAAATGTTTCAGCATAAGAGAGGCATGAAAACAAATTCCCTGAAGACCGAAAAGGGCTTTCCCAAAGTGGATGGGACGCCTTGTAAACTCCTCCTAAAGACACAGCATTGTTTAACATGGTAATTAGTCATAGGATTTTATCAGGAAATAATTACATATCAGTGTCAGAGGTCTTGATTCATTGCAAAGTTGTACCTCCGAACAGCCTTTTGTTCCTGTTTTGCAAATTTTCAAAACTTCACATGTGCATGTGATGTCGACCTTCGAGATCAGGAAATGTTGTCAAATAGAGGTTTTATGACAAAGTATCCCAGGGCTCTGTAATCCAGCTTCTCCTCTAAAGTGATGAGAAAGCACATATACCTCCCACAAATATAAAATCAGCAAAGTCTCAAGTTGACAGAAACTTAATTTCTGCCAGCTGACATTGGTGCAAAAAACATACAGAAACCTCAACTCATATTTTACACATTAGTGTAACGGTATTAGGTTTAGTTGTGATACAGTCACACTGCTACAGGAGCTGACATTAAGAAAAAAGAATAATGTCAGGAAATCCCATAGTGTCCTGGGATGTACAGATACACTGGCCTTGAAGCCTAGTTATTTCCAGGACTTTTTATATTTCTGCCTTTTTGCACTGCAGTGGGGTTAATCTAGTCACACACGGCTTCATTAATGTAATGTTTAATTACACAAGTAATTATAGTGTCATGCTTAATGAAGTTAGATGGCAAAAAATAAGCTGTTAATAAGTTAAGGTTTGTTACTAAATTTCTTTCTAAATAGGTTTGTTTGCCGTAATACTTGTGTATATTTAAGAAGTGGGTCCATTTTTTGGACTGAACAAAACTGATTTTCCAGTTATGTTCTTTTCAACCTTGCAACCATAGGTTAAATCCGCTGATTGCATCTTCTATACACACCCTCTAAACGATGCAGATTATATCTTTATGGCCAAAGCTTAATGATAAGCAACCCTCAGCTTCCAATGCAGCATAATAGGTGAAAAGTAAGGCTGTGCAGGTGTGACTGATGGATTCGTGACGACCAGCAGGGTCAACACTGTCTCACACGAGTAATGAAATGCTGAAGGAAAAGCTCCAAAACAACTTAAAACATTGAGCAGTGACCTTGTTGGGACAACTTTATTTTGAGGAAGAGGTCTGGTGTTACTGCAGTGCAGCGCAGTTTGGCTGGAGTTTTGGAGAGCCTCTCTTATCCTCTGCCAAAGGATCCAGAGGCCAGCGGGGACTTGAGACATTTTTGGAGGGCTTTTTTTCCCTGCAACAGCTTTTTTGGAATGAGACAGATGTAAACAATTACTGAGCAAAACGCTCATGATGGGAAGGAAACAGAGGGGGATTAGCTGAGTTTCATCTCCAGAGTTTTGGCAGTAATAGACTCACATGCAGAAGCAGAGGTACTTTTTTTATATAAGAAGGGACCCCCCCCCGATGTTGTAGACCACTAGTTCTGGCACTGCTGCGCTTTGAGACCCCACAATGAAAACAGTCGGAATCAGCGGTTTCTCTTCACGTAGGGGATTGTGTCAATCAAAGGGAAAAAGAACTGGGAACTAAGACATAAGAATGTAACGGTTGGAAAATTCAGCATTTGTGTAAAAACAAAGCGGTTTTAGAAGGACAGGTCTGATGAATTTCCTGACCTGATCTGAGAGGACCGCTTTCCACTTATGTGCAGAATGAGAGCAAGAAGGTAAAGATGTTACTGTTACTCTTAAAAGTTGCTGTACAAAGTGATGAAAAGGGAAGCAAATCTTGTCTAAAGTGAAGTAACATCTCAAAATTTCCAATAAATCTAGACAGTACATACAGCCAAGCCTAACATGCATGAACTATTCATGCAGCAGCACCTTTGGGATCAGAGTTAGACAAACAGGGATGTTGCCAGTGGGTTGCCAGTGTAACCTTCACTATCCTGTGGTAGTACAGGACATCTTGCTGTAGCTGTGAAATAAAAGACATCTCTTGCCCGATTTAAGCATGCTCAGTCAACATTCCCTAAATATACAGAAGTTATAATATATATACAATTTTGCTTTCATCTCCTTAAGTGGTTGCTGAGCACAACACAGTCCCAGAATAGAATTTGGGTAATGACTCCCCATGCTGCCGGAATAATTTATTCCTACATTTCCCTAGAATCAGGCTGGGAAGTCTGAACCAAAAATAAAATCTCTAGTAAACAAGCCTTTCATATGTGTGTTTAAAAAAAGAGAATAAGTGGGCATTACAGGCTGCAAATGCTGCCTGGCATTTTGGCAACCAGAGGTCTGGCTTATGACATGATAGGAAAAAGGGAGGCAAGGAACAAGGTCACAAGGTACATCAGCGAAACACCGGAATTACAAGAGCAGCCCCTTAAAAGACAGATACACTGACATGTGTTGACAGGGGATTGAACAGCTTATAAGACATGAAGGAAGCATGTCAAACTGACTCACATTCAACACAGGACACAGGGAAGTGGATATGTGTATGTACCAACCTACAACATCACAAAGATTTACAGATGGAGCTGGAGGCAACTTTGTGACAGGCAAGAGAATGAGTTGAAGTGTCAAAACAGAAGACAAACAACACTGCTGCATTGTCTCACTGCCTTCTTGGACTAATGCCATGTCTTTTATACATCCGTATTAATGTGACAGTCAATCATGTCTGATTGTGAAGGCAGCATCCTGTCAAACAGGTCCGCCCTGTACAAAACATTCAATGCGAAAGTCGACTGCATAAACACATAAACATGAAACTGCCTCATCTGTGATTGAAATGGGATATGAGTGGGAAACAAATCAGGTTTCAGGTTCAGAGACTCAGACTCCTAATCTCTCCTTGGCAAGTGTCTACCCATCCGAAGTACTCTGTTCAGGTCCCATGAAGGCTGCCCAGTTAACCGTGATGTTTAACCTTTGTAGAGCAGAAGAAAAAATAATGCACCTGCTTGGAACAAGGCTACACAAAGTGCCTAAATTAGACTTAAATCCATCCAATATGACACACATATTGTCTTTATACATTTTTAATTATTGTAGCTAATTTTATCTCCTCTGAAGCAATTATAAAATAAACATTATTGTATGCTTTTCTGTAGTTTTCACATGAATTCTGGTTGACAATAGGGTAAGAAGGTGGCTTAAGTCCTTTTGTGGACACTCCATTGCTGTTTTTTTACATATAGTACACCAGAAGGATTTGACAAACTATTCCTGTTTTGCGCATTAGAGCCAAATTTATCACATCACTATGCACGCTGACAATTCAATTACTGTTCTTCTTGCCATCGAGGAGACTCTTCTATCCTATGTTTAAATGATCATATAGGAATTCATGTCACTCAAGAACCATAGCGTGAGAGTGGTGTGTGAATATATGACCTGGGACTCATTTTTGTTATGGGTACAGTAAACTATGTTTTTTTTTAATCAGATAAAAAATGTATATGCATCCTCCAGGCATAATGATTGTTTGTACTGTTAACAAAGTTCCATTTTAATTTTAAATAATCCAGTATTTTACAGAAAAAAAAACTGTTTCATGAATTGTCAAAGTTGTCAGTTCATTATACAGTAAGTCCAATTAATATTGAGTTAACTGAAACTAGTCATTGTCTCTTTGTACCTGACTCTCTACTTGCAAATGCCATTCAAGCAGCTGCAGAAAATGAGGGAAGTTTTATGTGCCATGCTCAAGAGCACTGAACTCTCAACTGTTCTAGTCATGGTGCATTGCCAGCTTCTGATCCCGACCAATCTGAGGGATTTACTAGTAATCTTTAATCACACAAGCCCTCGTCTCAAACATCAAACCACAAAGGCACACAGGTCCTACTCTGGCAGGAGTAATGGTTTTTCCATGGCACACATACAAACAGACACTGATACACAAGCATGTGTGGTCCCAAGTTAAGTTCCTTTGTGTGTAGCTGTTTCCCTTCGAGGTAAAGAAGGCATCTGCTGCATTGAATGAGTTTTTAAGTGGCTCTGGTGACTTTGTGGGACAAACAAGTGGCAAGGTCCCATCCCAGTACCCAAAACCTCAGTCTGAGCTCCCCACATGGCAGGAATGCATGTGACTGTGTGTGAGTCAGCGCATGTATTTTGTTTTGCATGTGAGTGCTCAGTATGTATGTGCGCGTCTTTGTGAATGTTACAAATGCTCCAAAGTCATGATCAAACTACCGGTACTGTTCCTGGATCAGCCATTGAGGTTTCCTCTTGCTGATATCGCCATAACACAAGAAATATATTATTTTTATTCAAAACATAAATTTTTCTGTTTCCCTGCTGACACGAGGAACAAAATCCTCACCATTGACTTAATTAGAGGGGTGAGCTTTCACTCACGCATTGTGTCTCTGAAATGTTAAGGCAGCTTTGTGCACCGGGCAGCTGCCAATCGGTAATGAAGAACAAAAGCGGCATATCTGCTGTGGCTTTGGCGAATGAGCATCAAGACAGCCTCAAAGCAAACTCCAACCTTTTATAGTAACCATAAAAAGACCGCACTCAGAGCTGGGATAGAAAACAAGAGGAAAAAAATCATAATAATAATCTGGGTAAACAAAATCTGCTGGCTGTACAGAAACACGCTCAGATGGAAATTCGACGATCCTGCAAGGCAACTGGAGGACAGCTATCAACGGGGCTCATCCACAGGAACATAGAAGACACATTTCTTCCAACTGATGAAACTGGACACCATCATTATAACTGCCATATCTCCAGTTCTGGAAACTAGGACAGCATGCAAGCTAGACGAACGCCTTGGCATCTGAAAGCTCTGACGTGTCAAATAGATATGACGAGATGAACAGTCTAAAGTACACAAGGCATTTTCTTAGGGAAGAGAGTTTGGGTTCAATCAGCAGCCAGTCAAGAGCCTCGGAAGGTACTATGACGCAAGTCTGAAAGACAGATGCCAGGTGAGACAGCTGCGCA
>JAPQRQ010000005.1:36484027-36494230 GCA_037367365.1 Apogon talboti | reverse complement strand
AGTAGAGACTTTATCCGGGGCACGGAGAGAGCTTTATCATGACTGTCAATAGGTTTTGTCCTGAGCAAGACTCTGCTTTTTTGTCTGAACTCTGTGACCATTCCCATGACTGATTTCAACACAATACCAAAAATGACCATAGTTCTTATCACAGTTTCTGATTTCACATTTGTCAGAAGGAGACATACATAGGCTGAAGTCTCCCTGTTAGTATGACAAACAAATGGTATTTTGTCATTTGCAACAAAGGTTCGAGTTTTATGGGCTTTATCTCCTTCATCTGTGTTATTATTGCATCACATATAGTAATACACTGTTGCCCATAATGTTGGAAGTATGGGCAACAGTGCATGATCAGAGATATTAGAATAAAAACATGATCATACTAAATAGTAAAAAAAAACAAAAAACACTGCCTACATGAAAAGCAAATCCTCCTCCTCCTCCTCCTCCTCCTTCTTCTTCTTCTAAACCACAGCTTATTGTAGCAACTCTGGGCAACAAGTTCAATAATTCGCTACTTTCAGTCAGTACCTGCTGAGTCCCAGGACAAACATCTGTCTTGTTTGGCGGTGTGGCAAGAAACATAAATAACAAGCCTATTATTGATGATGTGATATTTTCTGAGATGTGAGCTATGTGGCCATAAAACCTTCGAGCTAAGAGGTTAAAACTCTTACAAAGTGTTTGGGACTACTGTTACCACACTTTAGTTAGTACCTCTGGGTGCTTGTTGTCATGAATGAACCTGATTGTTCAGGAGATTAAAACCTGTGATGAGAAGAGGCGATCTGGGTGACATTCATACCCTCTGATGACAGATGATGACAGAGGAAATCCGATAGGCGGGTGAGGCTTAAGACTCCCTGTGCACTATATTTTCTCCTGTTGTTTGTATCAGTAATGTTTGATGTTTAGCGGAGAGAGAAGAGTGATTGTAAGATGCCTTAAAAAGAGGGCCATCTGGAGCTTCTTTTATGCCAAAAATGACACACAAACACACTTGTTTCCTCACAAAAGCCGCACACCCAAACACTACCTCAGTAACACACAAACAAAGATGGAAAGCCATCCGGGAGACTTAATGTTTACAGTTTTCTCTTGGCCACCAGTGGTCTGACACACGGCGAGGAGGCCTGTCCAGTCAAGAACAGTTTACATTGACTCGCTTCCTCTGTTTTCTTTCTCCTCAGCTCCTCCGATAAGAGGGCCCTTCCAGTTTGTATCTGAGATCTGTGAGTTGTTCATTTTGCGGCTGTCCTTCACTCAGCTGCTTGGATCCGATCCGCTTTGGTCTTAATGAAGGGCCGTAAAAACATCAACAGAACACTGACCAGAGTCTTTCCTGTTGTGGTTGGTTGTGCAACAGCAAAGGAAAAGACTGAAGGGAGAAAAGGACCTGTCCCTGGAGATATGAAACAAAAGAAGTGAATGTTTTGTTTTATTTTGAAACTGAGCGCTGCTTTTAGATTAGTCTATTCAATCTAAAAATATTACATTGCTACATACTTATGCACATGAGAAAATTTGGCTGAAACTATGACTACTACTTGGCATTATAAGTGAACTATCTAAAGGTTGTTTTCTTAACTGTCACTGTTTATCTACCTGCAGATGCAACCAGGAAGCCACAGTTATGCAACAACCACACCTCGGAGTAATTATGTTAAATGGCACTATTTGTACTGAACAAAAAGAGGTGTCTGTACCTCATCATTAAATCAAATACTAAAGCCTTATTTGGCACCACACCCAGACATAGTGATATGAACAACTGAAAGGTTATTAACAGGACAGGAAGAGAATTATTGGAGACTGAATTGAGCATATTTTATGTGCAGTACAGTCCTGTAGTCTAACAGCAGCTTTGGATTTTTGTTTTGTTTATTTACAGGGTTGAAATGAGCATAAATATTTATTTACATTCGCTTTTCTGCAGATAAAACAAGAAAATGCACAGAATATGTGCAGAGCCTTAAAAGACTGAGACTGAACTAAATGGGTTCTAAAGGTTAAAGTCAGTATTTAAGGTGACCTCTGACCCCAGCATAAGAACAGTGAGAAACAGTTGACAAGTGTTGAATGAAACCTGGTATAAAACATCAGAAAAATAATGCAATAAATCTTATATTGTTTGAACAAAAAGGGTTAAAGATGTGTTAAGTAGAAAGGGAGGTCACTCTAATTACTACCACTTTGGTTTATAGAAGCTGTTTTTTCCTGAAACTTTTGTTTTTCTGCTTTACATACGCCCCATATTTCCAGACTAGATCTTAATACAGAGAATGAGAAATACATATGTGTGATCATCAATAAAGCTAAGACATTTGCATGTTTTACTGTATATTTTCTCATTACTGTCATCGTGGTATTTGTTTTCACATTCTATGAATCAAAAAAAAGTAGGAGGATTAAAGTCAAGTGCTCTCATCAGAAAACCTTACCAAAAATTTCATCACTGATCTTAAGCTGAAGCAGTGGAGGTCCACATCACAGTGCATATATTTGACATGTCTGTAAGAAGCAAATGCTTTGATGGATACTGTTGTGAGTGGCACACTTAGAACCATTTCCTCCCAGACTCTGACATGCTAACCAATGTCATTTCCTGTGATGTTCTCGTTAGATAGTGACACTGCTCCGACCATCACATAAGGAGCCAAAGATTCCACTGTTTGCTCCTGCACCCAGAGAGAAAACCAACAGATTAACAGGATCAGGGAAATGAGGGAGGACTGAGAGCTGTCAGGATGGGCTGTTTGATGAAGGAGAGCAGAGCAAACAAACTGCAGCAGGTGGATGAATGCTGGATGCTTGAAAAAGCATGGTTCTCTGACACCAATATTAGTTGTGGCTTTTTGTGCCACATTCTGTCTTTTCAATCTAACCAATTCATTTTGTGACACGTACACATGGCTCAACAACCTCCCTAAACAACACTGTGTACACAAAATACTGTTGATAGTACTATAGATACTACATAACTGTTGAAATTAGACCGTGACAAGGTCATGATTAAGGTTTGGTTAGGTCTAGGGATAAGAAATGCTTGGTTAAGTCAGCAAAAAGACTAAAAGAAGAACGTTACACAGCATCTGCCTTCAGTTTTAAACAGGACATGGTCACCAGTCTCATGTTTTCAGCCATACCTGTTCGCATCCTCCTTAGGTACCTATTTAACAGTGGAAACTGACCACTATCACTTTCTTATTCATGCACTTATTCATATGATTGCAAGTAGTGTGTGGCACACAAACATGGGTCGATTTAGTCCCCTTAAACAACCTCTACTGTTGTTTTCATGATGAGGTCAGACTGGGATGTGAAGTGAGTCACTCACTTCCCAGCACCTAAGGAATATGTTGTATATAATCTGTATGAAGATATATTTTTGTCTGTGATGCTTGTGAATACAGTGAATGTTGTCCCTCTTCAGAGCCTGTCAGGAGTATATATAAAATGTCTGACTCTAATTGTGTTCGATTAAGATATTCTGTGGCCAGAAAATTCTTAAGTTTGTGCAGAAGTGTCTGTGACTGTGTGTGGTATGGAGGTCCCTGGCACATCATTGCTTAGGGCAACCTGTTGCCCCAAGCAGCCTGTCTGCAAGAGAAACAAATCAGAGTGACAGCAAATTGCATTATGGGCTATAAATGTACTGCCAAACACAAAGAGATGTACACTCACAGATAAGCAACAGATACCCAATTAAACAAACAAGAGTTTGACAGGCAGAGGTAATGCATATGTACACACCACGGAGAGAAAACGTTTATTGCTACAGATAGGTAAATAGCGATATGAAACTCCATCTCTGTTTCCCTCGCATATATATACACAAACACACAGGATGCTGCTTTATATGCTGAGCTCATCCTGATGTTTGCACTGAGATGGCTGTAAGTGAGCCACAGCCACACTGACGCATCCAGGGTAATGATGGCTGTCAGCCTGGGGGGTGGAGGAGGGGATGGAGAGACCCACACCAGCCCTCCAGCAGCCCTGAGGTCTGTGACATTGTATAACAACCTGGTATCAGGACCCAAATGCTGAAATGAGAACCTAGGCCTTTTGAAGAGAGTCCCTCGGCAACTGGTCAGAGATTGTACAATAATATGAGCTGAGTGGCATTTGGCCCGGTGGTCTGGCCTTTTTTAAAGAGAGGAAAGCCTGCTCCACAAAAATACAAGTACAGCCAACCTATTCCTAGTCTTCACAGTCAGTAATGGAATGGAAACAGCACAAAAGAGACACAAAAAATGTAAAGAAAGAGCAAAACACAAGGTAGCTTCAAAACCAAACCTTTACTGTAGAGTACAGCTTGTATCTGCATGTTCATTTTGTGAGACTGTATCCTAAAAGTGAACATCTTAATAGGTTATTGATTGTAATTTACGGTGTTTTATGTCATATCGCATCCGGATAGACTGGTAAACATATGGTAACTGCTTTGGGTTGAAGTTTACCAGTCTATTATGTGCAAACTAGTAATGCACACCTTCATTCACATCCATCCTTGTGGTAGCAAGACCACTGCAGAAAGATGTTTCATACAGCCATCAAGTAAGTAATCATTGAAAGATGTTAAAGTTTTTAGTCAAAACATCTTACTGCTACATTTTTTGTTGCATTAAATTTGAACACCTCCAAACAGAATGACAGAGCAGCGCCTGACCTGACCTACATCCTGCATTGGGCCATTCTTTCTTCAGGGCCAGCAGCAAACTGTGAAGCTCCAGTTCAGTTCACAGTGCAGCAGCCTGGCTTCTCTCATTCACAAAAATTATCACCATGCAGCACCTGAAACACTGACATGTGAAGCCCATAAATTAGTGCACCCATATCTCTGAACTCACATACGTAGTTTCACAACACCTCCACCTCTATGAGTTTTTAGCTGTAAACGTACATTACACTTGAGTCTGACCTCCTGGAATAGTTTAACACAAGAGGTTCTGCAGCAAGACTGTTGCGAATTTTGTCACACGCATGATCCATGATTCAATGTGGATACCAAGCCATAATCACTCTTTTAAGACTATTTGAAAAAAAAAACAAAACTGTTAAAATAAACTTCACTCTATGTGTGTAGGGTCACAAAGGAAACCATTAACGGTGACTGATTAGGAGTTGAATTCATCATGTGCAGTTTATTAATGGCTAAATTCACTGAAACAGCTGTTGAAATGAAAATGAGAAGAAGCTGTTCAACTATAAGTTCCTTTCAAACTTCTCAGAAGATCGTTTTTATCTTCCACATTCATCAGTGCGTGTTTAATCAGACTGTATTAATCACACCAAACCAAAGAAAAACAGCCGACAGAATGATGTAAACTCTTCTGTTGGTCCCAGAGCAGAACTATACACTATTTTCTGCCCCAGAAATGCATCTATGACTATTGCCACATGTTAAGCAAATGGAAGAGATCTGTAACTTATTAAGCATCTTAATCCATTTTATTTGAAAGGCTGGTATTTGTCATCCTTTAACCTACTCATATAAAACAGACTATACTTGTCAAGATTTTACCACTTACCCTACTTCATAAAATCTGGCAATTTCATGCTTCACAATAAACATTTTGTCCTTTGAAACCTGAAGAGAATGTGCCATAAGTAAGACATATAAACAAAGATAGTGGGATAACCTTTGCTGTAATCCTGCTGCTGCTAACAGCTCTGTGTGGAAAGGTTAACTGGAGTCCCAGCATATGTCAGATGGTTCTAATCCCTTTGATCTATACAGAACAGACGTACTTTTCTCCCACCCAGACGACCCTCTGCCCCTCTCTACACCACCCTCTTGTGGTTACATGATGTCTGAGGTCGGGTTGTCAGAGCGTGCTAGCAGGAGATAAGCTTCCCCACACGTCACAGTGTAACTTAAATTATTCCAGTGATCCACGGATGTCTGTGTAGTCTGGTCCTGTTGCTGACTGAGTGGGTTGTGACACTGCTGCTTCTAGGGTTCAAGGTTTAATCCCAGTTGGAGTTACACACTCTCAAGCTCCTGTAAGCCATTTGTCAAGTGTCATGCATGCTTTGGGCCTCAGTTTGAGTCTGGAAGAAGTAATGTTCTGGGATGGCTAAAAATAATATTAAAAGAAGGAGCATTGAGATGGTCACTCACACATCTTTCATTGTTGCTTAGATGTGTGTGTGTGTGTGTGTGTGTGTGTGTGTGTGTGTGTGTGTGTGTGTGTGTGTGTGTGTGTGTGTGTGTGTGTAAAATAGCTTCTACTTTACTGGTTTGCTATGACACAACTTCCTCTACAGCAGCAAGATAAGTTCAAAAAAAAAAAAAGTAAATTAAAAAGGAGAAGGTTGCAGCCACAAGTGCAAAAGGGAATATTTGTTTGATGGAGAGGAACGGTTTGGGAAATTAACTTGAGGCAGGTGAAGAAGAGGTGTCAGAACAGAATTAATGGTTGACCCCAAAGCTTAAAAGCAAAGTAATAGGAGGATACACGGTGCAGACTCTAACTTTGACCCCAAACTTTACCTTGAGAACTGTCAGGGCTTAAACTGCTGGCTGCAGTGTGGTACAGATTTAACCATAACCAGAATAGTAACAAGCATCATTCACGTAATAATAAAAGGGGATCTCAGGAATGGATTTAAGCAGATTTTATTCTATTTATTCGTTTATTTATTTTTTACTATGCCAAGATTCTGGTAAATGCTGCCACTTGTCAAATCTAAACCTTGTAGAAATGGAACCTTCCCCTCAGCAGGTTAAATCCAGGATCATCTGGATTATGCTGCAAGAATCAAAATCAGATATTGTAATTCCACTGCTGATATCAGAGTGTATAAGAGGCCTGGGTCAGGTGATAATCTTTAATTCCCGAGGGTCCTGGATGGGCTTAGAGCATTAGGGACATGAGATGCTGCTCACACAGTAGTATGCGTGTGAAGAGAAAAGAAAACTGACATAGGAAAAAGGTTGTGACCTGTGTCAGACCTCTACACACACACACACACACACACACACACACACACACGCATCCACAGCGTGGAAATACTGTAGTTGAAGCTTTATCTTTCAGAAACTTTACTCTAGCACACCTCGCTGAATTAGCTTACAGTTCAAGACACATCCCATCCCACAGGAGATAATAAACCCAAATCTCCAGTTTAATTTCCTTCCTATCTTTGTTTTTTTTTTCGTGTTTTTCCATGCGTCTTTTCGTCCTGTTTCCAATCCAATTAACCAACTGAGAGTTCAGCACTGATAAACACTGCTAAAAGAATCGCTAATTTGATTTTGATCAAAAACAAACAAGCTTTTGATGGACCCGAGCTTATCCCTTTTCACTTCGTGCACTCTGGCCAGATCAGATCATGATCACCAAACCTCAGCGGAGAGAGGAACTGGAGGCGTGTGTTTGCGTTGAAGCTTGGGTGTTATCTCATCAGTTCAAACAAGCTCAGCGCAGCCCCGTGTCTCATTTCAACATGACACCGATAAAAATCAGCAGTCTGGTGGCATGTTGGCCCACCCCCGATCTGACCACATGGACCCATTCCAAAACGCACACGCATCAACCTCACGTAGCAGCAGTGCCAACACACACCCGGAGGCAGCGGCTTTTGACTGAGGGCACCTTGAACGCAAACCTCAATGAGTCATTCTCAAAAAAGCAAAACAAACAACTCGTAAAATGCACCATCAATTTTCTTTGTCACTGCAACACAAATAAAAGTGTCATCACAGCAGTAGCCGCCCTAATGCTATGCTTCACTTGTCTAATACATGTGTTTAGCAATACAACAGATTGCAATTTAAAAAGGTAGTCATTTTATGAGAAAAAAAATTGAAGCGTGGGCCTCCCTTCCAAGCAACTTTGATTAATAGCGTCCGTGTCTGGCATGGTTCAGTGCCGACTGGATTTACAACAACATAATTGATGGGTGAACTCCTACTGTGAGACAAACGTCAAGACAGGATTTCCTCTCGAGCTGCAAGCGTGAAGATTCCGAGAGGACGGAGGAAAGTCGTACGCAATGAGTGCCAAACCATCTGCTGGTAAAATGAGCAGAAGATTTGTGGAGATTTGTGAGAGGTGAATCTCAGGTCCCCCTTCCTTTCAGTAACTCTGAGATTGGAATACAGATTAAAGACGGAGCTGTGCAAGAGGAGAGGGAACTGAGAGCGTTTAATGGAGGACAATGGTTCCATAGAGTGCGAACAAAGAGTCTTTCACACACCTGAATGTGTGCATTGAGTTGAGATGAGGTCATAAATTAGCAGATAGAGATGAACACAGGTGAGGATTGAAGGACAAGGGGGTGGGAAGGGGGGAAAGGGGTCTCATAAAGGTAAAAGAGGCATTTGTGTTTGCCTTCAGGGTTTTCATTGACACCATCTGATAACAATGGGCTTGGGAACTTGTGAGAACAGGAAACACCCTGAGGGTCAGACATGTGTTCCTACTGAAAAGACGGTGCTTGGGTGAAGAAAATGGAAACATTAATGAATGGTGAGATGTTCCTGATAAGTTCCTTATCTACAGTATGTCAGCCACAAATTTATATCACTAAAAAAATTTTAAGTTCTTCCCAGTTCATCTTGATTTTGCAGTATTTTGAATATAAAGGATGACCTTTTAGTCCTCCAGGTTGTGTGCTTGGATAATGCCTTTGCCTTAGTTATGTAACCTGCTGCCATGGGCTATGAGTTGTTGTCATGGAAAATAAGGTGAAGTGATTGCGAGGCAGATAGCACATAGCAACCATTTACCTCCATTATTGTGTGTAATCAGGTGGTAGAAATACCTAAGGAACCATTGTAAATAAATGATAAAAGGAATACTTGCCTTAGGCTCATATTAATTTCTAATTCAGAGGCTATTCAGATTCCTCTCTTACTCACTGAGCTGCGTGGGTGGCACAAATGAGTAAAGCCCCCCTAATCCTGACCACAAAGGACGACTGATATACTGCGATTCCTCTTCTTCATGACCAAAAGAGCAAAACTTTAGCTATGCTCTGTGTTTTGTAAAACACAAAATCAAAGGAAAACAGTTATGTTGTTATAATTTATTACTAAAAGAAAGAAAGTAAAATCGAAACAACATTAAAATGAAGAATATGCCAGCTAATGCATCAAGGGGGGCTTGTAAAACTGCTTCTACTTTGTGAATGAAGCTTTCTTGGACATTTCCTCCGTCATGAGAATACCTGTCAGATCAGTTTCAGAGAGAGCTGCTGTTTTTCATTTCGTTGCGAGCGGTGGACAGATTCTTTCCGACAGGTTCTGGCCCAGTGGGAGGCCTCTCTCTCAGATGGCAAGATTTGGGCCGATCACAAAGCCGTTTGCAAGGTGGTTACCACTGGTTACGAGATGCCAACACTTTGAAACGGTGACAAGGATTTGTTTGAATGTTTTCATCTAAATCATATCCACAAGATGGAGATTCAATGCAGAAAGAGCAGAAGGATCAATGTAACAGTGTTGCCAGGTTCAGGCTGTCATTATGTCATCAAGACACCAAAGTCATTTGTATGGTAAATGACGTCAATGCGTTCTGCAAACTGCCTCGGGTCAAGCTAGCCTTCAATTTAAAACACAGCAGAGAGGTTTTTTCCAGACCTGCATCTGACCCCGGTGCTGGAGGTAAACACTAAAGATGGACTGCTGTCTGCTAAACTTAAAAACCTGTGTGGCTGTGAAAATCCCGCCTACTAATCCATCTTAGCAAAGCCTTATGAACTTTGACCATGTTTAGGCACGGTCAAAGTTTTTTTTAACGCAATCTGAAGGAATTTCTGCTACTAAAAGCAACTTTTAGGTTGCGTATGACATGCCTGTATGTCAGTATTCTCTACATTTCATGGCACCACCTTCATTGAACAATGCAGGAAGGAGCAAGTAGTGACATGAAAGATAAAGTTAGACCAGGTCACTAGGTGCAGGAAATTGCTACAAGAATAGATGTGCTTTATGATTCCTCCTGAGCACACAGCATAAAAAGAGCACAAACTGTTTATGAAGGTAAGAAATGACAGTACTGGTCTCAGGTGTTTGGGACATGATTCCTTCTATAATAGAAACAAAGTAAAACACTGCTGCTAATTACACAAGGTTAGTATAGCTGGGAACAAACAGCACTGTCACACCAGTCAATTAGGGTGACCAGATCCTAACTCACTAGACGAGGGACAAACTTCATATATTTTATTTAAATGCAAGTTTGCTCA
>JAPQRQ010000005.1:36469465-36483854 GCA_037367365.1 Apogon talboti | reverse complement strand
CTCAATTCGCGGGACGTGTAAAAAAATAATAAAAATGCGGGACTGTCCCACACAAAGAGGGACATCTGGTCACCCTACAGTCAATGGATGTCCACAGATTACAACAGGCCCTCTGCCCTCCTTAAAACACAGCACCTCTCAGTCAGCGTGACCTGAAACCAAATAACACCAGAGACTGAGATGAAAGAACAAAGGAGAGAAATACACAGAGAGAAGGGAGAAAATTATCAAGCATGCGTTTTGTTTTGTGTGAAGAGTGACAGGATAACAGGGAACAAAGCGTAAGGAGGAGCATGAGGAGAGGAAGGAGGCAGGGAGCAGCAGCGAATGAAACTAAGACAGGAGCTGTGTTTCCATCCAGCTGTCAGGAAGATTTTACACAAACTTTTCATGTGTCAAAAAAATAAAATTCAAACTTTCACACTGTACCCATATGGAAAACATCAGAAAAGTTGAAGCAAGTACATTAGCTTGTTTACATTCTAAAGCTACTGAAATGTTTGTAAAATTAAGGAGGTAAGTGATACCTTATTACATTTTACTGAGCTTCAAACACAGAATTGCCTTTGCCCTTTGAAATAAGTGCAGCGACAGCAGCACAGTTACTCTTATAGGAAATGGAAATGGACAGAAACAGTAAGTGCCACCTTGGCTCGGCTGTAAGAGCGTTGGAGGTCTCGCTGTATCTTAGACGTAGTGGTCTGTTAGACTTGGCAAAGCAAGGGCGACCCCAGCCTGGCCCCAAGCGCAAACAGTCAGAGCTGAGAGGGCAGGAGGTAGAGATGAAACCAGGGAGAGACCACAAGGTGCCACAGTGAGGGGAAAAAAGAAATCAAAGCTTTAAGTCAGGGAAGAACAAAGGAGAAGGGTCTGGTTGGCGGTGAAGTGAGGTAGAGACACGAGTAGGGAGGAATGAAGAAAGAGAGGGGAGGACAGCAGCCATGTCAAGTGAGAGTGAAGTGAACCCAAGCATAACAAGTTTAGGTAAGCAAATCCTCTTTGTGTGTGAACACACAGTATATCTAGTATTTAACATACTGACTCCTACAGTTAGAGGGTTGAAATGAACACACACACAAATCCACAAGCAGGGAGGTCACGGCCACTGTATGAAAAGACTGAATTGTATACCACCGCTGGCACTGCTGTGAGTTTAAAAAACTCAACCAGAATAATATGACTTCTTGGAGCATAATTCCTCTTGCTGTGGCATAAAAAATACCCAGAATGCTTGTGCTGCGGTGAAGGCTGAGTGAAACCGGATCAGGAGCTGAAGCAGCAGCTCAGCAGGGGACGGTATGTGGGTTCAGAAGCTCGGTCTTTAATGAGGTGCCGGGCTGATCGGCACAGCGTCGGCCAAACTGATACACCCACCCACCCAACCTCTGTGTGGCCTGAGAAGCACCCAGGACAAACCACAAGGGACCATCGAACAGAGGCTGCAGTCCTGCCAAGGCTGCTCACAACCCATTATCAGCCTGGAATTAGAACATTTGTCTCCTGCCAAAGCCTTTTAATATCAACAGCATGTTTTACATGAAAGTATTTTTTCGCTGACATGGTATTTCACACCAACTCGCAAATACTCTCAGAGCAGAAGAGCCATAAGAAGTTAGACTTAAGAGTGGGAGTCATGAATCACACTGCCTGGAAAACATGCAATACACTGTTCCTCTGAGTTTCAGAGGAGAGGAGCAAAAGCTACTGTGTAAACTACTGTATTACCTTAAGTAGAAGAGAAAGGAATCTGACACACAAGAGAGGGAGCAGCATTATAATTTAAAACAGATGAGTTTTAAGCCTATAATATAGTGCCATTATAAAAGTCAAGGTTTACAGAGGAGGGAAAAATCGTTATCATCCCTGCCCCTTCCACCCAAAATTTTGACACCGAAAATATATCATGCATTTCTGAAATTAAAAGTCTTTTACTTTATTAGAATCTAGATAATTGTTTAACTGAACACAGAACTCAACGTGGTGAAAACCTAATTAAATAAATCTGTACCACTGAACACCAAACTCAAAGTCATTAATCCACAATTGTGGACATAAAAATATAGATGGCAGCTGTTTTATTTGTATTATTTCTATTATTTCCCCTCAAAGTCAGCAAGTCAAGAAGACTAGTACACTCCTGCCATAAAGTTGTAATAATTTTGTTTTCAGACACATTCCTCTTTCTATTCCTATTTATACACATCAGTAATCACCTTTGACCAGGTGCAATGATTACATATGAGTATCAGTTACACTTTATCTATCAGTATTAAATCACATTGTCACAATCATTTCATGAGGAGCAGTAAAAATATTTTATTACAACTTTATGGGCAACAGTGTATTTGCCAACAGCCATTATCAGAGCCAACAGCTGCCAATACAGACAAGTTTATAATAATATATAATGGCCCATTGGCACCAATTATTGGCCAAACTTATTAACTCATCTATACCTAGTAGATACAACAAACATTTACTTTAATGGTCAAAACACCCAAAAAAGTAGTGACACAAGTTGAAAATGTTGGGAAGGGTCATCTGTCTTTTTTTTTTAGAACCCATTGAAACCTGATTATTTTCTTTATCAGTCATTCAACATGTCAAATTTTTTTTTACATGTATTTCATTCAGATATAAAGTTGGATTACTTAAAGCTTGATAAGCAGCTCGTTTTTTGTATTACAAATGAGGCTCTTGAACTTCACTGACCCTGAAGTTGTATGTTGCAGCCAAACATCATTTACAAGCACACTCATACTTGAGTTCTAAAACATACTGGCTGGGAATTGAACATTTCTATTTGATGCTGCGGTCACGTAAGACCTGTAACACATTTCACTTACAGTAAGCCTAATTTATAAAGAGCTTATCGAGAGAGGAACCCCAAATATGTAATTGCCCCACCCGTCAACAGATGGCACTGTTCTGTCTGAGATGGTGAGGGGAGGGGAGGCAGGAGCAGCAGCAGACCCCTGCAAAGAAGGAGGCAGCTGTAATGATGGATCTAACCTTGGGAGGTGATTGTTAAGCTGCAAATGAGCTGTCGTTGGCAGTAGGATGGTAGAGACTGGGTGGAGTTGAGCCTTCTCCCCACTGAACTGAACATTAACATCACTTTACATTAATATTACAGACATTTAGCAGATGCTTTCATTCTCTGCGATATGTGTTGTAGAATAAGCTTCAGATGGTAGTTACCCCGCTCACAGAAAAACCCAGCAGCTGAACACACCTCTGATAGGTTGATTTTCTAAGGCCCCTACTTTTATAATCATCGATGTTGGAATTTGTGCCCTTGTCACATACTTCACAGGGCCAAAAAAAAATGAACTCATTAACATCCCCACATGCTGCTGAAGGAAAAGGAAAGACAAATGAGGGAGGAAATGAAAGGAGAGAGAAATGGCAACAGAAAGCAAAGAAAGAAGCAAAGAGAGAAGAACAGGAGTTTGCAGCAGATTGGTAATGCCAGGGAAAAGGTCAGCTGCCACTTCAGCACTTCTCTTTGATAAAGTGAAGGATTGGGTGGTTTGGATAAATCCTCTTTTCTCTTTATTTACTGACATGTCAAGCATTACATCAGTTAGACTATAAATGGCGTCCCGGAGGCCAGAAAGGGCAGAGGAACTGTGCAGAGAGCGATGAGGTGTAAGTTTGTAGATAACAAATGGTCCTTCAAAACTTTTGTAAATTCTTTTAGAATTACAAATACATTACTGTGACCATAAATGAAAGTCATTTCTCTCCACAAATTCTAATGGTGACAATTTTAGAATACAGTTTGACTATTTCTATCAAAGCCCCAGACTCAAATTGCTGTGTGAAAGGTCATCAGGAGAAACAACAAGAAGAAGTTAATGGGGAATAATGCATTTATTCTAAAGACTGTGAGGTTTTACACTGTGAGGTAATTTTACAAGTAAAAATAAAAAAAACTGCATGATAATCTGAGTCACTTAAAATCAAGATTTAATTTTCCTGCACTTCCTTATCCTCTGTCACACTTCACTACCTCTCCTCCTCCAGCTCAAACCAACATTACCTCCCACTATCTGTAATACCCGCTCACCACATACTGAAAGCAGATAGTAAATATTTGGGTTATTCCAGCAATAACCACAGTCCAATCCCTCCCCTGTATGATAACACGATGCTGAAAAATGCTTATAATAGGGTCTTCCAATGGCTCAGCAACAATTGCCAAAACCACATACTCAACTTTGGCACAAAAAAATATGGCTTACTCTAAGCTTTCGAAGAGTCTTTCTGCTGACTCCTCATTTCAGAACAATTTCTTAACTATCTGCTGTAATAAAAGGTGAGAAAGGGGATGAGAAGAAGCTGCTGCTCACCATGTCTGTGACTGCATGTTCATGGAAGGAATTCATTAAACCAAGAGATAACTTCATCAGTCATTCAATCAACATGTGTAAGAGTGCATCAATATCTGAAGGGGCTTTTCTGCAGTCCTTGCTCCGCTGCTTTAACATCAGTTACTTCATTTTTCGAGCAAAATGGTTGAAATTATCAATTAAATGAAAACATTGTAGAATATATAGAAGATGAAATGTAAAAGAACAGTGGATAATTGTACAGAAAGTTGCACTAAAAATAAACATTGCTCAAATAGCATTGAAGTATAACTGTCTTTGTTTGATTTGAGTCCCTGACTTCACACTGCACATGTTGATACAATGACAATGCTACTTCAACACACACATATATATTTAATTACTGTAGAACTAAATTATAATGCAGCTTAAATGATGATGCTGCAGACCTGTATAACTGAAAATGTTCTATCCTGACCTCCTTCAATCATATCTGACTACCCCTGGACTAAAGGAACATGAATAATCTTTGACACGTCTCGACTTTATGATGAATTGTTCTTTAGTGCTCATGACTTCCATAAACATACTCACATAACAAAAATAAGGAGAATCTAAGCCTTATAATGATGCGTAGCATTCCATGCTTAGAGATGTCACCAGTGACATGGTAGCATTCCACGGGCTACATATGAGGAAAATCAAAAATGAAAAACAATTTTTCAATGAGCAAGTGTCTTTACTTGCAGAAGAGTATAATATATCTGAATTATATGGTAAAATACTACCTGTGGTGGTGTTGTTAAGATGGTAAATAAATAAATAAACACACAATTACATCATCACCTAAGAAACTGGGCAAGAGTTATAAAATTTTCCTGAAGAGCAAAATGAGATCATGCCACAGACTATAACCTGGAGCTTAATGCCTAAAGATAGATCCTGCACGTTGGGAAAAACACCTCCTGGATTTGTCTAATTGGGGTGCACTTAACATAGACCTGCCATCACGTACTGCTCATCCCCCAGGGCCAGAAGGGCCTCTGAGGAGGCTCACGGTGACCTCGCTCACCGATTCCTCACCAGGCTGAAATGGGTTTAGCACTGAACAGCCAGAGTAATGTTGGTGTTGGGAAGACTTTGCTGGTTCCATATATGGGTGTGCGTGCGTGTGTGTGTGTGTGTGTGTGTGTGTGTGTGCATGGGGCTGGTGAGATATAGCGTTTCACTGCCACTGAAGCAATGCTCATACATTAAACTCCATATATCACGACTGGGTAAAATAACCTCTAGCTACTGTTTCACATACGTGCACACCAACTCTCCAAGTGAAGGGTATCATAAATTTAATACATGCACACACACACACACACACACACACAGACACACTACTGATGAGAAGGAATGCAGGGGGATTAAAAGTGAACATTTTATGTAATTAACCCTGAAAGGTGAGCTGGTGTAATGGGTTTGTCCGAAAGTGACTCATGACGCTAATGAGACTTTTAACCACAGGGCAACAGAAGGGTCACAAACTGGCTGACCTCACTGTCGCCATGGATATGTACGAGATTATGAATGCAAAGTATGACAAATAGCAACTGCACACTTCCACTCCCCTACTGCAGCTTAACATCTCGCTGCATGCTGTGTCAGAGGTCAGAGGTTAGAATAGCGAAGGAATCGCTCCATTTCAGACCGCCTGGAGACTGACGGCTCAAACCTGAAGGCATCACAAAGAGAAAGAGTGAGAAAGGAAAAGGGCAGATGGAGTTAGAAGTAATAAAGAGTTTTCCAGTTTGGTCAGATGTGAGCCTGTGGCTGCACCGCTGCTGCTCCTCCTCTGGCTGCTGTGGTCAAATGCTATTAAGGACACATTAGAGAGAGACGGATGGCCACTGACAGGCTGAAGAAAGACCCTAGCGTAGTTCTCTGGCTTACTTTGACGTCTTCGTGTTTTAAGAAGGTGGCGGTGGAGGGAGGAAGGGTTTACACGGGTAAAATTTACGCTGTGGTCTTTGTCCAGTTCCCGAGTTCATGACCCCCCCTGCCTTCTCAACAAGCAGGGCTTTGTGTTGCCTCTAATTTGACAGGCCCTGTGTATTCCCCCTACTGTTTGGCCTCTGTTTAGTTTTTCTTTCTTCTATTATTTTAGTAGTACTATTACAACAGACAGCCAACAAAACGCGTACTTAACTTGTCAAGATTATATGCCTTTCACAGCTACTTTAAAAAAAATGGCTGAAAATTGTGAAAAGTGTAGTCTGATTAAGATTGCTGAGAACTTTCTGGTAAGAGAAGGGAGAAATTTTCTTTCTATAATTTATAGAAGTGCCATGCCATTGGAAAGAAAACTCAAACTGCATACCAATTAAGTTATTTTCTCTGGTTTTGGGAGGCCCTGTGATTATTTGGGATTGAGGAGGTGCAGGGAGGCCTGTTCTGGTTTGGCCCAGAGGCCGACATCAGGCCTGAGGGATGGAGATCCTCTCCTTTGGTCCTCGTGACCGCTGATGTCTTGGGTTACATTGCCTAGAGCTGCCTCCCTTCCTGCATTGCTTATTCTGAGACTCACTTTACCGTGTGTTTATTTGTGTTTCGGGGTGTGTATGTGAGTTTAGGTTTGTGTGTTTATCTTCAAATAAATATGCAATGCTGATGTAGATACTGAGGTAGACATACCATTTTTCAATTCTCCATCAATTATTTCTGGAAAACTTTCATCGCCTGTTTAGCTCAATATTGACAGTGATCGACATCTACTAACTGGGCTCTAAGTATATGAATAATCCAGATGGAGTAAAACATACATCAGAACAAATGGAATCAAATAGTTACTCAACTCTTTTCCAGTGGGATTCAGTTAAATCATGGTTTACGTTTCAGACATTTGTGTAATAAAAACTTAACACCATCTCCAGAAAATTAAAATGATCGTGAAATAAGGACAGGAAATGTCTGGCCGAAGCGAGAAATTAAAAACCAGGAGACAAATGTAATTATTGAAATGGAACGTCACAGGGGAGGCAAGCTAAGTGGTGAAAGAAAACAGAGGGCAGTGTGGTATTGAGAATCAGATCACGGCCTGCACCTCTACCCTACATTTGGGTTTGACACGAGCAGAAGGACAACAATTTTTTTCCCAGTCAGTCCGAGTCCTTTTGCTTGAGCTCCAACCTGCTCACTTCCGTTTTGCCTGGAAAAAGTCTGCCGTGGGGTAAAGCGACAGACTGCAGCCCCACGTGACACCTGGCTTATCGTTTGGCGGCTGGCACCGCCAATCTGGGCCCCATCACGGGACACACCCTGAGAAAGAAGCCACCCGTGGCGCTGCACAGATGGGATACTATTGAGCTGGCACAATCCTTTAGTTCATTGATTCATGTTGACCTCTTGATATACTTACAACATAAGGGAATTAAATAAAAAATTCATTCATAAGAAATCATTCACACCAAGAGCACACAAATTGAAGCCTGAAAATTATTCTTTCCTGCCAAACATGAAAATGAACAGCCTGTTCATTTATGCACAATAAATGCTGTATTAGCAGAAAGAAAGATATGTTTAAAGAAACTTCTGTGGCTGCAGTTACAAGTTTCCAATTGCTGCAGGGAGAATTGATTTCAGGTCTGTATTACGTCACGTAAAGGATGGAGGTTGTTTATTCCTCTCCAACAGGGTTATTTTTGGGATGCAGACTTTTCACACACTAGGTGCCTGAGTTCATATTGCACAGAGATGCTGGAAGCCAAAACAGGATGAAGTCCGTTCCTTAAAAAACAAATGCCAAAAAAGAAACAGATGATGGGAGCAAAATAAAGCACAGATTCTGACAAAGATGTGAGTTCAGTGAGCCAATGGACTCTGGCCTGCAACCACAACACAATAGGGGTGCCCTCACTAAACCTGCCGTTCCAGTTGAATCCTGATCGTTTGTAACAAAGTATGTGATGTAATTAATTGATAATCAAGACAAACACACATCATTCTTACAATCTTATTTGGATTCATTTTGGTTGCTGACCACACAGGGATATAATGAAGAGATAGTATCAAATGTACTTTGACGAAAAGCTTTCAGTGAGTCTTCTCCACACAACGGGTGCCTTTTGTACTTCAACTGTAGATGATGCATGTATTTACAACATTCATGCAAGAATGTATGGTTCAGCAAAGTTCAGCAAACAAGGTTTTCCCACGTGGAGAAAAGTGAGTAATGCTGTACCCAGATTTCATTGTACTCTAGTGGTTTCGCAGTTCAAGATTTTTCTGCAGACCTGAGGTGATATAATGACGGGCACTCTAAAACTGCACTTAAATGTGCATTCATATTGAGAAATTGAAACCTAAGTGGGAATAATAACTCATATCAGGCGTGAACATAGATCTTTCCAGTGTCAGGGTTGCTGCAAAGGAATGAAAAAAAGCAGAGGGTTCGAGTGGTCACCAAGTGTTTCCATTATCTACACCCACTTTGCCCAGCGAGACAGAAAATGAGGGATGACTGATTATTTTACACTGCATTTCTAAGGGGGAGGGGGACAAAAAGAAGTGAGGGGGTAGACAGAGTGAGCTGCAGGAAACGCCTGAGCACGGTCTTGTCCTCCCCCTGATTTATCCTTCTCTCCTTTCAGGGCTATTGAGGGTAAGAGAATATTTTCATATTGTTTCATTAAACACTATGTGGCCTTATTTATTACTGTCTCCCCAGACAGCTGTACTATACCTGCAGTGGCAGTTTGCACAGCCCCTGACCAGACTGAAAAGGCCCATTGAAGCTCTATTAGATGAAATATGGAGCTGTCAGAATATGTGCCCCTCCGACAGTTGGGACACTGCATGAAACAGTGTGTGTTTGTGTGTGCATGTGTTTGTGTGTGTGTGCCTGTGTTGAATAAATGACCAAGTGTGATTCTAAGCAATGCATTACACAATCTGTTTACATGTATTGTGTCAGGTTACAAAGGAGTATATTTCTATGAAACTTTGCATACAACAGCGCAGGCAAATATGTCTCTGTCTTATTCAACCAATTTAGTACATTGTCGCCTCTGTGGTATGTTTGTTTTCATGCACATGGGGTCCTACATGAGCACCTGCCATTTGGCCACTTGGCTCCCTGCAGCAGTTCTGTTTAGATGGTCTGAACCACTGCAAGCCTTACATGGTGCCAATACTTCGCTGCCTCTGTGCGCGTCAACCAGGCATGTCTTCATGAATCATAAACTTCTCATCTCCTATGCAGCCTCTGGATAACCACACACACATAAACACACTCAAATTAACACCCCGGCGTGCCAAGGCCAAAACAATCTGTGGCTACTCAGGACGTTAATTTTCAGCACAACATCTGCTATCCAATAGAAACCAGGACAGTGTGCATTTATTCTCCTCCTACACATGGCTGCCCTGTTTTGACCTTGTTAGTTAGCTAAGGTCAGGTAAATGCAATTAAACTGGCAACAAGCAGGGTTTTAATAATGTTATGTTTAAATAACAGCATTTCCCACAATAATAACTGGCTTTAGTAGTCCTCGTTAAAAGGATTTCTTGAGGTAAGCAGTGCATTCTTCCATAACATAAAAACTCATTGTGGGCGGGATATAAAGGTGGATTGCATGTGTCATGTCCACCCAAAATGTACCATAGCTGTCCAGTTGACATACTGAATCTACCATCTCATTTTTTATCAAGCTGTGAATGCTGCATTATACAACAGGCACAAAAAGGTGGCTGATGGCAGCTTAGAATCAACGTAATGGGTTGTTTAGTGAGACAAAGATGAGTATCTGTCAGGGACCAAGCTGTAGGGTGATGAGAAAACAGGATTAAAGTATCAAAATTTTTTTTTAATTTACCCAAAAGAATGCAAAAACAATACAGAGCCAAAATTATGATAACTAGGCCTGTAAGGGAGGTCAATACAATATAACTGTAATGAAAATAACAGCAATTAAGAAGGTTTTAACTGAATAAACTGACATGACACAATGATAGAAGAATGAACACATATAGTGGCTTGGCCAAACCCAGTGACACACAAGGGGAAAATAAAATGGACACAACCTATAACTATGTTCCAAGCAAACCTAAATAAGACTAAATTTCCCTGATTATGCTACAGCCCATGATTCACTCTGATGAGCCGGCGCCACCATTTAACAGCCCTCCTCCCTCAACCACATCTTTTGCTACACCAGGAAGAACCCTCCCATCAGCCACGCCCCGGGAACTCAAAGAAACAAAAGCTTAACATAACAAATAATTCACAAATTAATATTGCAAGTAATTACTCTACAGTATTTAATATGTGTGCACTCCATAGAAACAGAGCAAGATTAAAATGAATAAATACCAACTCAAGTAAATGACTATTAAATGCTCATATTAAATGTGTGGTTGCCTGGAAATGAACAAGGTAAGTGACTGCAAATTAAATGACCTTTTTAATGCAACAAACTAATGAGGTAGGAAAATGTGTATTATGATTATATTAATGTGTGGCTATGGCTATCACATTATCTACGATCCTCAGATTCCTGTCTTGCAGATATTCAGATTAAGGCTGCACGATTAATCAATTTTAAATGGAAATCAGATTTTTTTTTTATTTGGACGATGTTTAAAAAAGGGTAATCGTCAAATCGAATTCATGTTTCGTGTCTCCGGGCGCACCTCCAGGCTACTGTAGGCTCCTCCTCCTAACTGTAAGAGTGGTCTCCACAGTCTTTGGTCTCCACACACCACCACAAAAATTGCATTTGCTAAGGAGAGTGAGAAGTTTGTGGCTAAAAATTGCATGAGCTAGTTGGTTGTGTGGAATTGGTACGGCTTCGAAGTTTCCGATGAAGACCAAACCATTCCTCGCTGCAAACTCTGCCTGAAGGTGGTATCTGTCAAAGACAGCAGCAGCACAACCAACTTATTTCAGCACCTCAAACATCATCACACGCCAGAGTGGGAGCAGTGTGTTGCATTGCGGGATGTACATGAAAACGCCACCACCAGCCCAAATCGAAATTGAGTTTTTAGAGAAAAAACTCGGGATTTTATTTTTGGCCAAAGTCGGGCAGCCCTAATTCAGACCTAGAAGACAGTAAACTGAGAAATATTTGTTATTGTTAATACTTTTTTTTAGTGTCTGTCATTTTAACATTATCCATATTTGCTTAGACATGATCCATGTTTGCTCAAAATCCTGCAACTGCTCTATGTCTCATATGGTTCATATGTTTCTCTGTTTTTTTTGGTTGGTTTTTTTTCTTGCCTTTTCTCTGTCAGTATATCTCTCTGTTTTTTTGTCAGTGTATCTGTCTGTTTTGCCTTTTTCTGTGTGTTGTGGGTTGGTGAGGTCATCTTGTTTTGTAAGTATATAACTATATTGTCCTATGAAAAATCCAAAATAAAATATAAAAAAAATAAAACAAAATAAAATCCTGCAACTACAGAAAAAAATGTGCCTGAGATGAGATGGGTGATTGGAATAAAAATTACAACCCATAAAAATATTGCATAACAGATGTCTGGTTTGGATTGACATTTGAAAGTTAAACAGTAAAAAATGAGGCTAACAATGCCATGGGAAAACAGTGGAAACATGTGTGATCCCAGTGGGAATCAAAACCCTAACCTTGGCAGTGTTCACACTACTCCAGTGCAAAAATGAGAGCTGTAATATGCACAAAAATAAATAAAAATCCTTTCTGTGTTGAATGAATTACAGTACATCTGTCAGCCAACTGAATCAACAAGCCAAAAACAAATGCAAGTCTCCTTTTGTGTTTGTATTTCTCACAAAAAAGCATGTGTAGCATTGATGGCATCAGTGTGAGAGGCTCAGATCAGATCAAAGAGCAGGGATGCAGTAGGGCTGTTGTAACCTATTAGATAAATGTACAGCAGATGAAAAGAAAGGACAGCCAGAGAGGAGAACGCAGAAGCAGCTGAATTACACCGATATATATTATAAAATGGCAAAAAAATTAGAAGGAAGAAGATCAAAGAAGGTGTGTTTGTGTCCATATACGACTGTGAGTATCGTCTACAAAGTTTCTCTTCATACTCTGCTCAAACACACACAGGGCACAATCTACAGTATCGTAAAACTCAACTCCCAAGTTTAACATGTATAAATGATGAGACAGTGTTTGACAGATTAGGCACATTAAGTTTGATGGGATGTAAACACGGGTAAGAGATAAAGGCAGGGAATGAGAGAGGCAGTTGCAGGGATAAAGTGGGGAGCTTGTCTCACTTTGGCCCTGTCTCTACAGATCAAGAGCTGCAGACAGCAGGGCAGCCAGGGGAAGCAATAACCCTGTCAGAACCACTAACACTCATCTGGGGAAAGTATGAAGAAAAGAAAAAGAAAACCCCTGTAAGTGAAAAATGAACTTTCCTGTGACACAGGGTATCTGTAAGTTTCAGACAGCCATGCTTCATATGCAATAAGAAATCAACTTTGACCCACTTCAACAGCTACAACTGGAAAACTACCCTAATGCTATTAACATTTTCTTTGTATCTTTGTGATGACAAGAGGAGAAGTGAAGAATAATCTTTACTTTAAGTAGCAATAAAATAAAAAAAATAGCATTGTTTTCTTTCTGTGTCTATCATTTCACCTGACTGTCTGTTTTTATTGCTCTCTTAAATGTCTGAGCTCATTCCTCTGCTCCTTTTCTCCTACTTTGAGCTCAGTGATGCACACACAACAAACACTAAAAAATAAAAACATATCTTCAAGCAGTCCACAGATGATATGTGCAAGGCACTTTGTCAAAATGACAGCTGAAGAAAGTTATTATAAAGTGTTTCTGACACAAGCAGAAAGTCCAGTGACTCATCATTCGATACACTAATATGGATCACATTGCAATTTTCAAGTCTTTGTCATTCTGTCCAGCACTCAGCTGAGATTACACCAATGGGAATGCAAAATATGGGTTTAGTAAAGTTATAATGACCACACATACAGAAAATGAGAATGAAAAATAAATATGTATGTTCATTTCAACCCTGAAAAAATCAACAAACCTCAACTGTGTGTATGTCCAATATTATTAGTGTGTTATAGTTAATTTGTCCTTTATAATTGCTGTTAACAATAAAGTTTAATTGACATGGTCTACGAATTTGTATTAATCCTTAACCTGAAGCCAGAAATATAGAATGCAATACCACACCATTCCATATTTACTTTAACAGCATAATAAAACAAAAAGCTAGAAGCTCCAGTAGTGTCTTCAAGAGTGATGGTTATTCATCTCATAAAGAAAGCACTCAGTTTATGTGGAGATTTATATGGTGACCCTCATTAGCCGTACTAAACTGTATTAAGTCTCCGCTTATATGCATATACACACATACACATATATATGTGTAGTGTTTAGTTCATATACCATTTTGTTACTGACAACAACCAATAATAAGTAAACTAATATAAAAGTGGACTATTTAGTTTATACACAATGTTTTATCACATTAACACAAGCCTAACAACAGCAAATGCATTAAAATATGAATTTTAATAATCACAATGTTATGTAGCCCAAACTGATTTCTTTCTGAATAACTGCTAGTCTTCACCCTTGAAGCTGCTTCTGCTGTTAATCTGAATTAAATATATGGTGGTTGCATGGTTGTATTCATCACTGAGCACAGCCCATTCTCTTTGCTCCGCACTGATGCAATCACTTTTTTGTTATGGGGGATTAATGCGAACAACTGCTGTTGTGTTGCTGATGTTATTTGTGCCGTGGTTGTTTTGTCGGTTATTATCACTATATTGTATCTTTATAATTAGCATTATAGATGTTATTGTCACTATTATTGTTGATATTTTCTTGTGTGAGGGTCTTTGCCACCTTTATTTTTTCTTCACCCCCTTCGCTCTCTCCTTCTTTCTTCTCCCTTTCTTGTCTTTCCCCGTTTCTTCCTGTCAGGTCCGGCATCAAAATGTGGTTCAACAAAACTCAAAATAAATACAGTAGAATATCAAGGAGAGCCTTAATAAAATATAAAAAAATAAAATTAAATAAAATAAAAATTAT
>JAPQRQ010000005.1:36439276-36468786 GCA_037367365.1 Apogon talboti | reverse complement strand
TTACTTGTCTTGTCCAGCATAACATAACAGCACAATATATATATGGTGGTAGGTTGTTCCAGGTGAGCACAGCACTGTTATCTTTAAACCAATTGTTTTTGGTAAATTTGGTAATGATATTGGCAACCCTCCTACACTGACTTCATTGGAATATAAAACCAATGTCATAGGTCATAGTCGTTGCCAAAATATTTTCCTGTTGATTATGTTGCAATCACCTGAACAGCTTCACCTAATGAAAGATTTCAACATGCATTCATGTCTTCATTATTGCATGTTTTCTTTTATCGCTGAAACATCTGGACATCACAAGCACTGCAGTGGAGATACATCCCATATTCACAGATTCAGATCATAGTAAACCCACTGATCGCACTAATACTGTCACAGTACCTCACTACGGAACATCCGCCCCTATGGATTAAGTAATATAAGTTTAAAGGTGATTAACACTAGGGGTGTGACTGGGTTACTGCTGGAGCACACTTTAACCTTGACCAGTAATGACCTGCCTGCAATAAATGAATAACAACTTCTACCACCAGCTTTTAGATCAATCCAAAAATTCCCTCTCAGCTACAGTGCTTACATTGGGCCTCGGTTTTTAACTGGTAAAATCCGTTTGAATCTAGGATTTACTGTTTCAAACAGTTTGCTCCCACAAGAAGAATTCATTAAAGGACACATTGGAACAAGGACTGTCCCAGGATAATTAACCAGGTTTCACTTGCGAGGGATGAAGTTAGGGCGGCGGAGGATGGAACTGTCAAGCCAGAATAGGGATTTACGCTTATTGATTTGATGGAAGGTTCAGCTGCAGGTCAGCTGGTGATACCTGGGGAAAATCTGATAAAAGGAAGGCAGGATATAACTACATGCAATGCCCCACCATCCACTTGAAACAACACTCCTGACAGAGGGGTTTCATCATCGTGCTGTTAAGAGGCAAGATTCAGCAATGGCTCAGAAGCAATTTCTCAAAAGTTTAACTGCTGCAAAGTAGATGTCGTTGAGTAAAGCCTAATTCAGAGTTAAAATTCATAAGCTGAGCTGAAATCCTACCAGTTTACACCAATGCAACCAGATAACACAGTGGATTGTTTCTAACACCATCCTTTCAGGCTTTTTGTGCGATCTCAAAATGAGAATACTGATACTGAGTCAGTACAAAGTTGGAGTTCCTTCATAAAAGCATAATGACGGCTGAAAAACCAACCCTCATATCTTAAAAATGAACTGTTTTGAGAAAACTACAAAAAACAAACAAAAAACAAAAAAAACTTGCTGTTTTCTTGCAGAATGTTATTTGGTAACAAACCATAATAAATAATACACTGTTTTTGGATTCTATTACTTTTTGCAAATAGAATTCTGCAAGAAAACAACAAGATATTTAGCATTTTCTCAAAAAAGTGCATTTTTCAGATAGGAGGTTTTGTTCTTCAGCCATCGATACGTAGACAACACTACTTATCAATATCAATATATTCAGAAAAAACACTATATTCTAAAACCAACAACCAGAGATGAAGAAGTTGAAACAAAATAACGTACAGTTCACAATGTAATTAAGACCAGTTGCTGTCATGTCCCTGCTCTCCTTTCCTTATTCCCAGCCCAAATGGCCAAAAACTATATCTTAAAAATAAATAAATAAATAAATAAATAACTAAATAAGCCCCTCAACGTAGACGACTGAAGGAAACTTCACTGTTTTGGGTCTTGTTGACCTTTTCAGTACAAACATAAATACACACTGAATGAATGACAGCAGTTCAGCTACAGCGCTGCATGAATATGCACAGCTCTAGGTGTGCTCATTAAGTTATGCACATACTGATTATAGGCTTAATTTAGTATTTTAGTCACAGTTAGAAATTTGACATAACAATGTTAATTGCTGGAAAATTACTTAAGTCCAATTATCATCAAATCATTGTTTTGTCTGTAAAGGCAAACAATTGCACATGCTTGTATTAAATCGTTTTACGCAGGTGGATATTTATGTATCTGGATGGTTACATCAGCAGCAACAAACCATGTAATCAAACCTATTATAGCACTGTGATACATCCCCTTACATTATAACAGCATTCAGACTGAATCCAAACATCTCTGACACAATCTAGTGTCACAATTACAAAGGTAATAATGCACATATATTGAACGATAGTTACCCTGGGCTTTATTACTCCCTCTCTCTGTACATGTGAGATCAAATAGTCATTACACTTCCCACAGGATTGACTGTTGAGCTAGAGGCAGGTAATTTTCTCCCAAGTAGGCCTATTTTCCAGGTGAGCTCCACTAAACAGCATGAAAGGTCGTCTGATTACTCACTTGGGTGACTTTTTGCCTCCAGCATACTACACTGCGCTACACACGACCTCTTCACCTCCCATTCAGCATCAGCATCTTTCACCTGCCAACACCGCTTACAACCACAACATTCACGGTGCACGGCTTGAATGAAATCTCTTTCTGTTTGCTGATTCTTTATTCAGCAGTTGCAGTCGGAGGAAGGCTAAGCACTCGAGGATCTAAAACACAAGGCAACCTGACCCCCACACATACACCCCATTTCTCTCAGACTTCCTCCTCCCTCTTTTTTCATGAATTTTAATCACCTTACAAGCATGACATTAACCTTTTCGTACAGCAAGCAGCCGTCACATCCTCTCATGTGTGACCTGTGATCTACGCTGCCTGTGGTTAATTTAGGGTGGCAGAGGGTGGTCCCCTGCCAGAGGATAGAGGTGAACAACCAGGCATGAGACAAGTCCCTTGGCACCCACCTGAAGATTAAATGCTGAATCTCTAACATGCTTGAAATAACAAGACCTGAGCCACGCTCCAAATACCTTAGCGGAATAGATTGCGTCACTGGCGGGGTGCTAACAGCCATAGCATCCTGCTCAGGCTGCCTCCGCTGTGTAATCTCAAATGCCTTAAAGAGCATCAGGTAAACTCCTTAAATGAGCTTATCTGGAGTGATTTATTTATTGAAATGCTAGTCCACAGAATAAGCTCCATTACTAAACAACAACAGCAGCAGAGATTGGTATGGATCAGATTTATAATCCCCTCAAAATCTCTGTACAAAAGTAAAGGCATTACATTAGACAGAGGAGTCAGGAAAACAAAGGAGGAGGAGCAGGAAGAAGTCGACAAAATTGAAAACAAGGATGTCATTTATTTAACAGAAGCTGATCTTTGGATGAAAATTGGATGGGGGGGAGGGGGGAGGAGAGACTCTACCGTTCTTGAGTAACAAGGTAATTTCCTTCAGGGTTTTACACAAATCAAACTCTCAGAGGACTACACAACAACAAACAGAAACACTACCTCTGTATTAGAACTCAACTAAAGTTTTCTTGTTCAGTGATAGAGGTCGGAAGTAACCGCGGCTCAAAAGCCCACGGGAAACAAATACCGACCGGTGGGTGATGATGAGCCCAATTGAATATAGATTATACTAATTGCATTACAACGGGGTGGATTAATCACTGTTTGAGAGACATGAGGTAAAAAGGTGAAAGCTGAATGGTTAGCGGGTGATAATGAGCACCAAGGAAACAGCTACTCCATTTCACTTTCATCCGAATAACTATCACATTTTATACCACATTAAATAAATGAACATTAGTCTCTCACTGTGACTCTGGTGCAAGAACGTGCTAAAAAATTTATTTGAGAATATATGAAAGGAATGAGACACAGAGCAAGAGTTGAATCCCTGACTGCATAAAGAGCGTCCGTCTTTTTCACTGAGCGTTTAGCCTCCTGCTATACCGTGTGCATGTCAATTTTCATTTTCCTCTTTTTTCTTCCTGAGAGTTATCCCCCCTTGCGTTATGAAACATTGTACAGATCCTTAAAATGGTTTAGATCTGTAAAGGCTAAATTGATTCTTAATCCTTTTCTAGCATGCATATTTGTTCGGCTGTTTCCTGCGTCTTACTACAAAGGAGGCGTGTTGGGAGGAGAAGATAATCAGGAATCCCAGTGTGGTATGGCTGTACTTTGTTTAGAGCCTTGAGGCAAAAATACCCGTAAGAGGACATAAAATTAAAGCTGAAGAGGTTTAAAAGGCTCCTGTTCATTGAAATGCACTTTGTTGATTTTCCCTGTTGCCTTTCATTCCCGATAGGTAGACAACAGTACTTTGCCACATGGGCTCTATGTATGTGCACGCTGGACTTTCCCTGGACTGTAGTCATCGAAAATGCTTACTTACAGTACACTGGGAACATTTAACACCTAACTTTGCAACATTATCGTGGAGAACATAGACTATATATTACATGGGACAAAAAGGAGAAGGATCATATCATATGTTTAAGCTTTTCTCCAGTCTACACACTAACCACAGAAACACTCAAGAGCCCACTAAAGCATAGATAAATGTGAATAACCTATAGTCTTTAGGGCAGTTTCCTGAAAGGTTGAATCACTTAAACAGATATTGTCATCGTCAAGCTGCCGTTTTAGTGCAGAGTAAAGATTCAGACTGACCTTGTGGACATGACTTCGTAAATACTACGCACCTTTGATCAAACCAGCAAAGTCGGGGAGTCAAGATCTGCGCTTCCATGCCGGGGGGACAGAAACGGCTGCAATATATCACCTGCTATCATGTCACCATTGCCTTTTATGAGGAGTGTATGAGCCCTTTTATGGAGTCTTGCAGAAAATACACTGCTACTTTTATTCTGCAAGGTCATTTACCCACCGGTAGCACAGCATGTGCATCATCCATTGCAGTTTTCTGAAACTGGATAAGTAGGCATCATCATGCATTATTAAACAATAGTAGTCTATCAAACCTGGCTGACTCCCCTGGGCAACTTTCTGACTTGTCCTACATGTAACGGAGATGCAGATAACTGTTAAGTATGAGAGGGAAGCATAGCTGAGAGGAGATGCTCTTTATCTCTTGTCTCTCCGGGGATTGGCAGGATAGCGCCATTCTTCACAGAAACTGTTGGCAATATTAACTGGAGGAGAGAAGGTGTGATCAACACATCTGCCACTCACAAGCCTGAGCATGGTCCCAGTGTGACCACCATCTGCCCAGGCTTATTTTGAAACCTGAAACTCAATTACACTGGTCTTTGATTCCCTCCACAGAATGTACAATGCACATGGAAGATGGCCAAAAAGAGCATTTGCCCTCTAATGGATTCAGGAGCTGTGTTTGGAGGGCAGGCAGTAGGGTACAGCTACAGGTGAGAGGCTGTATTATAAAAAAGATGGTTTTAATCTTTACCCTGAAGCACTGGAAATGCATTAGCGCAAGTGTAGGGCGAGGAGTGGTTATCTGTTTGTTCCACTCTCATTTTCCCAGTCAAAGCTACACGAAGGCTGTCTGTTCTTCCTTTAGGGCAAGAGGGAAAATGAAAAGACATTGCTTAGATGGATGGAGACTGAAACTTTCCTTAAACTTCTATGTGAGCCTTGTGTCGAACTCATCCAGTTCATATAAAGAGACAAAGTGAAAATACCCATCTAGGTTCTGCTCAGCAAGTAACAAATGTTAAGTCAGTATTACATTAAAAGATTAAAGCTTGAAAATATGCACTTCACTTATCCTGCAAGTTGGAAAAGAATAAGTATATTTAACCTTTCTGACCTGATAGAGTTATTCTACTGGTGAACAATGAGGTACTCTTGAAATGAGCAGATAAATGCATAATATTTATACTGAACATGCAGGAGAATATTTTTTGTTTTGTTTTGGTGTTTTTTTTTTTCAGAACATTTTTCTGAGCAAAATGAATGGAAAGAAATAGCAAAACCATATGCAGTTAGAGATGCTACATAACCTTGAGGAAGCATGAAAAACACCACATGAGGATCTACCATGAAAATTTACATTGAGTTATGGAAGCTTGTGAAATAAGGACTAATAACACTGACAAAACTGAAAAATGACATAATTGTTAGATGCAAAAAAATATATAAATGATGGAGTAAATTATAGTTTCCAATAGACTTGGCTCTGTCTTGCAACTTTTGTCTATCAACTATAAATCACAGCAAAGGCCCGGACACAGTAAATTGTTCTGACAGAAGACAGGCTTGACTGAGTCAGGGGACAATGAAGTCCAAACAAACAAAATAACACTGAAAAGGTCAAAGCCCAGAGACAAGAGGCAATACTGCACAGGTTATAATTCTGATTATCAACACTAGCAGCACAGATAGCAGGAACGCCCTGATATAGAGTTAATATAAACTGAAAAAGATAAATAGCCAGTTGACATTTTGCCATTTATAACCCTTTTCATGCTCATGCAGTATATGAACACTAGAGTGACAGGTTCCAACAAGATGATGTATGTTTAAAAACAGCAGCTATTTCCAAGCCTGGGAAAAAATGTTGGATGAGAAGAGTCTCCTGAGCAAGACAGCTCAGCTACACCAATGTCCATCAGGGGAACACTGATGTAAAACAACTGCAAACACAATACTTATACATATTAGGAATACTAAATCACCCAGAAACTAAATTACAAGAAAATCAATACTGTATTTTGTTTTCAGATGAATGTAGAGACCTTTGTTCTAGAACAGGGTGATTATTTTCACAGAAGCCTTACATTTTAAAATACTTCACACTTCTATCTGTCCTGTTCAATCAGATCTTACATTGGTTTCCCCAGAGCACCACTACACTGTTTAGTCTCACTGTGTTCTGCAGGAAACTGCAGACGTGAGCTGTTATGAGGAAAAATGGAATCTATTCTTGGAAGTTACCAGAGCAATGAATGGACAAAACATGAAGGTTTTCCAGTGACACAGCAAATGCTTATTGTCATGATAAATTATTATCTACAGACATTTAATGGCTATGACATCTTCTGTTGAAGGGTGAAATATAGCAGGTAGGTTTGTCATTGTCAATCAAAGTTAACAATGTTTTTTATAGGATTTTCTTGGTTATTCAATTTGCTGTTTGATTTATAAAATGTAAAAAAAGATAACAACTATTTCCCAAAAAGACCCAGATGATGTCCACAAATATGGTTTACTCTAGTAGCTAAAAAGACATTCACGTTGCTGTCAAAGCTGATTAAGAAACCAGGAAATATTCACCTTTAGGGAGCTAGAATTAGAGACTTTTATCATTTTTTTCCCTAAATCACTGAAACTGAACTGTAGTTAATTGCCAAGTTAATACCTGACAGCTAATCAATTAATTGATTCATTCTTGCAGGCCTAAAACATAGAGAGCAACACACATACTGTACACTAAAAATTCCAAAACAGCCAACAAATACACCCTGGAGTCATTGATCCCTGTAATTAGCTTCATTGGCCTGCTCTGCTCAGTCCCATCAGGGCTGTACCACTGTTTGCAAGGCACTCTTATCATGCCAGTCAGCTTGGCATCTGATATCTTCCCTAATTAAAGTGGAGCCATCTTGGCAGGTGTCTGTATAATGAACACCCAGGGTCTCACGCTTATTCCCACCATGCTGGGTAGCACTGACTCATGAGGTTGGACTATCTGCATAATGGGGTGTCGATTTGTCGATGGGCATAGTGAGGGAGGGAGGGCCTGAGAGTGATGAGTGCAGGTGAAAATGCTCAGAGTGATGGGGGGGGGGGGGCACAGGGGTGTACCACTGGTGACTATGAGCAGTAGATAGTAATTGGACTGAACAAGTGCCAAGCACAATTTTAGGAGCAGGAGAAGACGGGCGTGGTGATGGGCTGACTTTGGGGCTGCAGGACGGCTGAAACATCCTGACTGACAACCCACTCGCAGATCCATTTCCCTGCCTGTCAGACGGTGAGCGAGGCACAATGTCACTGCAGCACCTCAGTCACCTACACAGATCCTGTCCTTCTGCCAAAGCCAGTTGGTTGATTGTCATGTTGGAGGAACCCTTGTTATAGACTGTGTATAGAGGGACGGGACAAGTACAAGTATCCTACTCAAGTTAATGTCTCAGTCTAAACCCCATCAACTCTGCTGCTGTTATTCCTCATTATTAGATTCTACTATCTGAGGTTTTTTATTAGAGCATCTACTGTATCATAACCATCAGAAAAAAGTACACATTTCCTATTTTCTTCTTAAATCTTTTACGTTTTTAGAATATATATATATATATATAATGTATTCTTATATTGTTCATTATTTTGCGAGGGATTCTTAATAGTAGCTTTTGATGCCTAGTGTTGGAATACCATTAGCCTGTAAATAAAAACTGAGCAGCATGTAAGTGAGCTGTCAATCACACCTGTCACTCACTGTCAACATGGCAGATCTGAAAGCCTTTTATTCAGCCTAAGATCTTATTAACAGAGCAGTCGTTTCTGATATCACATATCCAGTGCACCTATTACAACCCAAAATGATTAAATGACTCCTGGAATTAAATGACTGACTGGCATTACAACTTACCTCACGGCACAAATGCATGATGCTGATGAACATAGTAAATGTCTGCTCTTATGTACAAGTGTAGTTTGGAACCGAAGTCTATAAAGGGGACAATATGACACATCTGAGCTTTTCCAGGACACTAGGAGTCAAGGAACATGGTGTCAGTGGATAAATGGGTGCTTTCACTGCTGCAAAGACAAAAGAATCAACATGAATCAGTGGAAAGAAACACTCCCACTGTTTCAAGATCATACTGTTGAAGAAAATGAGCTTCATTCACTGCGCAGTGGAGTCTAACACCAACAAAGCAGCCAAATTCTGTCTGCCAAGGGAACCTGTGATGACCTGGGCTAATTTAGACAACAATGGGGAATGTATTCTAAATCATGGGTTAAAGAGCAACAATTGCAACTGTATTCTGAATGTTTACTTTACAATTGAAGTTACAAACAGCGCAAGCATCTTAGACACTACAGATTAAAGAACTGAAGTAGAAGTATTGGCTTCCACAATACCCACTGAATACTACACTGCCCGGCCAAAAAAAAGTCGCACATGCAGTATTTCACTGTACCAGCTTTGGTTTTGATTACAGGAGACATTCACAGGATTTAACTGAGCAAATAGTACAGATCCTTCCATTGTTAAGTACTGCAGTGGTTAATAATGTTTCAGCTGGAACAAGTTATTCAACTCTAACTGATGCAGTAAGTGTCCTCTCATGTCTTTAACATAAAAAAGATTGGACAATGCCAGGACTGATCAGGGTCATCAGGCTCGTGACAGAATGGGTCAGAGAGAATGAGACATCATTTACACACATGGATTATCCTCCATAAAGTCCAGACTCTAATGTGGGATGTGATGAAGAGTTGATGTAGGGGTCTGATTCTCCATCATCAATAATCAAAAATTAATGCAACTATGGATGGAAAAAATATTAGGAACCTTTTTGTGACACTACATAAGCATTATGTGGCAAAAAACAGTGTCACAGTGAATGTCTCCTGGAATCAAAACTAAAGAGGGTGGAGTCAAATATGGCATATGTGACTTTGGCCGGACAGTGTGTATGTACTACTCAAGCTTCATTAAACTGGTTGGCCATATGTTTGTTTGAAGCCACAGTATTTATAGCAGTAGCACTTTTTACTGTTTTTAATCTCTTAAAGCCCCTTACACATTTACATTTACAACCTCCAGAGAGATTATACTCTGCTCTTACCTGGCAGTTGATTTCTTCTATGTAAGATGAAAATATAACATGGTAGGTTTAGTCTCCATGGCACTAGGAGATAACCATTACATTAGTGCAAGCTGGAACTTTGTGGTTTCTCTACAAAGTTCTAGTGCAGACGGCAATTAATTAGCTGTGGGTGGAAGGGAGAGCGCAGGCAAAGAGAAATGAGAAATCTCACCCAGTTTATTCAGTGTGTGAATGTTAATTGCCTGCTTGTTTAGAAATCATTAATGGCGAAGAGTACCAAAGCAGCTCTGGCTCAGGAGATTGTTCCCCTGCAGAACACAGAAACCCAAAACTGTCTCCAGAATAATGAGCTGGAAACCGACGTTAACAACGCTCCGTCTCCCTTGTTCGACTTGATCATTTTTGTCATTAATCAATATTGACTGCTTAACAAGGCAACTCATTTATCTTTGTGTGAAGTTAAGTAATTGGTCCCTTGTCTAATATATTATGTTTAAAAATGTCTTAATTTCTAAGTGCAACAAGGCCTCACTCGTTTCCAAATAGTCAAATGACTTAGCATTATTATCGTCTATTTTTGGCAGAGACACAAAACCACACAGCTTCACAAAGAAAGTGGGAGATAGACTCAGAAAAAAAACACTTGTAGATTATGTGTGGCTGTAAACAGAAGCACACAAAGATAGGGCTGCATAATAACACATCGACAACACAATCTTGTCAGTTTCCATGCAAAAAGTGTGTCGAGAGTGTCAGTGAGTCACTTTTACACAATTTTCTTGTAATTTAGCTTTTTATTGTGTTTGTGACTGTTGAGTCTTTTCTCTAGTTCTTTTTAAAAGGAATAAATATATAAATGGGGACTGGTATATCCTTCAGATAGCAGGTGTGTGTGAATTGTACTGTTATTGATCATGCATTTAGACCATTTTTAAAAATCCTATATTGTATGTACATCAATCATCTGTAACATTGACTACTGACAGGTGAATGGTATTAATTTTGATTATCTCATTACAATAGGAGCTGTCAGTGGGATATATTAGGCAGGAAATAAACGTAAATCTCAAAGTTCATGTGTTGGAAACAGCAAAAATAGCATGGAGTAGAACCTGAGCAACTTTAACAAGGAGTAAATAGTGATGGTCAAATCATTGGGTCAGAGCATCCCCAGATCTCGCTGTTCATTCCGAATGTAAAGTGGTTATTACCTACCACAAGTGGTTTAAAGAACAAGCCGATCTCAACCAATCCAGCATCTATGAGAACAGAAAATTATTACCACCTGTCTAATATTGTGTAGGTTCCCTTTTTCCACAAAACCAGCTCTGACCTGAGACCTAGACTCCACCAGACCTCTGAAGGTGTACTGTGGTGTCTGGAACAAGATGTTAACAGCAGATCCCTGAAGTCCTGGAAACAGAGGTGGGGTCTCCATGGATCAGATTTATTTGTCCAACACCTCCCACAGATGATCAATTATCCTGAGATTGGGATGTCCTTCCTTAGTCCATCTTTGTTTGGTACTAACCACTGCAGACCAGGAACACCCAACCAGACCTGCAGATGTGGAGGTGCTCTGACCCAGTCATCACCATTACAATATGGACCTGGTCAAAGTCACTCAGTTGCTTATGTTGCTCATTTTGCTGTTTCCAACACATCAGTTTTGAGGACTAAAGGTTCAGTTGCTGCCTAATATTTCCAACCCAGTGAAAGTGCCGCTCTAATTAAATAATATTATTACCCCGGCTCCTCTCGGTGGTTCAGAATGTTACAGCTGTATATTTTAACAACATGCTGCAATCTCTGCCACTACTCTCAGTCATCTTTTACTATCTATAAGCCAACAGTAGGCTTGAAAAATAAAAGACAGTCAGTCACAGGGGGATGTGCTGTAAATTGTACGGTGTGGTTCTAACTGTTGGTGGCAGTAGATAATAGATACTGTTTGTGGACTGATTAACTGTTTTTCAACTCACAACAGAAGTGATGGTGTTGGCTCTGCAGCCCCAGGCAGTGTGAGAATTTAACGTAGACGATATTTAAATAACTATCGGAATTATGTGAATCTTTTATTTGATTGATGTTTTTATGAAGCCCCTTTTAAATGTGTCTTTTGCATTAATGATTAATTGACTGTATTGCGTTAAATCCCTATTTTCGCCTGTAAAATATCCTGCCTTTTGATTAACTGCTTTATAGTTTATGTCTTTTGAGGCTTTAGTAAAGCCCAGCACTCCACAACTCTGAAAAGTAATAAAAGTTGAGGAAAAGAAAAAAAAGATGCTCCAGTTCACCTATATATTTCACACAAACATCCACATCTTTATGTTTGACCTCTGAGAATGACTGTATTTCCACCCCTGAAGACCCTGTGAATCTGCTTTCAATAGAGGCAACTGTGCATTAATATATTTCTAAGCTTTCACAGAAATACTTTCTACTTTTCTTTTCTCATTCTGGCAAAAGGCCACATTCACAGCAGCAGAGATCATATAAGTGATAGCTCCCTCTACATCATAGTTCTTTTTGTCAGTCTTCATCATCGCCTCCAGCTCTTCTTCCCTCGCACTTAATAGGTGGCACAGACGCTCAAACCATTAGTCTGTTCTTAGTCACACTGTAAAACTGATTGCAAAATGAGGGGAATTTTGGATAATTGAAATGACACCATTACAACACTTACAGTATCTACAAGGGATTTTGGAACTAAGAAAGCCTGATAGGAAATGCTCATTTTGGGAAACACATGGATCAGAGGCTACAGGGACACACACACAGGTGAAATATAAATGAGTTACCCATGTCTTTTCCAGGTTGAAAACCCACTGTGGAAGTGTCAACACCACATACGTCTGGTTGTGATGGTTTGCGCTCACTAATTAGAGGCTGATTTCTTTCGTTTGCTTTTCAAAATTATGAAATCTACCTACATTAGCAAAACAATAAATCAAATCACTGTTTTGTTTTTAGAAAGGACTCTTGTCTTCCCTGAGCTAAAAAAAACCCCTGAAAATTCAAAATGTGTTGTATTTTAGCTCAATGTGACTGTCTTCAATTTAAGTGACTATATAAATGAAAGTGGTTACAATGAAATATTTGATCGTAGTTTCTTGGGGAAAACTTGTGGCTAAAGTTACCTTTATTAAAGATAACCTTAGACGATTGGTTCAGTTTTCTAATGGCAGTTTTATTTATTATTTGGGGTAATTTAACAGTTTTTCAGTATCTCTACATTTCACCTTCAATGTAAAGTAAAAAAAACTCCAAAAAACAGCTCATCTATTATTTCTATAAGAAGAATGTTATAACAAATGAAGTTAAATACAATATGTTGCAAAATATCGCTTAATCCTTAAAGTCCTAGATCTATATCTTTGGCGACTTCCTAATGAAGTAATTGTGAAATGAAATGAAGTGATTTATCACCATCATTTTAATAGTATCCTCTGCACTTTGCATTTTTCAGTGAAAATCAAGGGTTTTCTTCCCCGTATTTCATTTGCTGATCATGTAGAATTTCATAAAAGATGAGAGCAAATTCAAAGATTATTACATCAAAACAGAAAAGACTGAAGAAAAAAATCACTTTTTCAACAAAATATACGACTAACTGAACGTAAAAACAAACTTCTATATATTTGTAATACTACATGGATTTTGTTGGTGAATCAATGTTGCAGAAGAAGACGGTAATGTTTCCATGTTCACTACGGAGCCTCTGAATGTCCTAATGTAACGTTGAAGAGCTGAGAAGCTACATTTTACCTGAATTGTTTTAATTGACAGGATCAGTGGACTATCTAACGTTTTAAATCCGTGGATGCTTTAGTTCACCACTGGTTGTTTAAGTTTTAGAGAATTAAGAGAACTCACTCAAAAAAAGCTATATACTGTAGATATATAATCAGAATGAGATGATCTTCCTTTCACATAGAGTGTAGCTATGAATGGCTCTGTGGAGCGGCATTCATCATCGGTTTTACAAAGCTGCATTCATAAAGCATTTCCTGGACCGCAGATGTAGAACAGAACTGTAACAGTCATCCTGTAAACAGCAGGGCAAGAGGGAATTTTTGTTGGACAAATAAAAACAAACAGCAAAAACGACACAAAAAAGATCAAGAACAGCCTCTCATATGGTACACAGAATGATACTTGTGGAGAAAATTGGATGCTCATTAAAGACAAAATCAATGGGAAAGGTTGTGGACAGTGCAAAACAAGTATTCCTCAAAAAAAAAAAACAACTTGGCTAGGTTTTTATTCTCTATCCTCAGCTTCGTGTGAAAGTGTTTGCACTTGCTACACAGGACACATGTGATCCCAGTCCAACACAAAACAAGATCAAGATTGCTGCAGTTCTTTCAGTGATTATTACATAACCTTCTTTCTTGTACAACAAGCTGTAGAGAAGTTTAGATGGGAAAAATAAAGCCAGCATTGGGTACAAAGAGGAGAAAACAGCACTGGCTGAGGCATCAGCATAAACAATAAACCCTGCTGCCAGGGTGACAGCGCTTCTTTCACTACCTCTTTGTCCTGCTGTGCCTTCTAACCCTGTTGACAAGATGCCAAAGCCCAGTGCTGTGTTCATTCCCCACAGCGATGTTATACAGCTCAACACATCAAATGCCCTATTTTTTTTTTTTTTTGTTCCTTATATCTTAACTCCAGACAGAAGGTGCTGCCTAATACAAGCACTTGTCATAAAAACAATCTCTCTTTGCAACCAATCCCAAAAACAAACACGGGCTATTTTTCAAGTGAGCACAGTCTGGGTTTGTGGAAGACATTTTTCTTTTGCTTTTACACAGTATATGTCATCAAATTCACCAATCCATCATCACCTAAGTCTGTAAGAATGTTAGCTCGGGCTACAGTTCCCAGTGAAGTCAATCTTCTCTGTTTTTCTACGAGGCAGGCAGGATACACACAGACATACCGAGGGTGTCCTAACTCCTGCAGACGTGTTTAACAATTCAAGCCTGTGTATGGATACAAATATGAGGATAAACCCCAAACCTGCAAAAACAAGCCAAAGGTTACATGAGCAGTGAAGACAGGAGCAAAACACTGCAGAGAAATCACCGGTGATGGGTAAAGACATTCCTGACTTCTAGGTGAGAGATTAGTCCTGACTAAGCCTCATAATGTTTCTGAGATACCTCGTGACTGACGAAACTTTACCTTCAGACTTAGTTTTCTGCCTTTTCTTCCTTACCCCCCACAGTTTCACTCCTGACAAGCTTGATTTTGAGGGGGAATTTTTCACTTCATGTACTCTGAAAAATTCATGATCTGCTACAGCATGAGCAGCTGGATGTTTCTCAAGGATGTGGGGTTTATGAGGCAACACAAACTTTCCAGTGTTTTATGTAGTTAAGCCACAAACTGCACTGCAGGCCTATCACTGCACCATCCACTAAAGTTATGTATTTGACCATGCGGCGACTATGCAGAGGGTTTTATGCAGACTATTTGCATTCGAAGAAATCCTACATGTTAGCGTGACATTACTCTGGTGCAAGAACAGAAAACCTTAGGGTTTAAATATGAACATGGTCTGAAACCTCATGACCCAGAAGACATTAACTAGTCACCACAAAAGTCACAGCACCGCCATTACGGACTTGAAAGTCAGGCGGAACATTCAATGAACTTGAACATGACCGTTTTGTGTTAATAGTCTGAACACACACGGTTCCTGTGCACCTCGGTGGCCTTTTTAAATGTAATTAAGTTCCAAATTTATTCATTGGCTTCAAGTGTGAATGAATGCAAAGGACACAGAAGGTTGAATATGGAAGATGGAATGAGCAGGAGGGGAGGATGGGAGATAATTCTCAGAAGAACCTGAGACACAGGTTAGAAGTGATTGAATCAGAGCTGAAACAGAGAATATCTGATGTGTGTATGTGTGTGTGTGTGTGTGTGTGTGTGTGTGTGTGTCCTTTAGAAACAGTGAGGATTAACATCTTTGCAAAGCCAAAGGATCAGTGTGACATTGCAAAGGTGTGCCACTGTCATTTTCACAGCGCTCTCTCTCTCTCTTTGCCTCCTCTGGGTGTGAAATATTCACCAGATACCACATGAAGGTTTCCACTGTAGCAGGAGAGTTTCTCTAATTGGTTACATTGGTCGAGGCAGAAATAAGATAACCAAGCAACAAAGTCAAAACCTCACAACAACATCCTCTATATATGATCAATTTAGTTCATTTTCCATCATTTTTACCCAAGGTGTTCTTACTGGAAGTTATACAACTGATAGAGGATACATTGTTTCTTCCAGTTCATGAGTACATGATTCTCTCAGTAGCATGGTTTCTTTCCTTCCAAATATTACAGTATAACAGGCGTGTATGTGGTTATGTTTGGCAGTACTGTAGCAACTGTAAAAAAAAAATAAAAAAATTAAGATTGACTGTACTTTAACAATGCAAGTATTTCAATATTAACATTATAATTTATTTATCTAACTAAATTCAACCATCATACAAACAACTGCTTCATCCCCCAATGCCTAACGATACCTGTATGTCACAATGTCTGTCAGTGTTGTCAATGTTGTCAATTTCTACAAAACCTGTCTTTCCTGTGTATGAACCCTCTGACACAACCCTAACAAATCAACATGTGTCCATCACATGGACTCATGCATTCTTTGAGTCTCGTGAGAAAGTGAGGTTTTGTTCGCAATCTGTGGTTTTCTTCTAAACAGACAGCGTGATTCTCCATAAACAAAAACAAAAATGTGCCATTTAAATATATCTTGTGTCTATTGTTCATATAAAAAAAAAACATGCAGTAGAGAGTGCAACCTCAGGATCTATTCCATTGAAAACATCCGACCATATTGCATGTTACTGTAACTCTGCAAGTTTACTGTTCATTCTATTGAAAGTTTGTTTATGTCCTTTGGGTGTATTTTTCTTTTTGAATTACTCTTTCTATCCTTTCTGTAATCATTTGCTGTGTTTTTTTTCTCTGTGCCTTTGTGTTTGTCCTTGCAGGATTCAAGTGGCTTCGGTGTCTCTCTGCCAAAATATAGGTGACACAGTGGATGCCTGCAGGAGAAGGCTAATGAGGTGCCCTGCCAGTCCAAAAGCTGGCTCTTCATCTGGCCCCTGCAGCAGGGGACTGCACAGATAGAAAAGGACCAGCGCTCCTGTCTCCACCGCTGACATGTAAACATGCAACAGTATGCTAGTGAAACAAGAGCCAATGGAGAAGTCACTCTTCTAAATATAGCAGGAGTGGAGTACAGTAGTTTGTGTTGTTAAAATACTGCTGCACAAACATCATGTCTGGAGCAGAATAACTAACTTCAATATGTTTTTTTCAGCACCAAACATTGCACCCAATGTTATAGAATCAGATTAATGATGCTGCTCCCCTAAGAAACACTCCTTTCATTACACACGCCAACAATATTTGGATATTAGATCAGTAAAGACATTTTTTTTAAGTAAATGTGAATAAACAAATGGCCATATATTTGCTGAGATCATGATCTGATCATAGTTCAGATTATAATTTTCTGCAATATTCAGATATGCTTATTCATGTTTACACTCTTTTTTTATCAATACTGTGCATGGTTATTTCTCAGTCAGCAAAACCACATCCTTTTACTATATTTTATTTATGTTACTTTTATTTTGATAGTTTGTTCATGTGTGAAATTGTATTGTATGTGAAACTGTTAGTGCCTGACCAGAACTCCCTGGAAGAATAGATGTTGTAGCTGTAGTTTCGTGGATAAATAAAGCATCACGGTTAAATTAAATAAATACATGTGCCGTAGTTAGGAAGAGCCATCTGAAAAAGCATTAAAACATTGCGATCATCAGTCTGCGACCCTCAAACCAGGCTTTAACATAGCAAAACCATGTCTTAACAAGGTGAACAAGATGAGTTGCACCTCAAATCCCAGTCAAAACATTTCCCTTTATTTCTTTAGTGCTCATAGCTGCCTTAGCATGTGTCAGTCACCATCCCCTCTGACAGCAGGTGAGCGTTATTCACTCTTCCAGCTGACTGCAGGTCTGTCACCCACCACAGGAGAGCATGCTGAGAACTGGGTCACTGTCATTGCCGTCTGTGCCCCCACACATATGCTTCAGCAGCACCCTTTTTACCCCCAGGAAACGCATGACACACCACGACAAACAACTCAGGAGACTGTCAAATTGTGCAACCTCACCATAAAAAAAAAAAAAAAAAAAAATCTCTGTGGTGGTTTTGCTGAGTTGAGGTAGAAGGAGATGACATGTGTGCCAGTTCACCGTTGTCATCCTTTGCTGTGATAGAGTACTCCAGCAGGGAGTGGAAACATTTCTGATGATCCGGCGGCTGGTGAGGCTGGTTAGATGATGGTTTCCCAGCAAAGTCGATACTTGGGTGATGAAGTGAGACTGAGGCACTCTGTTGGAGGCAATCAGGGCAATTTCCAAGATGAAAAAACTCCACATAAGATCAATGCGTGTGTGTTCTGGAGTGAGAGGCCTGATTTACCCACATGGCTGCAGAGAGAATGTGTTGGATTAAAGATGACTGTGGTTTAGTTTGAGCTCAACTGTTGGATCTGAGCAAAGGCCTAGTAAATCGATGGTAATCAGCAACCTGGCAACATTTTTGAGAAGTCCTGGCTTCGGCGCAGCTGTAATAGCGTTCGACACTTTCACCTTGTGCCCTTAACAAATAGCATTTAGCTTCTGGCCATTTGGCTGACACTTCCTTTCAGGGCAACATCCAAGCCAACATGTTAAACACTCTGCTCTAGACCATTCAGACCATTTGTACCAACTGTGCTCCTGTGAAGATCCCACCCTGGAAACTGAATGCGAGGAGGAGCTGCCTTCTCCTCTAAGAGGGGTCATTTCATGGCTTATTGCCTCACTTCTGTTTGTTCTTGCCACCATGAACATGAGCCATTTCAAGGCCGATATAACACAACAGCAAATAGCAGTAATGGTGCAGCAAATGAAATGAATTGGAGAGCCTCCTCGTAATCAGTCTGGTAGATTCTGCGTTTCTAGAGTCACTACATGATATTGGCTATTGGATGGATACTTAACAGATACTGTCTCCAAAGATAGGCGCGTGGGAATCAAACAGGAAGTTAAAATCCATTGTTTTGTTCAATAACTTTTTATCCATTCAGACATTGGGGGGGGGTTGTACAATTCCACACACACACTTTGTTCAGAATCTCTTGAATAATGCAGTGCTGTGTTTGGTGAGCAGAGATTATTCTGATATTGTCACCACATGTGGTTGGTTTTGTTATACTGCCAAACATTGTTTTATAATTGTATGTACTGTTTGCTGCTGAGAAACCAGTCAAAATGGGTCAGGAAGAACTGCACTGTTTCAGGGATTGGACAAATCACATCAGGCACTGGAAGACCTAAAGACTTAATGCATAATGGCTCATTAAAGATTACCTTCTGTTGAGCTGTGGACTGTTGACTGAAGGCAGCAGTCACATTCTGTTCAACTGAGTCCCTGCTGTGTTCCCTTTACCCGAACGTTTCACCTTTATGGGGAAGGTAATTCATTAAATTCCATCAAAAGCAAGGCATCAAAATGAAAAGTATTCCCAGAATGTCCTTCACAGCAGGTTGCCTTCAATATGTATCCTCTGCTCGTCTCCGTCTGATGGAAAGCACCTGAAAATCTGCCCTTCCTCCTGTGTTTCCCATTGACTGTTGGAAGCATTGCTGTCTGGTAACTACATCGAGTTGAGCGACCTGGGGAGGATTCAAAGAAAACTGACAGAGGATCTCAGCTGTTTTCCATTCAATGCTGCCATTGTCATTTCCAAAACGGATCCTCTACATCTGTTGTAGAAACAATTTAATATTAAAGTTAGTGTGCCATTTTATGTGACTCATATCACGTTTGCCAAAATTCATGAGTGAGTTCATAAGGCATCATTACCCGAATGGTATGGCAAGACAGTTTTTGTAATATACTTATAACTGTTATCACCATTTTCTGTCCAATTCTGAAACAATTTCATTCCTATATTTCCCCTAAAAACCTTTTCCACTATTCATCTCCTCCCATTATCTCTTCCCCTTTTTTGTCTTGCCATCAGCTGTCTCCATGTTCTAGTCATTTCTCAGAGGAACGATCATCTTCCTGATGTCTGCTTTATGAAAAGTTGCAACTCTGTTGAACTCTCTGTGACACTTAATCACACTCACTTATTAATCTAACCCTGTCAGTGTTGTCAGCATAATGCAGCGGCGGTTTACTTTAAAAAGTGCAACCCTGGCTTTTCTGTTCTCTTTGCTTTGCTTTCATATCTCTTTGAGGAACATGCGATTACTAAAATGCAGCCAGATGTTGGAAGTGTCTGAGGTACCATTCTTGTTTGACTGAGGCAAAACTCTCCTTCAAGCCAACTGGCACTGTGTGACTTGGGGAAGTGGTTCAATTTAGTCTTAATAACCAGGCTTTAGTGGTAGATGAGCAGTGGCGGGACAATCTGGGTTGCCAGTACACAGAGCAATTACTGTACACACATTTGTTGCTGTGGGATACCTGTCAGACCGGGTGATTTAAGTAGTGAAAGCAGTTATCCTGCTCCTTAGGACCTCGAGCCAGGGTTCAATAGGTCCAACATTAGCACATTGTCTTGGACTCTTTACCTCTCCTGTCCTCTACAATATGAGCTCTCCACTGATCGACAGAAAAATGGATGGCCAATTCATTTGGAATTAATGGCTTACACTGGTTCAATTATGTTTAACCCATAAAGACCCACTGCTACATTTGTGGCAGTTCCCAAATGAATTTTTCTGTATATTTAACCATTTTTAAGTGATTTATCACCATTTATGATAATATTATCCTCTGTATTTTGCATTTTCCAATGTAAATCATGTATTTTCCTATATTTACTTCACTGATCATGTAGATGTTCATGAAAATTTCAAAGGTTTGTGTGGGCTATGATAAAGGTAAATTCAAATGTTGTCAGAAACAGAAAAGAACTGAAGAAAAAGTGACTTTTTCAGCAAAGATATCAATAACTGAATGTAAAAACAAGTGTCTCCATCCACCGTCATTGATCCAACTCCATGGGTTTTAGTGATGATTCAATGTTGTAGAAGGTGGCGATGTTCACTAAGGAGCCTCTGAATGTCCAAATGGGTCATATCTGATTAGGATTTAAACCTGAGAAACTGCATTTCACCTCAATTATTTACATATGATTAGTGGATCAACAGGTATTAAACAGTTTAGATCAGTAAATGCTTTTGGTTGCTGGTGGCTGTTTGGGTCTTTATGGGTTAAGTACTATGTAAGAGAAAAATAATAATAATAAAGTAAATCACTCCAAAAGGTTTCAGATGGAGACAATGTCCAAACTACAACTCAAAACAAAAATTGCCCCATTGTCCCATCTGTCTGTAATCATATAAAAATCCACTACTGATTTTGTGACACAAACATCTTGTGTTGCACTGTATGACTCACACAATTTTATAATCTACTGTTGTAGGTGAAGCTATTTCTTACCAGTATTTGAAAACAGTCACAAGACAAGTGTGTGGTGAGACCATGTACCACTTGCATGATTAATATTTAATAGTGTGCAGCCAAACTGAAGTGACAATGGTCCACCTCATTAAGTGATTTTGGAGTTGAGGCCACAGTGCCAGTTCACAGTCCATTCACGTACTACCATGGAAATAATAATGATGTTGAGAGCCGGCCAACACAGAGCAAGTGTTAAAGTAGACAATCACATCCAATTAACACTTCCAACTGAGGTGTCCATGAGTATCGAGGCTAAGAGTTCAACATGACAATATCACAGAGAAAAGAATAAACAACAAGAAACTACAATAGATTAAATATGGAAGAGAATTTTCCATGGCTTTCATATTATGACTCAGATCAGGCACATTATCTGTTTTTTTCTTATTGTTAGTCTTTTCCATCCCAACCTCTCCTCCATTAAAGACCTTTGATATTCACAAAGAAAAATCTGGCCTGGACCCTTAAAGCATGTACGCCTTCTCCCAAACATCAAACAGTCTCATTTCCAGGATATTACAAGGGTAGATAACTGAATATATCCTTCAGCTACCACAGACCTCTGCTCCTGCAGCCTCAGGCTTTGTTGAAAATAACCTAATAAACCTTAATTGATAATACATGTGATATTTAAAGCAGTGTGACTTTCATCACAAATTTTTCGGAAAATTTGTAAAACCCCAGTGATATCCTAATTATCACTAATCCATTAGTCCCTCTGTGCTTACACACTTGAATCACTTCCCTCATAGTGAACAGCACTGAAGATGACTCCATCATACACACAGTCCACTTGTTGTTAACAAACTGAAACGTCACTCGGGTCTTTTCGGAAATTTTGTCGCAAAGTTTATTGTGGGAATGGTAACCAGGCGAAAGCAGTTTCTCACAGATTCGGCAAGAAAACGAGCCAGATCACTACAAGGTAAAATTATACAATCCACCAGGGTTGGTTTAAAGAATGAGTATAGTTGGTGGATGGAGGTAAAGGGGATATTTGGGTTCAACACTCACAAAGAGACAGCGACATCACTGCTGCGTGGAATTCCCATTCCCACAATGCACTTCGCAACAAAATTTCTGAGTAACTATACCATCAGGAAATAATGGGATTATGGGTAATGCAGTTTAATGAAGTGAAATAAAGTATTTATGTGAAAGAGAAAGTTTATATTATGTCGAATAGAGTTCTTAAATAGAGACTTAATGCTAAAAATCTATAACAAAATATGAACGTTAAATGGTTTGTTTAGCTCATAAGAGTAAGCATTTGAATATCAGTAAAGCAATGGAATATCAAAAGATGAATGAGAATCACTGCTTCACTGCTGTGTTGATTACATAGATAAACTACAATATTAGATACAATAGAAAGAAGATATCAAAAGTATTTTCTGTGGATCACAGAATCTTATTCTTTTCACTCTTTATTTAGGAACAGTACACAAACCCTCAGTGCAATATGCATGTGGCCCAGGATATAGATATTGGACTACAAATGAAAATAGTAGAAATATCAACTGTCATGTTCACTGACCTATAATTTCTAGTATGCCCCTGGTTAGCAAGCCCACCTCTGGACCCCTTTATGTCCCTGAGGTACAGAGCCGCAGATTAAATCAAAATCTCGTAAGCCTTTCACGCTCTGCATCCCTCTCAGCTTTATTCATGTCTCGGTAAAAATTAACAAAGAAAGACTAATGGGAGCGAGGTATCTACTTTCTCCACCTTAATCTCCCTAAATCCATACAGGAACTCCCAAAGACAAGCTTAAGATGACTCAATCAGACTCAGGCTATAATCATTACTTGTTCTCATTCAATGATCTTCATTTATTCATTGTTATATGAATTACTGTTACACTAAAGACTACACTTAGTCTTTTCCAATGCTCAAACCATCCACTCTATCATCCTATAACACAGACTAGAAAGAACCACAATATGCCTCAGCCAAGAGGCCCACAAATACACCAGAATTAGAGATGAGAAGCGTCATTTTCTTCCACCCTACATGTTTATCTGAAGGGGCAGAGAGAGAGTTTTCATCCAAGGCCAAGGTCTGGTCTCTGTGATCAGCCGGCCATGTTGCGGAGGAAATGCTTATTATGTGGTTGTGCGCGGGCCTTGTTTGTTGTGACCTTGAGGGCTCTTCCCATGGTGCAACAGGGTTTTGCAAAATGAGAAGACTGACCACAGGAACCGCCCTGTGAAACAAAACAAAAAAAATATGTGGCCGAAACACTGTCAAACTGTCTCTCCCGTTTTTTGGTCAAGCCTACACAAACACTTTCCACAAAGTCACAGGATTTTGACACATATTATTTTTTTTAGTCTACTTCTGATCTCTTAATTCTATTTTCTTTTTATTTGATTGGCAGAGATGAATTCGGCTTGTACTACTGCTAAATTACATTATTATATCTCCTCATCTTCTTCCTATAATGTAAAGTTTTTGCATTTCTACAGTGATTTTCTACCCAACACTGTGTATGTCACTCATCACACAGCTGTATCACAGCGTCTGGGAGCAACTTGGGGTTCATTGTCTTGCTCAACAGTACTCTGACATGTGGAAAGGAGCCAGTGGTCAAACCTCCAACTTTCCGCTTTCAGACAACCCAACCTACCTCTTGAACAGCTGCCCCATGCTGCCATGAAGTATCTCAAAGCCACATAAAACATATACGGTATACTATCAACCACTGACTCATGTGCACACAGCTAATATGTCCATACATGAAATCAATTAAATACACCCACACAGTTCCTCTTCATAAGTAATCATGGTTTGGAGTGAAGCAGATATTTTGCGCAAGTCAGAAAGACCAGAAATATCTCATCTCTCAATATCTCTCAAAGAGTGTGAAGGGAGGCTGAGAATATCAGATGTGCAGGTTATTACAGCCAAGACTTCCTGGAGCAGCATGAACGAATAGGTATGCTGTTTGAGCAAACATGTAAAATTCATCTGCAACCGACATACCTCATGTTGTATATAAATATGAAGGCAAATCATCCTGGTTTTTCAATGAAGATAAAAGCTAAAATATTGTCCCTTACATTCTATGTAAACATCTGGTATCCAACAAATGTTTTTCAAAGAAATACTACAACTTTTGACCTGCAAAAAATACCATCAGTTCAAATGTCACATCACAAACGGCAGAATAAAGGGGTGTTATCAGTTGCCTTCACTTCTCACAACAAACCACTCAGAGTCAATATTACAGCTATTCTTCACCTGTCAGCCTGTCATTTCTTTACCTTTATGCCACATTTCCATCATTTTTTCCACATGCAAGCGTACAGATGTTTCAGCAGATCACAGGGAATACTACTACTCTTGGAGCAATTCATTGTCAGCAAACAACATGGTGATGCAGCAACTGATCTTTGTGGATCAGTAATTCTTAAATTTTTATTGATATATTAATTGAACAATTCTAGATTTCCATGGTCAAAATTCCAAAACATGCAACAATTACAGGATGCTATAGAGAAGTACTTGGTTGTGATATTACATAGCCGTGCGACAAACTAACGACACCTTTGCCTATTGGTAGGTGAGATAAGCTCCAGCAGGTATAAGGGGTTCAGAAAATAAAAGAATTACACTGAAAACACAGTGAAATAGTTAAAGAGAAATATGTTGAGGAACCTGATGAACAGTGTTATAAAATGTAAGATCAGCATCCATGTGTACATGATTTAAGATCATACTGAGAAATGATCAGAAATATATAGAAAAATAAGGCCACCATCACAAATTAAGGTAAAAAAACAAAACAAAAACATGCATCTTACAATGCACATTAAGATATATTTGGATTAGGTCAGCATTAGTGACTTATTAATTATTTTGTTAAGGGTAAAATGTTAGAATGTCTGGCTGATGTTGTTTGATGTGATGAAGTTTGTTTCACAATATGAGGCTGATTTTACTACCATACCATTTATTAGTCATACCAGCCACCTTGCTGTTCCAGACATAATAAATCTGCAGTAGAATCTCTCTGCAGCTCCTCAGAACCAACAGCTGCAACTGTGTTATATTTTATTACTGCCCAGGACCTGGTCCACAACAAAGCCAGAGTTGCCACAGTGTGTGCTACAGTCAAGGTAAACTCCGCCCCAATTTCATAGCCATTGTATTTCATCATTTTTTCTATTCAAATGCTGTTGGACTAGTTGCAACAAGTTGAATAAGAATAAGGAAAAAAATAGAAGGTAGAAGGAATGTCTGTTTAATGTCTAAGGGAGGACGTGCAGTGGTTTTTAAGAGTAAGGCTTAAATGAGATGGGCTCTGTCCTACAGGGCAAACAGAATCACAATACTGGGATTATATATTGGTCTCGGCGACTCTCTCTCTCTTCAATGTGAGAAATCCATGTGGTCCACTCATTCATAAAATTGTTCCAGATTAATCACATGTGAAAGACAAGAAACAGTCTCAGTTGAAACAAACAAACAAAAAAAAACAGTAACTGTATTATACAGCACATAAAACAAACTAAACCTGAGGAATTTTAAATTAGATGCAGAACAGAAAGAAAGATGCTTCCTCATTCAAAGTGCAAATTAAACATCCACACTGCAGGGAGTATAAATCAGCCTCTGGTTCTTCTTCAAAAATCCTTCTTGAATTTTGACTCATACAAGTAGCACCCAGAGGATACGACCTGTATGACTGCATGCACAAGATGCTGATGGAATAAATTTCAGGTCTGATCCCATACCCCATCATGTGCGACTGGTACAAGCCTGCATCAGTCATGAGTGGGTGCCCATGACTCTCAACCCCCCGGCACTGTGGCCCCTGTCAGGATCCCAGCTGTTGTGATAATCCTGTTATCTGCCATTATAGGTGCAGCGGGGGCATCATACAGGCTGAATGTTGATGCAGACGCGGTAGGGATCGACATAATAAAGTACAGCTCACCTGCCTCGGTGTGTGTGCCAGGTTAACCCTCGCAGCTATGCATTAGATCTAAGCAAATCCGTTTGGATGCGATCCAGACACGCTCACATGTATACAGGTGCATTCACACAGGCATTGTTATCACTGACAGCTTGCTCCTTCATGAGATCCTACTCCAGGTTCAAGGGGAACATCATTACATGCCAACATGCTGTGAATTGAGCATGCATAATGTATGAAACATCTAGCGTAAACATATGCATGCAAAACTCAGTCATGCACAGAGGCTCAGAACAATACCAGATCCATACCGAATCACATCATCACTCAGTGGAATGATGAAGAGCATCTACAGCAGAGACGGGTTTTTGATGTTCAAGGAAGAAATCACTGGTTTTCTTTGGAGATTTTTTTGGAGCTACTGTTATGGTTTAATTCCTGCTGTTGACAACTGTTGAATACCTGAGTACATCAGGGTACTCAGACGGAAGATTTGGAGTAAAAGAATGAGGCAGAAACTACATTTTGTGTTTCAGGCTTTTTGCTCAGTCGAACACTTTTGAGCCATTACATCAAGTTTTCTTCCTGATTGCTCTATGAATCACATTTCTTTCTTTCTGCTTTGAATCACATTCTGAGCATGGTGGGTACTTCCACTGCACAGACACAGCGCAGGTATCAAACCATGAGATGATTACCATTTATATGGGTTGCAGTACCAATTGCAAAGTAGATCCCTTATTCACAGGGTGTTACTCCTCTCACGGGCGTAATGGGATTCCATTTGAACACCTTGCACTGTGTTTGTGGCCTCGTCGCCTTTTACGACCAGGTGATATTTCAGCATATTGGACTGTGAAAGACCTCAAATCATCCAGAAAGGATTTCAGCAGTAGTTTATGGCAGACACAGACATGCAAGCACTCTAACATGCTGTCTGGAGGTGAGAGTAATCCATCTGAATTCCCCATCTGACTGTAACTGTGTCTCTAAGCTGTGTGATTTAAGATTGGGTCCTAATATATATAATGCAGCGCACTCATGGGGCATGTACAATCAATGGGGGCATTTGAGTCAACAGGGGTACCAGATTCTCTCTGTAACATGTAGTGTTCAATAAGGGTTGAAGGTACCTAAGCAGCAGTGTACTGCATAGCAACCCATGTGGGTGTTCAGTCACCTGGAGGAAGGCTGCAGCCCTCCAAGGAGAGGAATTATGTGAATGTACAAGCAGAAAGAAGGGCCAGGTTTCACCAGAGGGGGTTAATGTTGCAGAAGTGGCCCAGTTCAGCAGATCTCAGACCCAATCTGGCAACCAACTGAGTTGGTTATAGTTGTAAAGCCGCTCTGGTTTGTCATGTTTTATTTATAAGATACAGCAGAGCTGACAAAATAATTTATACTACACCCAATACTGACAACAATGCAGCAGAACCAAGACACAATACATGAACAATGACAAAAATATCTTGAGGCTGTGCTTTAGGAATAAACAACATATTTTCTCATGTATTTCTTGAGGATATTATTGTTCTGAATCTAAAATATGTACATCATCCTACAATTTATGTTTAATTCATGTTCTTTATTTGTAAATTAAGTTTATGTACATGTCAGCGTATTTAAAGCAAATGAAACTTTCAATTTCTATATTCGTAACTACTTTGAATAACTAAAACATATTCCCATGTAAAAACAAATAATAATTCCTACTGTGTTTATTTAGATTTCAGCGTCTATTTTTTCCATCAAATTTACTCATTAAGTCAACAGAGAAATCTGAGCTCAAGACAAAAAAGTTCAACTAGAAGTATATACTGAATAGTTATTTTAGAATCTAACAAAAAATAAAGTCTGTAAAAAGCTAAGAAACTCTAAAGTCGGGGATGACAGATGTTTGAATGGGAGATCAACAGGTATCCATACCTCTATGTATACAAACAGAATGTTTAAGATGCTAAAATCAAGCGAGGATGTACCAGGAAAAAAAAAATAGGAAAAAATAATCCATCTTTAGAATCTGTAATACAGGGCTTCGAAACCCATCACACTCCAGCCTGAGAGGACAGACAAGGACATGTGGCTTTCCCACCCCAGCTGTGATCCTGAGTTCAGATATCACCCAGTTATCTGCGTAGCTGAGGCGATGCGGGATGCAGATGGAGCGGCTCGCCAGCTTCCCAGCAGTGTCACAGGGTTCATTTCTCTCTCTCCCTGTGCTTTTACTCCACTCTGACTCAGTTTTTCCACTCTCTCCCATCCCCGTCCCTCTGTGTCTCCCACAATCTTCAGTTGGTGTCATTTTGTTCTCTTCCCCTGCCTAACTCTGTCTGGCATCTCTTTTTCTCTTTCTTTGTCTTAACACACCAGCACTCTTTATCTGACCCACACATCACCGCTCTCATCATTTGCCTCTGAGGCTTGTTTTCCTGAACGCTGCTCTTGTGATGCGATCCTGCTTTGACATGTTTTCCCTTTGACTTAATTCAGTGGTCTCAACCCACTAATTCTTGATGGAATGAGCTGCTGATGTGTGTATACACTGTGTGTGTGTGTGTACATATATGAGGGCTGAGATGTCACCGCACCATTAGCAAGAGCCCTGACAGAAAGATCTGTATGAAGAACTGTCAGTCTTCCTGGTTTCCATAATCCTTCTATGTGTTGATGTGCTGCACTAAGCAAGATTGTATCTAGCAGGTCTAAAAGTTTGAAGTTCTTCCAGCAGCCCCAAGAGGCTATTAAGTTTATTACAACACAAAATATCAAATCATTACCCTGCATAAGTCATGCACTCACTGTCTCGAGGAAGAGTAAAGCATAAATACATACAAATACATGAGTGCTGTAGTAAATCCATATTTTCCAAGTTATCTTTTTTGGCCTGAGAGTTAACAGTGTTTTCTTTTGTATTGTCCTCTATATGATGCACTGAGAGCCTCTTTGTTTAATGCGATATTTACCCGAAACCCTGATATGTTCTGGAGCACTGATGACAACAAGATGAAATGGTTGTTTAGTTCAAATGTATATAAATTAGCATTATTTGTTTGTAAAGCCTGGAAAAAGCAGGAGACGTTGTTTAAATAGGTCAGTACACTGTCTTGTTTACATCTGTCTGACATTTGGTCTTTGGGTTTTATTTTTTGGTGTCTTATAAGTCCATGTAAGGAGATGGGCATATTCTTTTGCTATATGTAAGACACAAAAATAAAAATTCATTCATTCATTCATTCATTCATTCATTCATTCATTCATTCATTCATTCATTCATTCATTCATTCATTCATTTATTCATTCATTCATAACAATGTGCCTATTAATACACAACCTAAATGAAAAATTATACACATTTCATCATCACTTTTTTCAGCCATAGTATAGCTTTAAAAATGAACAACTTCTGTGATTGTCTCACTGGCC
>JAPQRQ010000005.1:36427269-36439176 GCA_037367365.1 Apogon talboti | reverse complement strand
TGTATCACCTAATAATTTTCAGTGATTGAACATAACTATCGAGCTGAACCAAATAATTTCAGAGGGAATGTCTTTTTGAAGTATGACATTTTAATACAAATAATTTCCTATGGGGTGGCATATGACAAAATCAATACATATTTAGAAACATTTTCCAGCATCAGAAAGTAAAGAACACATGGACTGACCTATGAGCTTCTTTGTTTGAACTAAATTTGGTCCTAAAGCTGTGTTTAAATGAGTGGCAGCTCTGTGCAGTGTTATGCACATCTGCAACTAAATGTGCAAAGTAAATTATTTAGTCAACATATGCTGCATGTTTTTACCAACTGCCAGTGCATTCCCTATTCTGACATTATGCCAACGATACACTGGTATGCATTAAATCCTAGGCATGGGAACCAATTCAATATTAAATAATTCACTCGTCTTTCGATAGCCGCCCCCCCCGGAGCTTGAAAACAGTCCATCATGTATCTGGAGGTCCATGGGGGAGGCAGTTAATTCTTACAGAATTTAATGATAGCTTTCCACCCAGTGGACTGGCTTTAATGCATGGTTAAATCACGAAAATGATGCATATGCAAAACACCAGCTTTAGAGGGATGTACCAGTTTAAATGGTTAAGATAACCTCAATTAGAGGCTGGCCAGAGCACAGAACAAGCTCACAAGTGATTGGCTGAACAAAAGACTTCCTGGAGATACCGTAGCAACAACACTGCCCCTGTCTCATCATCCACAACCAATCACTTGGTGCAAATTTACCACTGGGGTCAGGTTTGCAATCACCACTTTCTCATTTGTCAGGGATGAATGTGAAAATTAGAGGCACCATCAAACTGGAAAACAAAGTGAATAAGAGGGGGAGGGGAGAAAAGAAAACGCGTGGGAGGCAAAGAAGACGAGAGAGTCGGAAGGAAAGAAAGGCAGCACTGCCAAATGTTCTCTTCCTTCTGTTTACAACTTTTGGATTTTTCACCTTTAACTCTGAGACCCTGCAGAGAGTCCCCCTGTGGGTAATCACAGTGATAGATAACAAACGCCATGCAGCTCAAGGAGAATAGATGCTCTAGCCACAATGAACATCTTGACTCTGCATGTGGATTCCTCACAGCTCTACCTAGTCAACCCTGTCTAAGTGGAATTACGCTCTTATTCTTCGGTAATTGTTACTGCAAATACATTAATATTAATTAGTGTAATTGCTCATAAACATCGATCATCAACTTGATTAAATCCGATCCAATGCAATTTACAAACTCAGCTGGTTGTGACAGTTGCATTAAGCTTTTTATCATTAGGTTTAGAAACAGAGAGCAACTGGTTGGGTAACATAATGCAGGTAGCATGACATCCATTATAAAATCTAAATGGATGTGAAATTTAGTTGCATATGAACATGATTTCTTAGTCAGGAGAGGCCAAATTAGTTAGCAGTAGGTTTGAGAGGCTGTGACACAAAATCATTAAGTAATCCAACTACAGCCTTGAACACATCTAGTCTTAGATGTTCAATCAGATAGCTGATCCTCCTCTTGGTTTTCAGCTTGACTGAAATCCAACTTCTCTGACACAAGTCAGACTCACATTACAGGCTGACCCCTTTTAAACAGTGAATCACTCCATTTAACACAATGCAAATGAAGACAATTGTAAGACAGAGACGCAGAATTACACCCATCACATCTGTGCAAACATGTGTTGTAAGTCCAACAGTTCTCTGTGCAGTACAACTATTAAAGCTGACAGAACAGACTTAGCATGAGGCTTCAGGGACAAGACATAACCCATCAAGTCTGGCAATTACTGCTCTCACCCCAGTGTAACCACAGAATGGCTGCCAGGAATATCAAAAATCCCCTTGCTAAAAAGCATTGGTCTCATAGCTGAAGGCAACAGTCAAGGCGGATACAGACAGCTTATCTTCTGGTATGATGATTTCCCTCATACCGAAATGGTAACCAAAGTGCACCAAATCAATTCCCCTACCAGATGAATATTTGATGTCACTCTTAGCTCAGTGTTGCTTCACCTAGAAAACATTAGCTTCTGTTTTATAGCCCATCCTCAGAGAGTTGACCCTGTCTTTCATATACCAAACAGTGCATGGCTTTGTTTTTATTAGTCTTGCTTTTGGATTCTGGGAACATTGAAAAGCACAGACATGGAGCAAACAGCGATGAACCTCTAAACTAAGAGGGCCATACTAATGATTACTTGATTCTTTAGAGAGATTGCAAAGATATATTTGTCCCCTAATCCAAAGAGCTTTTCAATTATTGAAACTCCGAAAATCCAAGTGCAGAGCACACCTTCGCTTCTGCACCTCATCAAAACGGGGATGAGATGTTGTTGCTTGGCAGCCAAAGCAGCAACCCGTCTCTGTGTGGCTTTAAAAGGGGTGGGGGGGGATTTACATTCCCAGGTGGCACCCAGGTCTAAAAGGAAAAAAATAATAATAAGTACAATCATCTTTTTTATGGGATCCTAATAGTGCTACAAATGTCAGTCTTGATGTATTACTGCGCATTTGCAGTGCTTAGATGTTCCCTGAGCTTCGCTTGGACAATCATTACGCTTATCAAAAGCACTTCATTAGAGGAATCAGGTCAGAGTCTGAGAGAGGAGATAGAGACTGTGTGTTTTATGTGTCCTTGTATCTGTGTGTGCATACATGTTTTCACCCATAAGCTCCGTCTAAGCTGTCTTTTATAGCTCTCTGTATGCATGCTTTTGTTCTGTGATCTATACTTTGTCTGTGGACATGTTTTCATTGTGGGCTTGTGAATGTATGCCTCACGTGCTTATCTGTATTCGCTACAAAATGAATTCATGATTTTCTATTGAACAGAAAGAGACACTGGCGCTACTGTTATTCCATCCTACATTTTGCACACAGTGTGAACTCCTGACGCTTGAGTTCTCCGCATCGATCGAGCCACCAGTACCCCTGATGAACCCGACCTAACTGAGGTCACAGTATTGTGTTCACAGACACAGACACAGAGTCAAATGGAACTCCTGATAAGCCTACTATTACCATCTGAAGTTCTGCCCTCCATAGTGAAACAACAGACCATTAGTGAACAGAATAGCATCTAGCAGGAAAACTATTTGTCTTACATTTACGGGTATATTATTACCCCCTTATTCCCACAGTGGTTTACATTAAAAAAAAACTGAGGCTCAAATACTGAGTAAATACGTATTCCCCGGGGGTTGGGGGGTTGGATAAGTACTGCCCACACCAAAATACATAAGCCTAGATAAAAGACTGGAGGCGCTGAGGGGGAGCAGTAACTGCACCTTTCACCCACTTGTCTTTATAAATAGCTATTAGGAGATATGGAACAAAGGGGCTAATGGGAATTGAGACAATAGCAGCAATTGGATCAAGATGTTCTTCTTTTTGTAAAGGGAATAAAGGATTGTCAAGACCGGCTCAGGGAGCCTTGACAAAACATGCAAACACAGGGTGTATGCCGGCCAGCAAGGAGAATATTTTATTTTATTAAGGAAAAGGAGATACTCACAGGTGACCAGAGAAGCTGTTTGGGTTTCTCCCTGAGCAATGTGGCTGGGGGCGTGGCCCCAACATCCTGAGCACAAGAGAGTGGCAATTGGCAGTTGACGGGACAACAAGAAGTACGGTTGCCGTGGGGACCAGGACTCAACAGAGAAGGCTTTACTGGGACAGCAGTGGTGGTCGCCAGCTCTCTTCTGACGGACTGGTCTTCGGGCTAGTTCCTCCTTATTTTACCTCGCTATCTCCTTTTACTTAATAAATTCTCCTCGCTGGCTGGCATACACCCTGTGTTCACATGTTTTGTCAAGGCTCCCCGAGCCGGTCTTGACAAGGATCAACTTATATCCTTTGACTTACACATACGCACAGTTGGAACAATGAAAACTGAAAGGCAGGTTTTCTTCTTAAAAACCAGTGCAGAGCAGCAGATAATACAAGGCGACGATTTAGAAGCAAAAACAAAAGCTCATATTTTGCCTACCTTCTTCTGGTCCTCCAGCTTTTGACTTGTTGACTTCTTGCCATGTTTGCTGCCTTCTGGTAAATCCATCCCTGGTCCAAATTAAAAATAACTCCAGGAAAAACAGGAAATAAGCTGGTGTGTAAGAAGGGAATCCAAGTCGCTACAGTTTGCCGATGAGGGCCTGTGTCCGGCTCACGCCTTCACCCGGACACAGGCGATCCATGGCCGTGGCGGTGAGCACTGCTAGTAAAACGTGGTTGGGAGAATATTAATACGTGGGGTGCTTTGAGTACGTGTGCCAAACGGGGAATCTACCACGGGAGAATAATCATGATAGCTGGCCCAAAGTCAAGACTGCAAATGAAGACGTGTAGTTTGAGTTCAGTGTGGCGGCTGCTGGAGCCTCTTCCTCACAGTGTAGTTAACATCCTTTAATCAAGCTGTGTGTCTTCCCTCCACATCTGTAGAAATAAGAGAGATAAGATGATATAATTCAAATGCAAAAAAAAAAAAAGACCAAAAAAAAAAAGCAGAAATGCAATTTTAGATTCACAATTAATGCAAATACTCTCTGTCTTCCCCAAAAGTCAATATTCCCTTCAGTGCAACAGTGTACAAATGGTGAGGGTATCTGCATATCAAAGTCAATGTTACCATGGTGCTTGGAGAGAGAGAGAGAGAGAGAGAGAGAAGCAGAAGCTCCTTCTACATGCTGTTTGTTCTACACTGAATGATTGTTTTTGATTGTTGTCTTTTTTTTTTTTCTTCAAACCTATTTTCCAGCAAAATAACAGAGGAAGGATTGAGTCATCTTGAGGTCGGGTAAACTCGCACCATGGGAAGGGTCCAAGCATGGAAAGATAACCACAGGATCAGGCTGGCCCCTCCGTGGACTCTATTCGGGTTCAACTTGTCTGTTTCATTTACTTGTATATTGAATAATGCAAGAGCTGTCATTCAAAGTGTCATAACAACACAAATATCCTTAGTAAACCTGCTCGGATCCATGCAAACTTCTACCAAATTATCTACATTAGATTTAGAATTTAGAATAATTGTTTTATGTGAAACTCCTAAATGAACTCTGAAACGAAACTTGGAATGCAGACTTTTAAAAATTCAGACTTTTAAATAATTATCTTTCATGCATATTTATCAATAGCAAGAGCAGCAGATGCTGCCAGCACAAAATGAAGTTGCACAGCAGCCAAAAAAAAGACACTGAGTTTTCACTTATTACAGTAGACAGTTAAAGCAAACTGAATGCTGATGTGGGGGAAAATATTGAGAGGAAAAAACTGTGGATTGAGATAGGAGGTTTAAAGTGAGATGTTGCATAAATTTGGGTAACACTAGCATTTGCACACTAAAATACTACCACTGGTGATATATTGAGACCCTGGACCAGGATTTAATCTGTTTATACCTCAAATGCTAGAGTACAACAATTACTATAATTTGACAATAACAGATTGCACGAAAATGGCAAACTGCAAACTGATACTGGAGTTTGTTCTGAGGGCAAATTGGAGAGACAGAACAATCTCCATGCCAGCACTAACACAGGATACAGTCTTATATAGTTTTCCACACGCACAAACGTTATTACATTGGCACTAAAATCAATACCCTTTACGCTGCTGTTCAGTCACCATGCATCCATAGAACCTGGCCAATCTAATGCTCCCGTAATCCCTCAAAGTAACGTACTGTGAGACAAGCCATCATAGAAAACAGCCTCCAGAGCCCACTACCACAAGGCCATCAGGGAACATGACTTGTGCTCAACTTAGTCTCCCCTCTTAACACCGGCCAGATCTTAACCGTTCTCTTTGCCTCCAAACACTTACCCAGTTCTTGAGTGCTATGTAATATTGCAACCTTGTCAGTTACTTAAGGGCAATCATGTCAAGTGCTGCCAACTCAGGATCGGTTCTTAGGGGACATCATGAATCGAGTGGTGTCGCCCAATGAGATTTTCCACTGAAACTCAAGACTGTTAGTTGTGAGCAATACGCTGTGAGAAGCACTTCTTTTAAGTACCACAGGGATGCTGTTCCATTACATTAAGTTGTAGCCTCAAACAACAAGGAATGTACAGGGAATATTCACAGCACAGGTGATGAAGAGAATTAAGCCAGTGTTCCCTTAAAATAGGGACACAACACATTTTGGCATAAGCAATAATACCACATCCTAGAAATGCTAAATTTGCTAAAAGCACAGCTGTACCGCTCCTAGACTTCTCCATTTCCCTTGGCAGAGGAATTATATGGGGGCTGTTCTAAACTCATGCATACTGCATGATTGGTAATTTGCCCCTTTTTTCTTCTTGAATATTAAAAAAGAAACAATGAACCTCACAGGGAATAACATGGCATACTTTCTGTTTGCTGCAAGGAGGAGGAGGCTAGCTGGCACTGGTTGTCACAGAGTGATAAGGTGGCCAACAATGTGGGTCACTCAGGTCAGAGGTCATTCTCCATCTGCTTTACTTGACAAGTAACAGCAGGAATAGAGCATCCTTACCAAGGAAGGAAGGACAGAGTATCCGGATGGAAAAAAAAAAAAAGGTTTGATCTGACAAGTATATGTTGCATCTTGTAATCCAAAACATTAACAGGGGAACATGAACAAAAATATGCATTTGAAGGCAATGCTTAGTTTCTCTCCTTTGACAGTTTACAGTAAGATGACTGTTTCCTTATTGGTTGGTTTAAATACATAATAAACATTCATGAAGGAGGATGAGTGACGAGAATGCTATAACCAGGACAGTGATACAGTATAAAAGACCCTCTACCTTTTTTATTGTGTAGTCTGTGTTGTATTAATGACTTTATAGCAGAAACTTTGTATTGATAAGTAGAAACACTGACTTTCCGTCTGAATATGTCTGTTCTCTTGTGAAGATGCCTTTACATACACACATCCACAGATTCAACATTTACTTTGAAGTCTAAAAGAAGAATGGGAAACCCTATGTCTCCTGTCATTAGTAACCTACTTGTGCAGTTTCATACATTTTACAAATATTTATGATTTTTCTAAATATTACACATTTGCTTCAAAGACGGGACAAAAATGCCCTGAAATACTTGTCATAGGTGTTCATTAAAAGCAATAAGCTGAATAAAAAAATAAAAATCTGTGGCTCCTTGAAACACTTTAAGAGCACGCTGAGATAAACTGAGAAATTCAAGTAAGGGAAGTTGTTGTAAATCCTCTTTGAATGAAAAAAAAAAATCAAACATGATTCTCCCTACATCTCTGAATGTGTTCCTGTAATCTATTTATTGTTTGAGATATTAATGTGTGCTTTATTCCCACACGGTAGTAAAGACTCTTATTTGAAGTGAAATCTCCATATTTATGAGAGGCAGCCGCTGCGGTTTCATCACTGCCTGCAGCGTAGTGGTGATCCTGCTTTCCATACACCCCACTGGTCTTTCACCAGCACTTGGTATTCAACGGGTGTCTGTAACTCTCCAAGTGGTCAATAAAGTTTGATTCATGAGGCCTGGGGCCGTAACTACACACTGCTGCTTTAATTTGAGGAGATGTAAATGATGGCCATAGATCCAGCCTGATTTCCTCAGGGAGAGCAACAGGGATGGGGAACCATGCGCTGTAAATTATCACCTCGATAGGTCAGAGGTCAAACATAAAGAACACTCTTCTATCTCATTAAAATACTATAATGTCCTAATGGCATTCCTTCAGCATAAACCTCATTTTATCAGCCTTGGAGAGAATCAGAGTCAATCAAAACACATCTGATAGACTCACAAAAATAAAAATCACATCAAAATTAAAGACTTATTTGGCAAATGTAAAATGATTGGTAAATTAATTTGTTAATATTAAAGCAGAACAGTCTCAGTACAATGTCATTGACTCTTACACCCACTAATCTTGGTATGCAATAATTCAACACTAATTCAAGTGGTTTTATTCATTCACATCTTCTCACAGTACAGACTGGAGAGCAGTATGGTCTCACATCCCTGCATGGCAGCAGAGACAAAGACCACAGTATGGCAGCCAGTGATGAGAAGTAGAGTAATGAGGATTTTCTAAGCAATTAGGACATTTGTAATAGCCTTACCATACTTCACTTGGCTCCGCAATGGCCCATTAATAATACTGATAAATCTAATAAATGCAACGGGGATCCATTGCTCCACATTATAGCACTTATGGGACTGAGCTCACCACTCTGCAGTTATTCTTATAGAAACCTCAGTGCCATTAAAACACACTTTTACAAAATACAACAAGTGGACACCCAAGTTTTATTTGATAATCTGGCCAGATCTTTCTTCTGTGTGATTGTTTATTAAATGAACTAATGTATGAGAGCTTGGATACACACAAATATAAACAATTGAACAACTGATAGTTATAGCATTGGTAATAGTGTTTCAATACTCAGTAATGAAACTAAGGCAGTTAAATGTACAAAACTGTACAAATATGAATATAACAACACACCAAAATTCCTATACAAAGATAGCAAATGACTGTAAGCTCTCTATGAAATAGCAATAACTATACACAGCACAACATTGCACTGGGAACCATATGGGAAAACAAAGAAACTAGATGGCACTGCAAATTTTAATAATGTGCAAAATGCACATTGTCGTATCAGTATAAATATGTCTGCAGAGGCCATATGTGTCTGTATATAACTGTGTAGGTGTGTATGCACGAAAATGCATTGCAGGGTATTTTACAGTGAATGTTTTTAGGTTCTGGACAGTTAGGCTCCAATTGAGAGCAAAGTACTTGAGTTTGCTGCATCAGCCGAACTGAACGTCTACCGGACATGCAGTGGTGGCTGGGCCACTTGTATTACTTTCAGGAAGCTGGGAAAAGCTATTAAGAATAAGAGAGGAAACTATTGCCACTTACAAGGAGCAGATACAGTATCTGAGAAAAACCACAACAAAGAATAATACATAATTGAGCATCAAAAACTGTTCTTTTACTTGAGTTGCCCACATATTCCTGGTTAATAAAACTCCACATCTTCTCCAGGTGTTCTCATTGTGGTTTAATGGTGCAGCTCAAAAAAACTCTAACTTAATCCTGCAACATCCCTGCAGAAGTAATTTGGCAAACAAGGTGCGAAAGAGCCTGCAGCTACAGTTCCTGGGGTAGATTTAATATAAGGACGTGCACAAGTAAGCATCCACACAGCTGAGCGTCAGCACAGCTTTGATTCATCAGAGTCATATCACACTGTTTAGAGTCAGACTCACATGGGAGAATTCAGATCAGTAAGAGGCAGAGGGACAGAGAGAGAGAGAGAGAGGCAAAAAGAGAATGGAAGAAAAGGGAAGACGGAGAAAATGGTGGAGGTCAAAAATCAGGAAAACCTGGGGAGCTTGGAAATAAGTCACAGCAGGTGAGAAACAAGTTTGACTGAAAATTTATCATGACAGGGAACCCTGGGCAGCCTGATAGCATTAAATATATGTACAGCAAAAGGTATCAATCTGTTTGAATCTATTTAATTAGCACTAAGAAACAATCCGCAATCCTGTCTTTCTCTGTTGTCACGGAAACAGGGTAGAGAAGGAGGCTGCATCAAGTACATGTGGCTGCAGGTATCCTGGATCTCTTTAACAGGGTAATCACTATTGTGAAGGTGAAGTCTGACACAGGAAGCATCATCTCATTAGTCTGAGAAGTGCATGTTGCCATGTCAATTTTGTGCTGTTTGTTTTGTTCCACACACTTGCCTGAGCCTGACATCTTCTTGGCTCTGTGCTGTTTATTGTTTCCAGAGACGCCAGTGTTTTGCGATGACAGCAATATGAATCAGGGATGATGTCAGGACCCTAACTGCTATAACAGTATGTGTTATGTACCCCTGCTCACTTGCCTTTTACATACACATCAAGGTTAGTTACAACTCCAAATCTAAAAAAAAAAACCCCAAAAAAACCCATTTTAACATTAACAGAAAGGAAGCTGTGAGGACTTTAGCTTCTGCTAATAACCGCTGGATTACAGACATGTAAAACAAAGCCTAGAAAAAGAGGAAAGCACATTAATAAAGAAGCCAATATCAAACATCGAATATGTTTATACTTTTAACTATGTAAACTTTAAAAGCCAAATCTACAAAGAATTGATTGCACTTGCTAATTATTCAGGGTATTGTACAGCATTTGCACCACATTTGACTCAGTTTTAGGGATCTATTCACAATAGATTTTACACTAATGACGACTTGTTTTTCTTTTTTTTTTGGGTGTGTTTGCATTTGAATGCAATTACAAACACAGTGCAGCTGTATTATCTCCATTAACAGCAGATCAGTCTGGATCTGACAGTCATTAACATTGTTTGTTGTGCAACTGTTCTTTCTAGAGTGGCAGGATTATATGATGAAGTGTGTGTAAAACATAATTCTGTCAGAGCTTTTTATATTTCAGTGGATACCACTCTGAAATAAAACTCAAAACGACCTGATCCCTCCATTATCTGACTAAAGACTTGGTGACATATCTTTAGACATTAATTCAATTATTTAATAATTAATGAAAACGGGAGATAGAGAGAGAGAGACAGTAACTCAGAGGTGAGTTTGTGCTCAGTTAGCACCACCTTTCTGCAGATAGCAACGGCACCAAAAATGTGCACAGGTCTTCATCGTTTTTTTGCAACAAGGTTTAATTGCATATAAAGGGGCTGATTTTGGGCAGAATGTATGAAAAATCCCTGATCCTGCTATCTGACACTGAATTAGACCCTTTACTTATACTTTGCAAAGTAGAATTTTCTCTCATTTATATCTGTTTTACTAACATAAGTCATGTACTCTTTTTATGGATGTGACTAACAATTAAACATTTTTGAGTTAATTTTAATACACATTGACCTATGACATAGTGCATAGAATTCAACAAATACAAGCAAAAGTCATTCAATACTCATGACACAACAACTGCTTTTGTTTAACTGTTGCTGAAATAAAAACAGCTGAAATCCTTCATCTCTGATAGTAGTATACCACATGTTTCTCTGTATATTAAGAGGGAAACATAGTGTGGAGACTCACACTGTAAGATGTTATTTATTTATTTATTTATTTGTGATTTGATGCTATGTAACTAAAACTGAACTGAACTTAATCAAACTGAGATATACTTACAGTAGGTAAACATAATTTTATCATATAATTCATAGTTATACGTTATGAACCTTAAAACAACATTGGTTTAAAAACCAAAAGTCAAGTTTTTTCCTCCACATGTCCTTTTCCTTGTTTTCCTGTTTGATTTTTAATTTTTTTTTTTTGCATCTTCACCGGCCTTTGTTTCTTTACTCTGTTCATTATTCACAATTTCTTCCCCATCCTTTTTTCAGTGCAAGAATTGGACATCACTTTGGAGGTGGTCTCCCATTATTTCCCTTTACTTTTCTTGTGGTGACTTACACCTGGGTTCCTCTGACACAAAGTGTAACAAAGGAGAAAAAAAAATCCTGTGTTTCGGCTCTTCCATTCATCCAAACACAAGCTGCATTACCACCCAATTACATTAAGATTACATTAATGTGCTTTCACACAGCCAAGCCTCCTCTGCACATGCCAAGCTCATTCTCCACCGTCAGCGGCTTTATGGGGACACGTAATCTTGTGATATTGTGTCGGGATTAACATCAAATCTCATTATGGCTGTGGTGGATCATGGGAGAGGGAAGGCTGGAGGAGGAGGAGAGCTTGGAAAGATGGTCACATCTTTATGTTTTTAGGTTTTCACCACTGACTCCACAGAGAAAAGAGAGACAGGAGAGCAAAAATTAGATCACAAATGTAAAATCTCAATAAGATGTGACAGATTGATTTGTTAGACACAGATGCAAGATAATTTCCCATATTCCTGTGAAATGCACGTATA
>JAPQRQ010000005.1:36403909-36417676 GCA_037367365.1 Apogon talboti | reverse complement strand
AATTTTTGGAAGCAAGACCCACAGGCTTTCTCTGAACAGACGACATCCGTGATATGTAGAGTGTGTGACTGCAGAGTAAAGGAGCCAAATCCAATTAACAGGTTGTTACTGGAAGCGACCTTTTCTTGTATTATCGCAATTGGCCGGACATTTCTCGAGTCGCCAAAGTGAAATCGGCTACGGGTGAGTTTAGAGATAAGGGTTTCCATAACTAAAGAGAAATATGTGAGGTCCTTCCTTCAGGCTGGTTAATGACATTAACAGCAGAGCGCCTCTCTCTCTCTCTCTCTCTCTTCTCAGGTGCAGCATGGTTTTTATGTGGCCACATTTATGAGAGATTGTAATGGGTGGGTGCAGCTCAAAACAAACAGGAGGACAATTAAATGTAAGGGCTTCCTGGGCAAGGCACCAATATGAGGGCCAACAACTCATTTTATATACGGCTCTCAGCAGAGCAACACTGGGCATCATTTCCTACATGCAAAACAGGGTCATTAGAGTTGAATCCAGATTAGTGCATTTTCTGTTAAGCAATAAGTACATTGTAAAGGTTCCAATTATAAATATGTTTAATTAATGCAAACAACACAGCTTTTAGAAAATTGAATATATAAATTCAGTTTACTTCTGTCACCTAACTTTAAAAAAAAAGCAAAGGTCTGTACAGACTGTCAAACGAACAAGTAACAGATAATGTTATTATTGATAAATTAAATTCTGAAATTCCACTGGCAACTCCAAATAAATGTGTATGTTATCTTTAATTCACTTATACGCTCTAAAATAAGCTTTAAAAATGAGAAAAACAAAAGAAAACCAACTGTGATACCTCGACCACACATGGCAATACAATCACAGAACACACTTTCCCACCTCATTAGTTTGTTGTACTTTAGGGTTGTTTCATTTGCAGTGACTTTATTAGTTTATTAGTTAGCCACGCCCAACTTCATCTGCTCATTTAACATTACATAGCTTATTTGATGTGGTATTTATCATATATTTCTTTCTTTTGGCCTTATGATATTTATATGGCTGGCACACATTAACACTGTTGGTTAATTATGTGTTATATTAATCTGTTCTTTCTTTCCTTCCCAGTCCTGAAAAAGGTGTGGCTGAGGAATCAGGTCTGTAAAATGCTAGAGCCAGCTCTTCAGACCAAACCATGGACTCCTATGCAACAGTAGGGCTTGTATTGATTTATATTTATTATATTTAGCTGCATTTGGTCAACATCCCTCTTGTTTTTCCCTTGATTTGCCATACCACTATAAGTTCCCTCTTGTATTATTATCAAAGACATTTCAGGGAATCAAGATGCTTCGCTGGAGTCATTTCCTGTAACAGTGTCATGTGGGTTTTTCTCCTGTTCTGCATCCTTTAACAAACAGGAGGTAGATTCTGTCCCATTCATTCCAGTGGAAGAAACAAACATGATTTACAGATTTCACCCAATTCTTTGACCGCAAAGTCACCCAAGTAAAAACAGACCCACTTTTCACAAACTCCATCGTTGAAATGACATTCACACAGATCAGAAGAAAACTGTCCTTGTTTGAAGTCGATCTTTGTCTTGGAAAACAAACTCTCAGGGGATCTCACAATACAGATTTTGTCAGAAGAAGGCAAAAACAGGCAGGGAAAAAGCAAATAATAATTCTGATAAAATAATGTTAGTTACTTGTAAAAACATTTTCAATCCTTCCGACCATGCCCACTTAGGAGAAAGGTAGTCAATTGTATCAGTTCCTTGACATTAAATGTTTTGATCGGATAAGTGTAAATCATTAATATTCATCTGTTGATTGACACCTTGTAACATTTTATACATTAGTTTTGAGGTATTTAATTAAATATCTCCATCATTACTGCCAGTCGCCACTAAACAGTGATCTTATCTGAAATTAGTAATCAAAATAGGATTCACCATTTAGTATATAACAGATAAATAGTATAAGGCACCATACTCTGTGAAGCTTGACCCATGCAGGGGTATTTTACTGTGAGTAAGGGTTAATGCATCTTACACAGAATCCTAGATAGACAGTACAGTATACTGCCTGGAAAACAAGGTCCTGAAATATTTACATCCTTCCATTAACATTCATCTAAACTGCAGAGGACAGATGTAATCCTTAATGGTTGACAGGGTACTAGTGGAAACAGATGACACAAATATTGTTAAATAGTAAAAGTGTATGACTGTATATTCAAAACTCATTCATACTGATATCAGAACTTATCACACAAATCCCTAGAGTTTGTGATGTTGACTTGGCGAATGACAAAAAAATTCTTTCTAATTCTGCTTGTCTGACGTGAAATTTCACCCCTAATTTCATTCTCAATACAACATGCATATTGTTTATTAAATTATGCTTCAAGTACCTGAACAACACACAGGACACAACAAGTGGCCTTTGAAACTGAAGATGTCTTTCTTCACCATTCACACAAACAGACAGAAGGGCCTCCTGGGAGTTATCACCGTAGAGAAAGGCATCGCTCACTGGTGCTGTCCATTCATGCTTTCTGAATGATAACATTTCTGGGACATGACTAACCTCTGGTGCTGCTAATTAACAACTATGCCGTGCTTCACGGAGGTCCCAGCTGTTCCTGGACATGCATGAACATCTACAAGGGCTTTCTAGGGGAGGTGGGACTGACAGCGTGTCTGAACATCCTCGCTCTCTGAGCAGAACTTGTCTGTGCTATTAAGGAAATCAGCCACTGTTTTTTTTAAGCTGAACTTTTGATTCTTTTTTTGATTGTCATTCTGGACTTGTTTGTGTACGAGAGGATTATACAGTATTTTGTACAAAATGAGAATTTCTCCAACTTGAACATTTTCAGATTACTCTTCCATGACGACTTCCAAGACCAGACATGTGGAAGATTTAGTCCTGCTCTGCCACCATAATGAATGCATAACAACCACACACATTAATAATCACATCATGTAGCGATGGTTCGCATGATGAAGGCTGGCCACCCTCATAATGGGTAGGCATGAGCAGCGAGCTAGAAGGGAGATTGACGACTGAGCTCACCGCCCCCCCATCACCACCACCCCACTCCATCCCTCCATCACCCCTCCCCGTTGTATTGTTACATCTCATTTTCTCCCGATCCATCTTCCTGACATTGGTGAGCATACGCTTAGGTTGAGGTCAGGGACACTTGATAGAATTAGCGTCTTGAGTACGATGGATTATTCCATCAACAGTATGGGGGTAGCAGGTTACTGATTTTCAGAAGGAGGCCTACAAAATTCATCTAAAATGCAAATTTTGCTGTTAAACACACATTTTTCTAACATAACCAAGCATGCCATGTGTTTTTACATCTAAGTTTTGGAGCGGATTCAGGGCATTCTGAGGTCAGTGTTTTGCAGAAGAACAATAGTAGAAGAAAGGAAAAGGGTCGGGGTGGGGGGGGTGGACTATAAAAACACAAGAGCATTATGCAAACCACACACAGAAAGCTCCAACTGGCCCTGGTGATAGTTCAAACCCCGAAACATTCTGTTGTGAAAGCAACAGTGCTAAGCAGTAAGCCACTGCTGCAGCCCAGGCTCTTAAATGATGCAAAGGCTGAACTTTAAATGTGACTTTCTTAATGAGGATCAAAATTTGCAATAGAGAAAGTCATGGTGGGCATCAGTACATCCTCATACACCATCCCATCTTTAACTCTAATAGCAGATTTACAGCATTAAAACAAAATCAGCTCAATCTAGAGGGTTATATTATCTGATTGGATCAATCTGAGATGTCAGACAATCTAGGCTGAGTTTAGAATTGGATCTTGTGCTGGACAGAATGTAAAAATAAACCCACAGAACAGCTTCTGTAAAGCTCATTAACATCTGTACCTTACAACTAAATGAAGCAGTTTGTTGAAAAGCTGTGTGCTCCAACAGTTTCTTATGTGTCTCATTAGTGAAGATGTAGAACTACAGAGAGGGACAAACTATATTACACCAATACTTCCCCAAATAATTGAATTATAGTGGAAACAACAGCAATGAAAAGCGAGTGCAAGAACCAACACTATAATATGCTGAAATAAATGGGGTAAAGACCAAAACAAGAATTGGATAATAGGGTAAAGATCAAGGATAAAGAAGAAATGGCACTGTCCAAGGAGGCATGGGGGTAATTTATCATCTCTTATGCTTTTTCAACACAATAGCCTAATAAAGGAAAATGCGGATAAAAGGGGAAGTTCACTGGAGGATCACTGGAACGTACTAAATGGGTGACGCGGTAGTCTGCTACGGGAAGATAAATTCCCTGTGAGACCGGCATCTAATACCTTCCCTCTCTACAGTGCCGGATGTCACCATTATGCAAGGAGAATATTGGCAAGTATACTATGCATAAATGTATACACATGAGCTGGACTGTCTCCCCTGGTGTGCAATATTTCAGCAGAATATAATATCATAGGCAGAGGAAATCAAATTATTTGTGTTAATTCCTTGGATGCCAGTGGTAGAACATTAGCAAAGATGTTAAATTACGAGCCAGATTATGCACTCCCTTTAGTTAATGAAGAGGAAAATGGAAAATTGCCTGTGCGTTAAAGAGGTCGTTTTTACAGTTAACTGGTAATGAAAGCTGGGTTGGGTTACACACCACTTTGCTAAACGTACCATGGGTAAAAAAAACAAGCAATTTCCTGTAAAACTAAATTAAGCCATGTATCTGAAAAACCTGTAGAAGCCCTTTAATGACAGGGCGGAATAAAAGTGCTTGTTAATTACCCTGGTGTTGGGAAATAGAACAAAGTCAGAGAAGACAAAATGTTGACAGAAAACAATTACTGTGCATACATACAGAGGGGCCTTCTCCAGTTTTCCCCTGGAGAAACAACAATAAATAAGACAAGCTAATAAAAGCTACATCAAGAGGATTAGTGCTATTATGAATAATTTAAGACTCAGCTTAAATACCTTCTGGAGCAGGGGATCTCATTGGCCTCTGTGAGCCATTCAGGCTTATGTGGCTCCTCTGCAGAACAAATGGCGCCACTAGACTTAAATTCACTGATGTGTATTTGCAAATTCAGAGCTTTCATCAGTCTGAATGTAAAATTAACTCACCTCGACTCACTGTAGGTATATTGGTTTTTGCCTGTGGCTACAATAAGAAATCTGAGCTGTCTTACTGGACATGTCATTTACTTGTTTGTAATTTCTAATCCATATTTCCTGTCAAATGTTATATGTTGTAGTTGTGTGAAAAGCAGTGTAAAACAAGCTAACATTGCAATAATTGCAAGTGCTGTTCATTAAAGCAATCAATCACTTTCCTGAAGGCAAATTTTGCTGCAATCACTGCATCCGTCTGTTATCATAAATGCGCTTACAGTTGCCGCTGTAAAAATCCTCCTAAAGTATGTAATCCGTCTATATCCTGCAATAATATTAGAGAATGTTGCACCATGAGTATTAAATTCTATTCCCCTACATGTGTATGCGTGGCTGTTATAGCATGATTAACTGCCAAGTCACATCGGAGACATTATTTGACTTATACAACACATGGATCCATTTCAATTTAAGCTCCAAATTGAAACCTGTAATGTTCTCGATTCATGTGTCATTAGCACTGAGCTACTTGTCCTGGGAGATGTTGAAGCATTACCACATTAACTGTCACTCAAACAGCTTAGCCAATGAATATGGGGGAACCTGGATGTATGGAAGGTGTATTAGGGCTTTGGTATGAGAGATAAACTAGAGAGGCTCCTGGGTACAAGAGGTCAGAACAGTGTGTGTGGAGTAGTAAAGAGCATAAAGCAGCTTATGCTTTGCTTTAGATTTTTTTTAAGTGGATATACTGTATTATATTATTATGGTTTGTAAGGAGCTGGCATAACCCAATGGAAGGTAAGTAACAATTTTCAATGCAATTCAGGTCTATTAGTGACAAATCACAACAAAAACATCTCAAAGCACTTAACATAGTAGGGACAAGACCTTATATTATAGTATTATAGAGAAAATCCAACAAATACCCAACAATCCCCCCAGTACACACACTCAAAATACACATTCGAGCCCACCATACCATCCCACTAATAAACCTGTTAATGTCGCTTATGATGAAAACATAAATGGAAGCCACATATCACACAATAAACAGGTTCAAGAACACATAAACCACACAGACACATTCTGCCTTCATTTTCACTGCTTTACCTTTATATCCTTTTTTAGATTCAGGCTCCATCATGTACAGATGGATTAAGGAACTGCCATTTCAAACAAACAACGTCAGAAGATGGAAAGGTAGCACAAGAAGTCAATTTTTTCCACCAATATTTGTTTACATGGCCACTGGAGCCCGTAATAGAACAGGGGATCACCCAAAGGCGTTGTGAGGTCATCCTCAGAAGCTGGCAGAAAAGATTAAGCTTTTGGGTAGGGGGGCTTAAAGAGACCAGGGTAGAAAATTAAACCATTTGAACTGTTAATACTAATCCAGTATTGAGCCCTTCCGTAAAAACAGAGAAGTGGAAATGTGAATGCTACGGCCTCTTAAGGGACAGTGTTAGGTCATGTATTTTGTTTTATTCCATTATGATTATAAGGAGACAGCTCACTAAATAAAAGCTTAAAAAAGTGGGTTTATGGAATAAAATCCCTCAATTAACAAGTTAAATAGCATGAGGCCTCCACTGCTGACACAAAGCATGGCAGAGTCTTATGTTTTCCATGTGGTGACAACCCCCCATAATAAAGCAGCAGGAGTACAACCTACTAGAGAGAAATCAATTTTCCAAAGCCAAACATCTTTGTCTCCCATGGGAGACCGCGGTCAATGAGCCAAAAATATCTATAGATGAAACTAAGTAGGCAGCTGTTGTATGTGGCATTAAACATCATCAAACACTGCTTTTGTCTGGATTAATATCATGAAACAGCATGTGATAGAGAATAGCAATAAATATAAATAATAACCACAAAAAAGACCACTGCAGTGCTGAAAATGGGATATTAATGCTATATGCGTTGTACAAATACAACTTGGCTACAGTGTGGCAGTAAATGAAATCATGATGTTGCTGCAAAATGGGTAATGCCAGACGTGCATCTCGGCATTACATGGAACAGCACCTAATGTGTGTCAGTCTGCCTGTCACGCAAAATGAACAGCCCAGGGGTTGTTTGGTGTAAATTAAATTCCAACGAGGGGTGAATTCACATAAAAAAGCCAATCTAATTAAATTGCCATGCATGGTCATGTATCTTAAATTACATGCCAACACCATGCAAATGTGGAAAAACCGACACTGGATCCCACCTTCAAGGCCATGGCTGCTGGTGTGTTTGAAATAGACAAAAATATAATGAACAAACACCCCATGAACATGTATAAATGGGATAAGATTAAAGCAAAAATCCAGGAGAGTAATTTCCTTTTCACGGCTTTGCCTTTGACTGAGCGTAGTTTATCATTTTCTGTGTATACTGTAGCCTCCTAGCATACCTGTCCAGATGATCCGACTGCAAATCTAATTTCTTTGGCAATTTCCACATGCAGTGTTGTGGTTCTTTTGAGCACAAAGCAAGAGATCAAAATCCTTTTAACCCCAGCAAGACAGGAAAGTAAGGAGGGAGAAGAAATGCATGTGGAGAATCAAACCAATGCATTCACGCTCTGTGAACTTGTTGATCTACGGGATCAGGGCTGATATTGAATTGAATTAAGGCAAGCGTCGAGTCGGCAGAAAGGTGAAGGTGAGGAGAGACGAAAGAGAAGGGAGAACCATTATGTTGAGGTCAGAGGGGGAGGATGGGTGTTCTCCGTAGATGCAGCCGTCGAGTCACTTCAATCTGATTCTCAAAGAGACGGATAGAGACGACAAAAGGTATGCTGACAGATGGCTGGAAACAAAGAGACATGACATGGGTTTTCAGGAGGGCAGCATAATCACAGTCTGGGACATCTAAAGGTAAAACTGATGACACTCACCCAGGTTAATATCATACATGTACTTTTTTTTTTTTTTGCCTGATTTGAACAGCGATGTGCCTTTTGTACCTGTTCACTTTCATTCATAGGTGAATTACAAACCTGGAAAAGTGTGACACATTTGGGTGTTTTTTCCCACTTCTTATCAACTTTAACTGTACATTTTCAAAGAATATGATAAATTTAAAAAAATGTAAATTTTTTGTCTGCATAGAATCACCCTTAAAATGCCCTAAGGATGCAGTAGATGTATTGCTCTCAGCAATCTGGTGAGGACTTAGGAATACCTGAATTTTTTGTTTCGACATAATGTGAGCCCCGACCGCCAAGACCAAAAACACTAAAAACATGTTACCAATATACACCCTCACTACTCTGAAGTAAATCCCAACCACACTCATAATTTTCCATTCATTCAGAAGACCCTAAGAGGAGCAGAAATGTGAAATATCCAGGGCTCTTACAAAACTAAATCAAAACTAAGCAAACAGACTTAAAATGCATCAAGACCATTAGCAGGATTTGCTTTATTGTAATAATTTCTGAATGAGACACATCACAAAAAAATCATGGAAAAATGGTGGATACAAAATAGGAGAATTATCTTTCTGAGACAGAATGGAAAGAGGAGTTTTTTTCTTTCTCTTTTCTTTTTTGTGTTGCCTATTATGTCGAGCCAGCCTCACCCTGACAAAGAAGGGAAACTACTAAAAGAGGCTGCTTCGTGCTCACATGAAGGAGACTGACTCAGAGCTGATGTTTGATGCCACGCAGACTGAAATTCCTTGAGTGATTTTCCAAGTAGTTCGCTAAATTGAAAAAGATCCACCATAACCCACGCTATTGTCAAAGCATTCAGAACATAACCATCAGGTGAAAGAGGCAGTTCAACTGTGACACGACTTCCACGAGAAAATGATAATGGTGGTGTGATGTGGTGTGGGTAAGGACTCACATGCATGGTTCAATCAGGTCTACGATCTTTATTACAAAGTCTTTAACTTGGTACAATAAACTCAGGAATCTTCTCCACAAAATTCTTCAGCTTTAACTTGATACAAAAAACTTAGGCTTGGAACACATAAATCTGCAGCTTAAACTTACAAGACTCTCAGGCAGCATGAACGACACAGACTAAGGCTAGGTTCAGACAGCAGGTCTTAATGCACAATTTAGATTTTTCGGTGAAATCTGATTTTTTTGTGTGCTCGTTCATATTACACATTAAATGCGACTTCTATCAGTTTTGAGTACGAACTAAATGCGACCCTGAAGTGACCCGCATGCACAAAACAGGTCCTGACGTAATACGTGACCACGCAGACATGCACTGTGTTTATGGAAGTAAATATGTTTTTCCTGCTGCTCCTCCTCCTGGGACGCAGAATTATGACGTTTGTTGCATTTCAATGACGTAAAGGTCGGATATATGCGACCTGGCCATTCAGACTGTCGCATTGCAAAATATCAGATACATATCGGATTTCGGACCACATATGAAAGTGGCCTGGGTTGGATTGGAAAAAATTGGATTTGTGCTGTTCAAACTGTCTTTAACAGATCGGATACAGGTCACATATGGGCAAAGAAATCAGATTTGGACCACATTTGCCCACAGTCTGAACGTAGCCTAAAGGGGCTGACATCTTCTTCCTGAGTGAGAGCAACAATCTGACAATGACTGGAGAAACTGAGGTGCTTATATAGCTTGCTCATTGGCTGATGAACTACAGGTGTGAGCTGAGGGAAGGTGAGTAGAATCCAAAACCTTCTAAAGTCTTCTCCAGGACATCCCAAAGATTCTCAATGCGGTTCAGGTCTGGACTCTGCAGCGGCCAATCCATGTATGACAATGACGCCTCAAGCTCCCTGAAGCACTCTTTCACAATCTCAGACTGATGAATCCTGGTATCATCATTTCTGAATATGTCTGTCATCAGGGAAGGAAAAAAAGCCACAGATGTTCAGACCTGGTCATTCAGTATATTCAGGATCAGATGACCACATATACTCTTGCTCAACCTAGACCTGACCAACTGTATCAACCCCAGATCATAACACTGCCATCTCAGGTTTATACTGTAGGCACTAGCCATGATGGGTAATCACTTCATCCACCTCTCTTCACATCCTGATGTTTCCATCTCTCTGGAAGAGGACCAATCTGGACTCATCAGGCCACATGACCTTTTTCCATTTAAACACAGTCTAATCTTTATGCTCTCTATCAAACTGACGGCTGTTAACTTAAACATATTCACCACTGTAGTAATTATCCAATGGAATAAATCTTACCTACTTCTTTATTAAATCCAAGTGGGGGCTTTTTTGTTTGGGTAAGATGTAAAAATAATACAATACAGAATACTTTACTGACACTGACATCCTTTAGGATTACTCAGACTGGAATGAAAAAGTATTTCTGTGCAAATGTTCCATCTGTGGAGAAATCTAAAACCCACAGCTTTGTTCTTGTGTGGTGTTGGAGGTCACAGCTCACCTTTGAGCCAGCTGTGTCACTTCTATTAGACGAGCGAGAGGGAAAAGAAAAGACTCACTCAGTACTTAATATGGTCCAGTCTGAAACAGAGGTGTGATGCCTGGCTTGGCAGTGCCATGGATCACTTGTAAAATCAGCCGGCCTCCGAGGGCATCTTTTACAAGCTCCCACACACCTGCTGCAAAGGGAACACCAGCACACATAAGACATGCGTACGTGTGTGTGTATGTGTGTGTTTTAGAACCACAGCTGCTGGGTACAGAGGTGATTTTACATTGGGTGATTTTACAATGTGCTTTCCAAGAATTTCATGACTTCTTTTCCAGTGTTGATGAAATCGTTTCAAGTTTTAATGACTTTAAATAAACAAATAATTGGAAAAAAAAATGCTTCAAGGATGCATCCACTTATTTCTTCTTCGGAGCACATCACAATTACCTCCTGCGGTTCATACAGTTTGGTTACTAAAAGGAAGTTCAAAGCGGACACAAATCTCTTTAGGCACCATAACCAAATGAATTAAATGACAACAAAAACAAGTAGCAGCTCTAAGAGGGGAAACTTCTCAGGCTCGACAGAAAAAAAAAAAGAAAAAAGGAAAAAGATTCAGCTGATGTAAGACTAACAACTACATCACATATAATTTCGACTGGAATCCCTTCACTCTGTAATCAAGCTAAACTAATTCTGCACCAGGAGGCAGATTGCTTCTCTGTAGTCGCAACTTCCCTTCGCTTCCCACTCTTATTAGCTAGGAAATAACACACAATACTTTCCAAAGCAGTACTGAGCTGTGAAGTTCATTACATGCTTTCTGCTGCATCACGAAAGCATGTGTTGATGAATTAACTTTCCAGGAAATTTTACAGTCAACATATATATATATCCAGGAGTACAAATAATGTACTGTGAGCATCTAAGTTACAGAAAATACCCAAGAGCTGATAAAATCACACCTAATTATGATTTGTCTCAGGAAATCTAAATTATTTTAAATTACTATCGTAATAACAACAAATCTAGGTTGCTATGGTAGTATACTAGCACACAAAAAAAGCAAAGGCTTGTCAAATCTTGAAGCCAAATGTGCAAGAGTTATCTGTATTATGATAGAATTGAATACTCATGTTTAGAGGATATGATTATATAGACGCAGTAGAGCTTTACACACTGAAACAAAATGTCTACATCTTTTCATGCTGTTTCATTGGAAATTCATGTGTTCCTCCTTAAATGTACTTTTAAATCAATTAGTTACCTACTTGTAGAACTTTTTTTAATCTTCTAGACCCCAAACATACTATCGTCTAGACCTGCAGAGATCCTGTGTGAAGAGGAATGCACTAGAAATCGCTAAAGGAGTCTTTGTAAGAACACAGAGCAATAGGGCCTCAGAAGGTAAAATGTCTGGATATATTTAAATCTATAGACTGTGGCATGCAAATCTGTTTATTCATCGTTCCTGTTTTTGTTAATTTGAGAGCTTAATGTTATTGTTTCTCATACAGATGGCACAAAAGAACAAAGAAAAAACTACTTCAACTGTCGGCCAATCAAAGCAGATCCACATCTGTTAAGCCAGATCTGATAAATAAAACATGGCTGTTTCCAAGCAAACTTTCCAACACAGCAAGAATTTATTTGCAGTATAACTGCTATTCCTTCACATTACATCCAAGGCATTGCATTGGCTCTTTTCCATACATTACCCTGTAAAATTTTAATCACTTATCAGACCATTTCTTTTAACTCTCACAAGGCCATATTCTCCACTGAACAGAGTGAATGCAATTTTCAGCAGCTTTCTGTACAACGGCTTCAACTTAATATTCAAAAGAACAATGACAACACAGGCGTCAAACACAGCTCATTGTCACTTCACACACACGCTGACACATACAACATGTCTCTGTTAAGGAAGTCAGACATGTACCAGTAACTCATTTTCTTTCACCTGCATAATGTTGACAACACCTTATAGATTTTGCAGTTTAAGCAGCCAGTCAGGTGCATGTTGTCGTGTAACTGCTCCACCAGCAGAATGGGGGCTGTTTCCTACTACGCTCTAAATCTCTAGACAAACCTGCCGACACACATGCTGCATGCTAAAAACCCTTTTCAATATTCATGGGGAGTTGGTTTTCCAATACGAGCATACGCAGACTCCCCGCTGTGTTTAGTAGGGTGGGGCTGATTCACAGCACCGGTGGCTGAGGTGGAGATGTGTGTGTGTGTGTGTGTGTGTGTGTGGGGGGGTCGCTTGCACATGAGTGAGCCTGGTGACGGCATGTTTAAAAATAGTGGCATGCCGTCATGCAGAGCAGGTCTCTGGGGGATCGGAGGGGGTGAATCGAACAGCATGGCATGCTCTTCACTCTCTCCCTCTCATGTTGTGGATCAAGGTGCCAGTACTCCCAGTAAAGAGTGAGATCACTCCTTACTGGAGGGGGGCTGTCAAATCTCATCATCTGTTATGTCTTCACCACACTGGTGGTCGGTCGGAAACACAGCTATGGGATCTGCTGACATTTATGCAACTCTTTTGTCTCTCTGACACAGACAGAGGTGATATATGACAGACAATTATATCTTGTTTATTAAAAGAATAAATAAAAACAGATTTTTGTTTCATTTTCATCAAAATTGAAGGTATTTGAAAAGTTTCATTATTTTTGTTTAAATTACTTAAGTAATATTGTCAAAATACTGCAATTATATCATTTCGATGCAAGAATGCAGTATTCACCATCAAATATACACTTTTCATAAAGATTAAGAAAACAAGGGGAAATCTTGTTATAGTCTAATTACAACTATACTACATTTTATGAGTAAATAACAATGTTATTTAGATGAATTATGATAATGCCTCAAAGACAGTTATTTAAAATAATCTTTCCAACAAACATACCCACCTTTTTTCTCTACCCTATAGCTCTCCCACGACAGAATTTGTGCAAACACCTCACATTTGATCATTCCTGTTATTTTATCTTTATTAAAATCAACTGCAGACCATTGAATGTACGCTTTAAACATTGAAACAGCTTAAATGTGAGACAGTCACTGTAAAGCCAAGTTCAGACCAAAGATCCACAAGAAGACAAGATGCAAATTGCAACTAATTGCCAAGCTATGTAACAGTATGCTACATGGTAAAAGATGAGTTACAGCTCATAACTGCAAAAAACCCACCTATATTACATTAAAAAAACAGCTGGTGATTTGACAAACTGATTTGCTGAGTTCTCACACAAACCTTTACCTGAGACTTTC
>JAPQRQ010000005.1:36379042-36402617 GCA_037367365.1 Apogon talboti | reverse complement strand
ATTACATTAAAAAAACAGCTGGTGATTTGACAAACTGATTTGCTGAGTTCTCACACAAACCTTTACCTGAGACTTTCTAAAAGAGTTTTGCCACATAGTGAATCTGTAGACCGACATCTGTTTGAGGAGATTTTCATACAGATGTAACATAAGGTTTAACTTTATTTACAAAAAAATAAATGGAAATTAGAGTGAATTTCTCCACATTGCTATTAATGGAATATTTGGACATGAGTGCATCATGGAGCTCTAATCCAGTCTAGAACAATGCACTGGACTGAATCTGAAAGTCATAGAACAGCAAAAGGCCAAAAAAGTCGGCAATGGTTACACTAAAAAATATGGAGAATAACGTGCAAGAATGGTCAACTCAGTGACTCATACACCCCCAGCACAACAGGGTCCTCAATGGTCCAGATGTTTTCCTTTCACGTAGATCACATTTAGGTTTTGTTTCCTCAACATCACAACTTATTTATTTATTTTATTGTTTGTTTAGCACATAACAGTTTCATACAATGTTGATTTAAAATATACAAGAAACAACGAAAAAAGAGGAAAAAAAACTACCAAAATACATTTAACCTCCTAAGACCCAGGAGCCCCACAGGTTTTTGAGTTTTGGCTTTTTTTTAATTAAATAATTGCTTATATTGGAAACATCATGATGCAACAGTTTTTTCAGATGCATTCTTAAAAAAATTTATGGAATGTTATATGTGGTGGACAGTTGTTTCTTTTTTTTGTGTAAAGCTGTGAATTTCTTGTCCTCATACGTGGACAGTGGGTCCTAGGAGGTTAAGAGACATTTTACACATCAGGTCCAATCGCATTTAGTCTAATTTTATTACTATCAACTATCCACATTTAATAAGAGAGTAGCAGTAAATATAAGGCTTAGTTGTGGTTATTGTCAACACACAGTCTCTTTCTCTGGGCCAATAATCTGATTCATACATGCTTGGTGTGTGTATCACCAACACTGGGCTGAATCTGGCATTTAAGTTGGAGGAAAAAAGAGCCTGTGTTAGTTTTTGATGGAAACATGACAAGGAACTAACATCACCACCCACAGACCACAGTAACCTGCCTTCACTCACAACGTTTTAGGGGGGTTGTAAAAAGGACAGTTGAAAATCACATATCTGGCTTTGAAAAGAGGCATCTGTCTGTGGAAATAACAGACCCGTCAACATAAAACCTTACAGACTCACTGACTAGAAATACAGTAATCAGTACTGCAAGTCTCGTTCCTAAAAAACACCATCTGAAAATTGAGATAATATGATTTCCGGCTTGAATATTATGCTAGATATCCGGTATCTCAAACCAGTACCTCTTAAAGATGCTATCATCAGTGTTTTTTCTTTAAATATTATGCAAAGAACATTTAAAAATAATATTTTTCCTAAATGGATACATTGCATTTTGGCAAGAAAGCGTTCATTTGTCATTACTTTTCTGGAAATCAATGTGCAACAGAGCGTGGAACTGAGAACAGTGCCAGTGGGTGCTGGTGGCCAGCGCTGACCAGAAATGTAAATTGGCGGTCTGAAAGCACGGGCCAGGAGCCTTGTCAGCTGCACTCCTGCAAACAGTAATAACTCTCTACAATCACACCATAATGATATGCTTGGGGTCCTGTTAACTCTGCATGTAATAATGGTCTTGCCTTTTTTTTTCATCTGTTAACAGAAAGGGTAGTAGCAGCAGGGCTGAGGGGCAGCGGTGTGTGGTGGAGCTCTACAGTGGCAACAAGGGTCACACTGGATCATTATCCTCTCCATTAACATCCCAATTACACATCTCCATCCATATGAAGAGTAGACACGTATGGCTCTGACCTTTGTCTGAGGTACTGCTCCATGCGCTGTCCGTCCCCTCTTCTGTGATTCAGAACCACAACCTTGAACACAAATGCTCTTGGTCTCTCTCTGCTGACCACTTACCGCCCTTCCACCACTTCCCTCACTACCTTGTCATCAACATTACAAGCAACCATGCAGAGATGCTGACCCAGAACCCTGGAAAGTATAACATCCTGGCTAGTTAAAGTTCATCCAAAATATCTGATTTATCACCTTTGTTCTGTGAGTATAAACATCGGCATTTCACTTTGACTTTGACAATATGTAACTAAACAGGACCAACCAAACCTGAAATGTGTGTCATCTTTACCATATTACTTTTATTCTATTCTTTATTTCGTATTTGTTTTTATTGTTTTTTTTATTGTTTTAAATTGTACAGCTGTTTTTATGTCTTATTACTTTTAATTGTACAGCTGTTTTATGTCTTTTAATTTATTCTTATATTTTTTTCCTTTATTTTGGTTTTTATTTACTCCGTACAGCACTTTGGTCCACGGTGGTTGTTGTAAAGTGCTTTACAAATAAAGTTGGATTGGATTGGATCTTTATGATCAAATACTCTCAAGGTTTAAATGTACACATTATGATAATTATACTACTACAGTTCACAGAACCAGACATGCTGCTGCACAGCAAGTTCAATGTCCTGTACAGCTGATCATTGTTGCACTTGTCAAATAACTGACATGCTAAAAACAAATATAAGACTTGGAACCTTTTATTTTATTACTTTTCGCAAATTCAATTTTTTTATAGTTGATTCAAAGCACTCAGCGGGAACCTTTGTGAGACTTACTGCCGTGATTTGATTAATAATGAATGTTTGGCTTAAAAATTAATCCAATAAAGACGGCGCTTCTTTCAAGTGCCAAACCGTTCACTCACTGGCAGTACGTTTAAAGAAAAAGGTCCCTGAGTAAAACACATGACTCAGATTCTGACAACATTCATTCAAAATATCAGGAAAATATAACTAGCAGTTCACAAGTATATATATTTATCCCACAGCTAAAAAGAGAGTAAACCTGGTTAACAAATGATGGTTCTTTTTACAAGACTGAATCCACACACTTTTATGCCATCAAGTCCAAACATGTCTGTCATCTCATCACTGACTTAAAGGAGAGTGAGTTTTAACCAGTATGTTCCTATAGGGAAGGAGACACATGAAACCAGTTCACAGATTCTAAGCGTGGATCCAATTTTACCACAAATTTATACAGATAGGAAAAATCTCTCATAATCCCACACTTGACCAGGTGGTTTCCAAAATTCTAACATGCTAATTCTACTGTTAGACATTTTAGTACGTCTGAAACCATAATAATGAATTGCATACTATAATATTACAGTATGCAGCCTCTGGACATAAATATCCCATAATGCAATTCAGTCATGGCTACATGACTATGACAGAGAGAGAAGGGAGCCAGTAGTAATACACAGATGCCAGGTTAGTCAGTATTATATACACACATACACATCAGCATAGTCTGTAGTATCACACAGATGCCAGTACATGCAGTACGGTCCCTAGTGTTACACAAATATCAGGAGAGGTAAAATGGGCTGGTTACCAAGGTTACATGCCCCCAGCTGGCAAGGAAGGTTTCAGCAAGTAACATGTATTCACACCCAAGATACATAGTATGGAATTTCAGATGGAGCACTAATATACAGTCTATGCAAAAACAGATTGGATCATGCCAAAATAAGTGCAAACAACAGAGAGTTACTAGCCATGGCAACATAATAAGCTCCAAATGTATGATCTAGGTTATTAAAAAAGGCTAAACATGCCAGAAGGTCAAATAACTTTCACCAGAAATGTTTGAGTTAAACAGATTTGGAGGGCTGGGTGGAGCATAAGTCTGCAGTTTATACAATGTGCCCTGTGACATAAACATTACTGTGGAAAATCTGGGCAGGTCAAATGCATAATAAACTACTCGCTTGCTTAATTAATATTGTCAAGGTGCCCCCGCATAGCATTTAACCTCCAGTTACTCCAGTGAATTGCTCAGTGGTCCAACAGGAGGAAAAAATGGTTGACCTGGACAGATCCCGGGCATAAACGTGTGCAAATGTGAATGCTAAACAGGAAGTTGATGAAAATGAGCCTACATACTCACTCAATGTTCAGAACAACTAAAAATGAATGAAGACAATCTTTCCATTTCCCCTCTCTCTGTATCCCTGACTTCCCTCACTCATCTTCTCCTCTGACAGTCTTTTTCCATTTTGCCCCCCACTCCATCAAAAAGCTGTTTTACATGTATGAGGTGCACACACAGAGCTGTGATGAAAGAGGCAGAAATATATAGCAGAGGGACACAAGCCTTGAGCACACCTATGGTACGGGCAGATCATTCCTATAACTCAACACCCCGCCCATCCGACGCCCTCCACCCTCCACCCTCTGTGTGCTCTGCAACACAGATCTCCAGCTGTAATGCAGTGACAATAGAAGGAGATGGTTTATTTCATGTGCCATTTCCAACGGCACAGCAGTAATGAGGAACAACATTAACATTTTGCTGACATGTGTTTCTTCCCCTTCCCTTGTTGGGCATTAGTTTCCAGTATGCTGCGTGGTGCTGTTAGTGTGCTGTATTTCATTGTACTGTATAAGTCAAGCATTACATATACACCCACTACACTTCTGTGCCTAATGGCGGCATGATCTCCTGCAGTACAGGATTAAAGTAAAGACTACTCTATATACTGTGTACAATATTTGTCTTTGTATTCTCCAACAGAGACATGTTTGCATATACTTTATTATGATTTAATATGTATGTTTTATCCTTTAGTCTGACATCTTTAAATGTAACAGCAGTCCCTCTCATAAAGTCCATGATAATGTGTCAAACACAAATAGGTGGAATTACATACAGTATATGAAGTAGCACCACCTACTCGCTATCTCCAAGACAAAATTAAACCAAATACTAAAATATTTTAATAAAACGACTACAAAAAAAAATTATTAAAAGAAACATAGAGTTAAATAAATTCTGTGACTTGAAGACAATATGTCTGAAACAAACATATTGAATTTCCACAAAATTAAATCAAAGCAGCAAATCCTTACATCAGTAATACTAATGTGGCTTATTTCCATGATAAAAGTGCCCTAATTTAATTAGATAAATCAAATAAAGAGGCACTCTTCTGATTTACACATTTCTCGGCATAACGAAAACATATTAAGTATCATCATTAATTATAGCACACTCATCAAAACTCAAGTCATAAAGTGTTTCACACTGGGAAAAATTAAGGCACGACTAAAACAGTTGCCTGGTGTTAGATGGCTTTGGAGGAGCTTCGTAGAGAGAGAGAGAGAGTGAATTACACACTTGGTGTTTCTGTCCACACACTGTGAATACTGCACTTAATTCCACAGTTAATAATACCTTTCTCCTAAAAACGTACATGGTCAATTAAAACAAATACATGGTTAATATTGGTGTTTTACTCTGCTATCCCTTGATTGGTCAAATATTGGTGTATGACCCGCACAAACTATTAACCAGTGACATAATTACTACCATGCAAGCTTGAATCATGTGAATGTCATGGCGAAACCCTCTTTTAAAAGCAGCTCTGTAGCTCCACCACAGCATATTAACTTAGAATGAGCTTTATTTAAGTGAAACTGTAGTACTACAATGCTAGCCTTTATCTGCGTCTCTTCCAAGGTCATGGACTTATGGACACAGCGCCCCGTGTCTCCAAACTTCATTGACGTACTGCACTGAAATAACGTATTTTTACCTCTTCTCATGAAATAATTGTGACAATGTGATTCATTCCTGATAAATAAAGTGTAGCTGGGACTCAGTAAGTAATCACTGTACCAGATCAAAGGTGATTACTGATGAGTATAAATAGGAATAAAAAGCGGAATGTGGCTAAAAAACAAATTATCCCAACTTTATGAACAACAGTGTAAATTGCTAGATCAGTCTTAATCAAGTTATTACTGCAGCATTGGGTGGGCGTACACTCAAGGATTTGTCTTCGCCTATTTTTAATGCAACATGCAGTGGAAACAAAAAAACTAAACAGAAACAAAAAAAAAAAAAAACAGCAATTCAGTTGCTAGACAACCAACACAGACCAGAAAGAAAGAGACATAATATGAAACCTTAAACTGCTAACAGAAAGAAAGCAAAGAGGCAACCAGAGATCAAACAATAGATCTTTGGTATCTGACAAACCACTGAGCATGGTAACGCCACTTTGGTGCTTCATGGGATCACACCAGTCTTATTACTTGTAACAGTATCATGAAGAGTGGTACTCCTGATACAAGGCCAAGTCTAAATGGATGGTTTGGGAGGACTACTAGGGGGCTTTAGTATGAGAGCGCCCTTCCATGCTGCACCTCCCATAAAAAATAGATGAAACCAGGCAATCTCTGAAATAGTAATTGGTTCCCTAGTGACTGCCTTGCAGTAGTTCAAATTCACCAAAAATGAAGCCAGGCAGACACTATGGATGGCTTATAGGGAAAAGAAAGGATGGAGCTTGTGTACACACTTAGGTGTTGGGGGGGGGGTATGATGTAGCGACCTGTTTGAGATGTTTGTGGCGGTAAAGCTTTCTCGTGCCTAAATGCTTTCACACAATTGAACAGATTTTCTGATTTTCTTGTCTTTGGGATTTCAACAATCCATCACCTCGAGAGCCACTAATAGCTCGTCATTGTGATAGCAGCCGACTGGTCACCGAGCAGCTGCTAGGTGTGTGTATATGTGTGCATGAGTGTGTGTTAACTGTCCTCATGTGAGTGTTAGTGATATGGCAGTGAATTCCATTTGAGCCATTTTCTACACAAAAGGGGTAAAAGAAATCAATCAGGTGCTCCACCTCTTGTTGTGGTTTAATTACTCTGACAGACAGCGGTGCAAATCAGCAGCGCGCTCACTGAAACGCACACGCCTGCATTCTGACAAATGGCATCAGCCGTAATTGCCTCCAAATGAGCAAATAAATGGACGTGAGCATCAATATCAACTCTGGAGAAAGCTCGCAGGAAAAATACGGGGCGGGTGATTGCAGGGATGGCTAAAGCACAGTAGTGCAACACCAGACTGTTTGTGAGGAGGAGATTGTATCACTGAGCAAATACAGTATTTGTTCATTCAACTGTTTCAAGGTCACTGGGGCTTAACAGATTGAGCAAAAATGTAATAATCCTTTATTAAATGGGGATTCATTGAAAAGTTGACATTCCTTTCATGATCCTTTCCTCCTTTACAATCTGACAACACATTAAGCTCATTTGATGCTTGTTATTCGGAGACAGCTGCATTAAGACCCACCCGCTCTTCCATCAAGTATTTCATTACGAGGCCCATGTGGGGTTTTTTTCCCTAATGTACATCCCAATAAGGATTCTTTATTTAGCACATATACAAGCACATCTCCAGTAGGCAGGGGATGTAAACTGTCAAAGATAATCCAAAAAAAAGGTGAAGATGGCCTGGTCATTAGGGAGCAAATCCTTTAGCACTATGGACTGCTGTAACATAATGTCTATCCAATTGCAGTGCACTCCAATTTCCTCCCTTAGTATGTCTATATATTTACAGCAAAAAAAGGGAAAGAAAATACCCTGCTCCCATCCATACAGACTGCTCCAGTTTTATCAGCCTGTTTGTGAAACCTACAGCTTTAAATGAAAAAAAAAATCACCTGTGACTTCTGTAAAACACTTTCAACCTGAGATACATGATTTATTCAGTTTCGTCTTTAAGTCCCTTTAAGAGTAAAACTAAGTCATTTCACCTCGACATCAACATTTTCTCATCCTTCTGATCATACCATTCTCCATGTTTGGCGTATGCTGTGTTACCATGGTAACAGGAGATGTTCTTATATACCTCAAGGTTCGCAAAGACAGCTCCATCTATGTGTTTCTACCAGAATGTAATGGCTGACATAAACATTTCAAGTGTCAGTTGTCATTTTTAGAGCTGCTAACACACCCGTTGAAAGCCTTGAAGCTCACTTCACCTTTGACCTGTTTGCCTAAATCACTTGTACGTGGCATTTATGAGCAAATTTGTTAATACAAGTAGTTCTTGCATGAGGTCTATGTAACATGGCGTTCAGAGTGGGGATATGCCGCCACGGAAACAAACCCCACGTATAGCCTTTTTTTTTCCTTTTACTGTGCAAATGCTTAGACAAAGTTCTCCCAAACACTTGCTAGCATAATTCTCTCTAAATGCTAAATGGACACAGGCCCTTGAACAACACCTCTTTATGTTCCTACGGTGGGAGTGACTGCTGGATTGACAACCATTGATCTGAGGGTGATGGGAAGGGGAGTGAGGTGTTTCTATACTGCACACTTCATTTTGTCCTTGAAGATAGTCAGAGGGTACGAGTGGAAGCGGGGGCGCAGTATATAAAGTGCTGTGTAATGAGTCTGTCCATTCCCATTTCCGTCTGTGCCAACCACCCCAGAAATGTCCCCTTAACAAGGTCCACCCAGTCTTCGTATTCTTACCCCCAAGATGCGGTTGCAGGCCAAGTGGATCCTGCTCTCAGAGGAACAACTTTAACTGAACCAGAGCCTTGTTTTGCAGACACCGGCCATCATGTAGAGGTCAACGGTGCAAGATCCGGAGGTCCCATGTGTCTCTGACTCGCCCACGGAAGTAGGATGGAGGGAGACAGCAAAGCGTGTTCAGCAGTGAGAGACTGCAGTGTAAGCTAAAGCATGTGGACAGCTGTGCTATTTACTGGCTGCAGCTGACAAACGTGTCAGGTCATTAGGGCAGTTTCATGCTTAATCAGGAATAATACCAGAATTACTCCAGCAGTAATGTTTCACACAGAAGGGCATGCATTCCCCTCTCCCGTTCTGCTGAAGATCTTATTCCTTCGCCTACGTGTTATTTCTTACATGAAAATAGTGGTGAAATATTATGCTCTGGTAGTTGGCTTTAATGTCAATGATTAACTAAGGATGTGAATTTAACAGCTAATTGGACTTTATGCAACTCTTATGTTCGGTATCACAACTTCATTATCTTTTTTGTGCAGAGTATGATTTTTCAATAAGTAGTTTTAAAGGTCATTTAAACAAAGGGAGCTAAACCTAACAGTCCCTAAAAGCACCTACTGTCTTTTTAGTGAAAGTTAGTTAATAAATGCAATGATAACTAATTACAACCGAAGTGTATTAGTCTTATCGTTTGACATCTATGCTAAAAACAACAAGTAACTTCTAACCATCAGCTGCACAACTCATGTCTGTGATTATATGTTTATTATGTGATCAAGTGTGACCCTGTAATATAATCTCATTCTTTCTAGGCTATTTTAACCTTTTGCCATAAGTGAAGTAGGCAGTGTAGAGTATGTACCGTAATAGTCATTTATTTGTCCATGTGTCGAGCACAGGTCAGTGTGCAGTGTTGTCAATCAGTATGATGGCTGTGTCGTTATGTTCGCCATTAGGTTGATGCGCCTACTACACATGACAAGTGGTTTTACAGCACATTACATAAATTAATATACCCTCTCCGCTAGCACCATTTACTTTAAGTCAAATATGTGTGCATGTTGTAAGCCTAATGTATAGTAACATGTTTTATGGCACATTCATTAATGTATTTGCAGCTCTTGACTGTACAAACAAGTCATTTATCACCTATAAATGTGCACTTGACTGTGTGTAGGATTGCGACAAACATTGCTTTTGTGTCGAACTGAATGTAGTGCTTAGTGTTCTCTCTCTAAGAATAATAGTATATCTGTGTTTTGATGTGAACATAAACATGCATGTAGCGTACACCTCCTCTTTTCCAACAATAAACTTGTGCCTCCGCCTGTTGTTGGTATAATTATATTATCAGTCTTTATTTATGTGACCTAGATTGTAAGCATCACCATCACCTGCTGTTATGAATTAAAGTCTCCATAAGCTGCACATAATTATCTGCTGCCGCCTCTTCTTACCTACAGGAACTCATATTATTTGACTGACATGTTGTTGATGAGAAGTGCAAAGCTGCACACAAAAGCAATAACAAACATAAATACGAGCACTTTAAGAAGATTTCCAGACAGTTTCTTTTTTTTTTTCATTCCATGCATCTTATCCACCTCCTCAAGAATCTAAAAGCAGATGTGTGTGTTGTTTCTTCAACTGATGACTGTGGATGTGTTCAGACCTACTTCATTTGGTCCCTTTAAAACAGACCAGAGTTTGTTTCCATGGAAAGTCCAGCCTTTTTTTTTTTTTTTAGGTGTGAATACAAACATGTGAACTCTGATTCAAACCAAACACCTCTCCTAGGTGGTCTCGGTCCGTTTACAAATGAACTCTGGGCCAGTTCACTTCTGGTGTGACTATAACCAGCCTCGAGCCAAAACAAACCAAGGAACCATGCACCTTTTTGTACTTGACGAGCCACCGTAGCAGCATGCCTTCGCCGATGCAGAATGACACATAAAACATTAACAAACTGGCTCCGAATGAGCTATTCGTGACAGTTTTAAATTATTTTCGTAAATTTGTGTGTAAAAATAGAATACATATTCTGAAAAGGATAACTGTACACACGACCTCCATGTTTGTTTTCATCAACACCTGCCATCACTGATTACCCCGCCCTAGACTTTTCTGTCCAATGGCAGCACAGTTCATCACATGCGTGCCTCTGTTTACAAATTTTGGTCCACTAATAAAAAGTGCAATCATGATGCAATCCAACCCAAACGAAAAAAATAAAGTCCACATTCGATCTGAACTAAATAAGCGGACCAAAGGCCTTTTCAGGTGTGAGTACACCCTTTGATTTTATCAGTGATATCTATTCTCAAAAAAAAGAGAAACCTCTGCATTGGACGTTGATGTTTTCCTCTGGGAGCCTCTGTGTTGAGTCCTCTGTTTGACTGACAGCATGCTGCTCTGCTGATTAGATCACGACGGCTACCACGTATCCAAGACCTGCCAAAACGCTATCTAAAATTATTTTAGACTCCCTGCTCTCTGGAGGGAGAGCGGTGAGATCAAATAAAGGATTCCAGGATTCACACACTCTATTTTTACTTAATCTGATGGCTAATCCATTTGACTTGACTTAATAAAGAAAAAGATCAATAATCAAAATAGAAAAATAGTTGTGCCACTCAGCAACAGTCATGATGAGCTCACACTGACACAACATGACGAGAAGGCGGAGACAGGAGTTGACTGGACAAATACAACAAGGCAGTGGGGAATGGAAGTGACATTTACAATCAACAGCGGTGTCTCAGGCCTTTACATACACTACAGCAGTGTCAGTGTCATCCCTACTGACAGCTTGAAAAGTGACAGGAGCTGGAAGTAATCTGCCTCCATTCAGGTGATGTAGAGAAAAGACAGATAATATTCTGTGTTTTATAAGGTGACATGTTCTGTCAACACAGTGAACATGGACACGTCTTTTTAACTCAATTCCAGAAATTATACAAACTTAAATCCTGGTTGAGTAGCATTTGATTTAAAAAAAAATGTGTTCATCTATTGTAAGACATTATTTAATGGGAAATATATTGTTCCAAAATATATTTTTCTCATTTATGAAACATTATTTGGGTTTCCGTGAATTGCCACAACTTTAACTGAGGCAGTCGTCTAAGGGCTCATTTATGCTCTACGTTAAAGATGCAGACGGATACAGACGGAGCGTCCTGTCCGTCCTCTGCCTACATTCTGTACATAATTCTGTCAATTTTCCGGGAGCTTGCGGATGCGCACCCAGACGGAGAACATGGAGCAGTACCAGCAGGAACCATGGAGGCAGTGTTAAGATTTGAAGACAATAATTTCAAGAAACTGCACTTCTTTTCAAAGAGCTAGACATTTTTATGACAACTACCCTTCTCAGTATCAGCATTAATATCCACATTAGTAAAACCTCCTCTGTCATCACCGTGTGTTTCTTATTATTGACTTTCTTCTTCTTCTCATAAAACTTTACTCTTCTTCATGGTATTTGGCCAGAATGGTAATCACGAGCAGCGCCCTCTGGTGGATTGATTGAGAAATGTATGAAGTATGAAGGCAGCGTTAGACAACATTAGAAATGGACATACTGTACCTATTTACGTATGTAAAGCGAGCATAAATGAGCCTTAAGACCAGAACACTGACAAGAACCACTCAAAATCATCCCAGACCCCATCCCTACACAATGGTGTCCATGGCACCAACAGGATAGGGGCATGGTCAGCGGCGTTTTATTTGCATTTAAAGCAAAAGAAACGGAAACTACTAAGTTATAGACAAGATATGATGAATAATATGTACAATATTTTGAGCTGAAACTTAGCATCGAAATTCTGGAGACATATGAGACCTTCATTAACACATCAAAAATCAGAACAATATGTTCGTCATAACCTAAAAAAAGATTATAATATTGTGTTGTTAGGTCATTAGAAATATCCAGTCCTGAATAGACAAAATAACAAACATAATAAAAATTACCTCAGTAATAAAGACTAAGTGGTTGAGACAAACATGGGTATGGATCTTTTTATATGATTAGTGAAAAACATTGAAAATTAATCTTTTATTTTGCAACATGATTAGTTGTTTTATATCCTTACATGAGTTTTTTTTAAAACTATCATATACCCTTTTTGTTTGTGTGCAATCCCTGCTGTGTTTTATTCTGCGTCCCATTCATGAAAACCATATCTGACAGCTTATCTTACTCTATCTTATGAGGCTGGTTGTCATCAGGGTTATCAGCATGTCAGACTGTGTGAGAAACCAAAACCTGAATGTATTTATGTTAAGAACAAATATTCTTCATATTTTCTGTATTTCAGCGCATTTACAAACAAGCCTTTAGAAATGGTTTAAACGTCGATGGTCATGCGAAAATGTGTAATTCTAATCAAAAAGTGATACATAAGTTTTGTCAATAATCATAACTCCGGCACATTTTCAGACCATAATCTCTCTTTAGTACTGAACCATTTGTGCATAAAAATCCTCAGTTGAATAACAAATTGCAGAAAAGACAGACAATTGATTTTACTTTGCACATCACAGCCAAAAATATGTCTGCCGGAGAACAAAGCGGAGCCCAATTTGTACTCCAATATGACGAGGGAAATTGTTTTCAGTGCAGCAGGAATGTAATGGGATAGCCGCGCTGTGTACATCAAACAACACAGAATGGATATAAAGCTGAACAGACTACATAAAATAAATACAAAAGGGTGCATAATGAACTGACAATATAAACAGTGTTATGCTGAAGGGAGCACAGAGCAGAATGCTGAATGCAAGTACTACACGCAAGGTTGAAACAGTTCAGTGGAGTTCTATGATGTAGATTTACACCCTGTTTCCTAATAAAGAATCCAACAGGTTTTTCGTTATACCTATATTAGCTAAAGCCATTAACTACTCAAAACACTGTGATTGGCAGCAGCGCACTCTGCAGTTGCCATAGAGACAGCACAAGGATGCTTCTCCATGAGCATTCTTCTGTAAATCAAGGAGACCATTCTCACTTGTATCTCTCTTCGAACCATGTCCGCTGACAGTTAGAGGATGAAAACCATCAATTGGGAGAATGTATCAGTGAGACCCCATGGAACAAGTGGTGCAGACTGTGATTTCACATGGAGGAAAGTGAATAAAAGTGTCAAAGTCCAACGAAGAACACTTCAGAGAGAGAAAAGAGGCATACCTTCTCTCCATTCACTCTGGCCTTGTTGCCATTCGGGTTATTTATAGACAATTAACTGTTTTGTGCAGCCATGAATCCAAGGTCACTGCACTGTGACAGGAATGAGAATCTTATAGAGACAGAAATAAAAGTGAGGATGTTAGAGGTACATGGAGCTCAAGACAGGCAGCAATAGAGGGTGATACATTTGACAAGAAAGGTCAGACTGAAACAACCGAGCGAAAACAAAAACATTTAGGAGTAGACAGAAGTGTTTTGTTTTTTCTATTTTCTCAAAGCTCTAAAAAGCACTATTTACTTTCAGTCTTCTTTTAAGCAGTCTAAATTAAATAAAGGTAATGTATTCAAGCGAGCTGGGATACATTACCTCAGGTCCACTGACCCAAGTCTGGAACCCATGGACATCACCAAAGGTTGAGTATCTTCCCTGGAGATGCTTTGTCAGACCTTTACTACATCTGCCTTCAGTTGTTGATTGTTGGTATGTCTTTGTAGCTTCAATTAACTCATGGACCTGACTGTAAGTTTAGGTGAAACTATGGAGAAAAATATAAAAAAAAAATTTAAGTCCTAGTAGAATTAAGTTCTCTGTGCATCTTGTTACAGGCAAAAGCCAATGAACTCAAATCTCATGTCAACCTGTCATCCAATAAGAATTTACAAGAAATAGATTGATTACACATTTTTTGCTTGTTGCTTCTGTCCTTTCCTCTGAAGAAAACACAGCAGTGTCAACATATTAGTTTTGCACCATTAAAATATACCAAACTATCAGTGTGATCCAGCCTTTGTGTTCCCTATCGTCTGAAATTAAGGTCCCTTTTACAAGCCTTTTCTTTAACTCTACATAGTCTTCAGCAATAGAAAATAAACACACTTCCTTGTCTTTAAGAAGAGGCAGAAGCACACTGTGATGGCAACTCCATGGCAACCGTGCAAACCACCAATACTGATAAAGACAGAGAAACACAGTCAAAAGCCTGAGAAAGGACATGGAAGTGGCCCTTGAGTCATGAGATTTTCATTCATTCATTCATTCATTCATTCATCTTCTGAACCTGCTTTATCCTCAGTAGGGTTGCTGGAGCCTATCCCAGCTACCTATGGGTGAAGGGGGGTACACCCTTCACAAGTCGCCAGTTCATCGCAGGGCCGACATATATAGACGGACAACCAATCACTCTCACATTCACACTATGGGCAATTTAGATTAACCAATTAACCTATCAGTGCATGTCTTCAGACGGTGGGAGGAAGCCGGAGTACGCAGACAGAACCCATGCAAACACGGGGAGAACATGCAAACTCCACACAGAAAGGTCCCTAATTGGAATCGAACCCAGGACCTTCTTGTTGTGAGGCGACAGTGCGTGAGATTTTTTCAAGATAAAAAATAATGATGAAAAAAATAGTAAACTTAAACAAAAAAACACAAGGCAATCAGTCCAAAAAAGAAGAAATGAAATGACGATATTCTTGCTCATCAGCTAACATGCAGATAGACTTGAACACACCACAGTGCTCTCATGTCCCCGTGTCCCTCTCCAACACGTCCACACATAACAAAGGACATGAGCCTGCTTTCCTCTCCTCCCCCTCTCTGCCCTCTGTTGACTCCTCTCTCGTGCTCTCCTGGGTAATCAGCGATGAGCCCATAAACGCTCATCCATCCACAGCCAGACACCTGCTGCAATCTGTTGACTTCGAGCAGGATCTTTCACCTGTCGCTCGCAGCTGAAACAAAAATGGGAGCCAGTCTGTTTGGAGCTTCACCAGTTCTGCCTTGTTAGGTTTCACCGTGCACCCAAATGTGACCTGTCAGGATTTCACAACACCTTTGACAACCGTCGCAGCAAGAGGCATGAAATGTTCACATGTAGTTGTTGTTCGGGTTATACATTTTCTCTGGATGGAAAAGCTGTGCCTCAGCATTTCTGCTACTGCATCAATAAACTTTTACACCAGTTGACACGCAAGAGGATGCGGCATAGTTTGGTCTGATCTTTTCAGCTGTACATGGTCATGCCCCAGTTTCATAAATCAATGCAGGGAACAACTATTAAAGTTTCAGCAGGTAGAAACCAGGGGGAAAAAACTATTGTTGGGGAAAAAAAAACACATCCTCCCCCTGCAGTTCTCTCCCCTCTGTCCTAAATACAGACTACATATAAAGAAAGATGTTTCCTAAATCACAAATGGAGTTAAAAAAAAAGAGAAACAGGTGATAAAACAGGTGGTAAGTAAAGAATATGATTTTTAATACCTTTTAGTGTTCAACTGTGTTTTCTTTTGGGTGCATTCATTTATTCATTCTCTCATACCATTAGTTTCACAGCATAACTGCCTAATTTTTTTCATGTCATAGCCGATGATGAAAAATGAATCAGCACTATTAGATATCACAATCTGGCCAAAAATATAACTAATGAGGCTAACGGTTACTTCAAGAACTAGCGTGTCAAGAAAAAACATATCTGAAGGACGCATGACAGGTCTACATATCAATGAGACCGACTCGACTCTGGTTCAACAGAGGGCTGTAAATGCACAGTCTACATTCACAAACAACAGCAAATCATTACACATCAATGCACCTGACTGCTGGGTAAACACATCAGCTAGTTATTGTGCAGCAGTGACACTGAAATCAGTGGTAATCTCCTTGCACTGTTGTCATTTTTTCTGCATAATTAGAAATTACAGCAAACAGGGGCAATCCTGTGAACAAACACAATCAGTCTACAGTGATCACATTTAAACCTGTTACATTGCGGCACTCTATTGGTAATCAATGAAGGCTTAGAGGCATCTAGTGATTGCCATGCAGATGTCCTCATCACATGGTGACGGTAATCTAAAATGAGCCAACATGCAAACACTACAGTGTTCAATGGTGCTTGTCAGCCATACAGAGGTGACCCAGTGTGATCGACTGCGCGTTGTCCTGTACCTCAGCTCAATTTAATTAAACTCATAATTGCATGTGTTCTCAAGGTTGTTAATATCTAAACTATAACATTGGACTACACTTTTCCTCCAGCCCTGATCCTAATCTGTCCTCATTTCAAATCAAGCAGAAAAGGCCCAGCACTTCACAAGTCTGGCTGGTCCCAGGTCTACCCAGAATCCTCTGTGGATGGATGAGTAGCCATGATGGATGACACAAAGCTGAGGACCCTTCAAGAGTGTAGTGTTCCATTAGCCCAGCTGTGATGTACTGCTGATACTCCTCAACCCTCATACACATATGCTCTTTATAAGCCACCATTTAGATCTGTGGAGGAGCGTGATGTTCCTCTTCATGTTCATTTGGAAAAGCGCTGAAGTCAGTTCAGTCATGGGCAAAGGCAAAGTAAGTCATAATTTCCAATTTACCAGAGTTATTTTTGCCTGAAAACTTTAATTGAATTTTTATTTTTTTTATCTTGTAAAAAAAGGGGTGCTTTAAGGCTACCATGTTCCCACATCATGGTTGCTGGTTCTTTTTTATTTGTAAAATAGTGTTTTCCGTTCCCACCTCTGCTAGACATTGGAATCCAGAGTCGTCCTTGAACACACCTGACCTCGTACATCTTCACTCTTCACAGGCAGCAAATCATCGTGGACCATCTCCAACTCAACTGGCCTCCATGCAAGAGTCAACAAAACCTCGAGGGCAAAGCATAAGCGTATTAATGATATATTCACCTATTCCCGAAGGACGGGCACAGAAGCTGATAAGTTTTGTTGGTATGAGGTGGCTGCTGGCTGCCGTTGAGGATGCAGCGCACGCTTTTGTCTCCATGCACACAACATGGTTTAGGGCCTGAGGGAGTGAGTCAGAGAATGAATCAGAGCAGGAGACAAAAGAGTGTGCATGTCAGAGACAGGGACAGAGGAAGGATAAGAGATGATAAAAGTGTGACAAAAGAGACAGATGCTAACTTGGAGTCACAGTGAGAAAAAAAGATGAAAAGAAAAGAAAAAAAACACAAGAGAAAGCCAATAAGAAAAACTGTAGGATGCTTCATTATCATCGCACCTCATTACCTTTGATGACTGATAAAACTGATACAGTCCTTAGAGTACTTTATCTTCCACACTAGAGCAGCTCTTTAAGGAACTACAGCTAAATGCAGTGAATAAATCAACAGCTTTGATCAGCAGCCAAGCCCTGCCAAAGCAGAACAGCAGTGAGGTTTTGTTTACTACTCACCAACATAAGACACCGCCTCAGTTCTCTATTAATCAGGGGCAGTCTGCTAAAAGCATATCAGATCGTCTGTTTAGTCAGACTTCATTCAGCTGATGATCGACTGGTCACGTATGCTCTTTTCCATGAGCCTGCTTTATATCGTTCTTTATACTGCTGCTAATAGAATTCCCCTCCTGTAGATTTAGTACCCGTAGATCCTATGGTTTGCAAAATAAGGCCTCAGCTGTGGCTGCAAAGACAGAAGACACTGACACCAGTTTGCCTTAATCAGCTCCTGAGTGGTTATTAAATCATCCTTTGGATGTGAAATCAAGGTTCCCTATTACTATAGTAACTGTAGAGACTCTTGATTACATACACTGCCATGTTGATCAGTCTCATTATTTTCTTCTTTTTGCTCTTTTTGTGAATAGGTCTCCATGATGTGCAGTGATATATACTGATTATTTATCACATAATTGCCACTGTGGCATTCATAACAATGCAAGAAATACAAAATATTGAAGACATGTTGATTGATATGAGACTAATCTTATCATAGGATCTGTGAGTTAGGCCATATGTTACGCATTATAACCATGACTACAGACAGTTATTATGGCAATTATCACAAATTATCAGATGTCAACAGGCAAAACTACCGCAATGTAAACAGGGATTTAATACATATTGACACAAGTCTGTCTTTCATGTTCCTCAAATTTACTGACTTTATTCCACGATTCTGATGTCAAGGGCAGGTTCACCACTTGCAGATAACTGATAAAAGATGGGGGCAAAAAATGTTTGTTACTATAGCTGTCAAGCATGTCATCCATCTTATCTGTTAAGTTGTCACTTCTTTGAAGGGTTTAAGTTTGCTCATTCTGTGAATATCCATACTCCATCATGACATGAGCCTCCTGAATTTCTACCCAAAATGCTTAGATGTCGATAAGGAAACTGAGGGAATAAAATCACTCCAAATCAGAGAGATGCTACTTGGCACAGCATTATAAGTATCACAGAACCCCTGTGTTTGTTTCTCCTACTGACTATTTTTTTTGACCAACCTAAATAACGTAGGAGGAATTTTTACCTTAAAAATTACAGACATGGATGAATCATGCAGGATTTAGACCACAGACAAACATTGCAATTACTGCAAATGAACTGTTTAGGTGATTTTTTTAACTTAATTTTGATATCAAGATTCCAAAAAGCTGTCCGTTTCATTCAGTTACGTTGCTTGTTCCAATATTGCAACTTTGGCGCTCAAAGGGTTAACGTAGTTCCACAGGTAATACTTGTCTTTATTGAGTTTCAGCTCATTGTAACATCATAAAAACAAACTGAACTTGAAATCTTTTTCTGACAGAGCCTTTCCTCCCACCATCTAGTCCCTACACCTGAATGTTTACTTTTTTCGCTGTAAAACTCATCATCGTGTCCCTATGCTTTATATAATGCAAGGACTAAAAACCTTCCTTTTAAGAAAAGCCTTTTCTGGTTGATTTTATCTGTTGTTTTTTTATTGGATATTATATATTGTTGTTGTTTATGTTGTTAGACTGTGCACTCTGAGATTTGATTTCAAATGTAAAATGCGTTACAAATATTTATTATTATCATCATCATCATTATAATTATTATTATTATTATTATTATTATTATGCACTTCCATCTAAGATCAAGACATGGAGAAGCACACCTCTGTGTAGTGTCCTGGTAGAAGTCCAGCCCACGGGCCAATAAGGGGGCTAATATGGTTTAAAGGCAGGGCTGTATCCATCTCAGCCTAGCAGCCATGCAGAAAACCCAGACAGGACAGAGGAAGCCAGACAGGCAAAAATAACAACAGAACCAATTAAAAAGAAAGGTTTTCTAAACAAAAAAAAAAGAGGCAGTGGAGAGATGGGGAGGCTATAGAGATTGACAGAGGAAAAAGAAGCGACCAAGAGGAACAGCCAGACAGGAAGGCAAGAGAGAGAAAAATGAGACAGTAGATAAAACAGGACAGAGACGATGCAATGAGAGAAGGAGGAGATAAAGAAGAAAGATAGAGGAGAATGTTTTCAGTGATACAAAGGAGTATCAGACGAAAGAGAATCAGATAGGCCTTGACACTCTAACTGGTCTATGCTGGGCAGCTCCCAGTAGAAACCAGGGACAGACTAATTTTACAGGGCAGCTCCCAGTGTTAACATGTGATAGGATGTGAATGTGAATGGGGATATCGCAGCATAAAACAACAAAAGCACTCCGTGGACTTTCCTTGAGCTTTACCCACACAAGCAAACACAGAAACTAGGGGGACATTTACATAAAGGAGAGATTGAGAGCCGGCGAGAGCCAGATGCAGCAAGGGAGGTGACAGACCGACTTTTTCCAGCTTGCATCCAGACAAACAAAACCAGCTCCAGCCTGGAGGAGATCCAGGAGGAAGCTGAGGCAATAATAAGACAGTCCTCAGCCCCTATTTCCAGTCTGCCATCACTGACCAGCCAGAGGATGATGAAAAAAGGAGGAGGAGGAGAGGAGGCAAAGCTGCAGGGTCAGAATTGTCCAGCCAACATTCAAACAAGCAGGAGAGGAAGCGTCTGAGCAAGCAGCTGTGGTGGAAGAGCCTGGGGCAAGGAAACGGAGGAGCACTACAACATATTGTATTATCTACAGCGAAATGACCGCTTATCCTCTCCCCAGCAGTAGGAAAAGGCTTTTAAATCCTGTGGCTGTTTTTGGGGCTTGTCTCCATATTCTATCCATACTTCATCTGCTCAGGTTAATTAACAGCCACCCCGGATAAGTTATGTTTTAGATACATTTTCCCACTCTGTTTAGACTTGATATTTCCAAGTGTATTTGAGTGTCATCCAAGTCTGACACAGTGTAGACAAGTTTACAAGCACACTAAAAATCTGATCAGTATCCAATGTCTCGAGGTATCAGATTATTTAAGTGTGGAATGGCAGTTATCTGATTATGAGAAATCGGATGATCACACCTAGACTTCTCCCCAATACTCCCATGTTTTTGTGTGTGTATGCTTGTTAATCTGATTTATTTTGTTGTTTTACATCTGGGCGTGTACAAGTGATGTAGCCACAACATGAGCGGAAGACAATAATAGGAAGTTTGAATCTACTGTCACTACCTATGTACATATTCTGAAAGAAACCCAATAATGGGCTGAAACATATAAACCAAGGTTTTTCCATTATCACATTACTGAAGGGCATGTAAACCAATTTTTACATTTATCTACACCCAGTCATGTAAACAGAATTAGTTTTCTTTTTATATATATATATCCTTTATTTAACCAGGTGACTGCTCAGATTAAAATCACCTACGGAACAGTTGCTCCTCCTCTCTGTTTTTCCTTAAATACTGTACTAACGTAAGAGCAGTCAAATGTGTTCTGTCAACAGCACTTTCTGTCTATTTACTGATGTCTTGCCCATATAACAAATCTGAATATGTGTCCGTTCATATTAGTGCTAAATAAGTACAACGATGTAAAAAGTTGTGATGATGTAGGAGAAGAAAGGGGCTGCTTTGTGTTGCATGGTCATAGTCATGAAACACAGAGGAGGTGGGGGCTGAGATGGTGCACTGCATCTGCAGGCAGGCACTGTTCATGCTTGAGCGGAGAAATTGGATGACTTCACCGTTTCCTCACAGTGTCTCCAGTAGGTGCACGCTCACGAGCGCCTGCACACACACACACACACACACACACACTTCTACCTCAGAACTCGTCTTCCTTGTGGAAAAGTGACTTCACTTCTACATGCATAGTCAGGAAGGATGACATCATTTCACTTACTCACTAGATTTTTTTATTTCCTTGATATGCTTTTTAGACACGGCAATATAAAACTCTCTATACCGACACAGTTCTGATTGAAAGTATGTTTTGTTGATCTCAATACCCTAAGATGTTCTATTAAATCAAGGTTATAGTTTTTACATTGTTTCTTTGTTATTGTATGTCTGTTTTCATATTTATCACAATTTAGGCCAGTTGTCACGGCAACAACTTATGGAGAAACAAAGAGGGAACACACCCACAAAGAGCTAAACACAAGTATCAAGGTAACACTTTTTTTTTTTGGATAACTCTACTTCTGCTGGTTAAAAATGTAAAAAGCTGTTTGTACAGAGCACAATTCTGACAATGAATTGTTCATCCTGGTGTTTTTCCTAAATAGTTTGGCCCTCATGAGGATTAAGACAATAGTGGACAGAGCAGAGGCAGAATTGGCTGCTGCATTAATAACTCACAGCTCAGATAAGCAGAGAGAGATGCCACTGCCAGCTGTGCTGAGAGGCACATCACCAACACCTTGCCCACAAGATAAGGGAATTAGAGGGGACACAGGCGACAGTTTTTGCTCAATTTGCAAACATGAGCATACTGGAGCAGAGTGTGTCCCATTCAAGGAACACTGTACCGGCTGCACCACCAAGCGTAAAACACAAAAGACCTCCAACAACAGCAGATGAATTCAGAGAAAAGATCAACAACAGCAGGCCTAACACAGAGCCATCTAGCCGTTGAAGCTTTCTCAATAAAACCTGTCTGTATCTCTGAGGATGTGACATTTGAGCCAGCAGCCCTTAGCAAAGCCAAAGCCCGGCACACACACACACACAGTGATTCAGCATCAGCAGGGGTGGCTTATATGATCACAGCACTGGAGGACAGACAGGAGGATGGGCTCATCTGATTAGACAAAGGAATACACAGATGACAAGTGAAAGCACACACAAACACACTCAGGTCTCAGTGCTCTCAGGTAAACATCATATTTTTCTAATGACTGTATTTTATGTACAGTCCTCCAGTAAATGCAACAGGCAAGCAAATTTGCTTCAAGCTTGAAATCAAATATTTGCACCTGTGACAGTATCTGTGAAATTGTCAGTTCTTTAACCTCTGGAACTTCCTGCCAATCACAAATATCTTATATTGACAGACAGGATTTTTTTTCTGACATGAGTTTCCTTCACTGTAAAGTACTCTCTAGGTGAAATAAAGAGGTTGTTCATGCTAATGCTACAATAGAGACATGTAATATACCATATACACCAGTGTTCTTAGTATAAATGGAGTCAATAATGTGTATAATGAAGAGGCTTGTTCACAGAATATGGCTCTAGCTAGCACTGATAATTAATGCTGCCAGTGTTAGCTCTATTCTGCATCAGTATAAATAAACTGACACTTAGGTAGGAGGATGCTATGTCAGTAAGAAGTCTGATTACATACACACTAGTATGCAGTTATGTGGTATATCCTGGTTTTGATGGTATTCAGAATACATTTATTAAAATGTTTGCCTGACATACAGACAGATCTGGATACTGATATACCTGTTTACATGATAAATACCAGTTACTCATTACTACTGCTGTTTGCACCTATGATGTTTATAATATTATGTGTTCATTTAATCTTTCAGGAGCTGCTGCCTAACTTTGAAGTAACTGTGGCTATGGAAAACAAGGCTTTTGGTTTATAGATAGATCAACAGGTAAATATCGTCCCCTCTTATTCTGCCATTGTCACCATGAATAGGAGGATGAAGAGGAGGATGAAAACACACAGCCATGACTGATGGCAGAGGGTGGTCATAATGGAATTCAGTGACTTTTGGTAGTCCACATAGAAATGTTTTATTATATTATTATTATTATTAGTAGTAGTAGTAGTAGTAGTAGTACTAGTAGTAGTAGTAGTAATAGTAGTAGTAGTAGTAGTAGTAATAGTAGTAGTAGTAGTAGTAGTAGTAGTAGTAGTA
>JAPQRQ010000005.1:36346585-36362294 GCA_037367365.1 Apogon talboti | reverse complement strand
TTCTCTTCTCCTCTCTTCTCTTCTCTCTCTCTCTCTCTCTCTCTGTCCAGTATGAGTTAGTTAGTATAATACTGTTCTCTCCAATATTAAAGGGTGGTGAGGTGAAGAACTATTTCGGCCACTGCTCCTTTTTGTGGATCTACTCCAAATACCTTGTCCCATTCCCTGCCCAAGTTTCATGAAAATCATTCTAGCCATTTTTGCACAATCCTGCTGATTGACAAAGAGACAGACATAACTTACTTGGAAATAGGTATTCACAATCTACCTCAAAATCTACAGCAAAGTCAGTTCTGTGTTGCATGAAATGTCAAAAGCATCACTGCCAGGAGTGTTGATGTGTTTGTTCAAGTCATCACTAAATCAGATTGATTTTTAGCTGCAGTTCAAGTGGACCAGGACCTTCTGGTGCTTTTATTGGAACACATCTTTGTATTTCAACTTTAGGTAGGTTTTATGACTGACATCTACAAAGTTTGACCGTTAAAGACCTCAAAAGTGAACAACTCAATCTCTGCAGCCACTTTTACATCGTCTCATTCCTCTTCCTGTCCCTTTAACACAGCATTTACACTAGCACTGGCCCGTGTCCCAGAGGACTCTGACGTTTGTTATCATGGCATACCCCCCCCACACACACACGCACACACACACACACACACACACACACACCCTACCTCTTTTGCTCCTGCTTTGCTGACCTGACCTTCCACTGTCCATTTGTCTATGTGTGTATGTGTGTGTGTGTGTGTGTTTGTGCGAGAAGGGCGGTGGCAGGGATTATATGGCCCTCCAGGCAGCTGTAAAAGATGACTTATGGCGCTGTGCTGTTCCAGATGCAACAGTAGCCTCTCCCGATAGTGTTGAGCGGAGGGGGGTTTGGTGTTAGGAGGAAGGAGTGAATTGATCTGCTAGGAATTGGTGTGGAAGAAAACCAAAGGCATGATAGCCGCTTTCTTTTCATGTACTGCAGAGGAGATTAGGCTTTAAGCTCTTGCTAGTCCCAAGAAAAAAAAAATATCTTACTGGGCCAAGAAGGGGATTGAGGAAGAGAAGAAAGCGAGTCAAACAAGGCCACTGCATGAAGCCCTTTTCTCGCTCACTTGTATTCCCCTGTGTGAATATATGACAATCCAATTAGCTCTTCAATTCAGATGATCCATGGCTGTTCACCGAGTGTCAAACCTGAGAGGGGAAATAGAGGAGGGGCAAAGATAGACCCTTGACATTTCTGTTCTTGGCACATAGGCTGGCGACGGCTGCGGGATGATCATTTTAAATAAAAAGCAGCAATAAATCACTGTTATAGTTAAAATCATGTGACTCCTCTGTTACTCATGGTATCACTGTGGTGAAACCTGACAGATGCGTGACTCTCCTTAAAGATAGGGGAGAGGCACAACCTATATGTTCAGATTTTTGTAATGACAAATGTATGAACTGATAAGTGAAAATTAAATAGTTAAAAGAAGTGTGATTTCTGCCACAACTGCATGGCTCCAGAAGAAAGGATATAAATACCACAGAAACTTACAGCGCTCTTAGTTATAGTGATCAACCAATTAGATGAATCAAAAAGACTGGGACAGACATGTTTTAAATAATGTGCTTATGATAATCAAGTAGCTTCAGTGTTCATTTTGGGATTTTTCAAACTTTTTCATACTTTAGATACTGCATGGTCATATAAGTGTACAAAAATCACAAGTCATCCTGACAGTTTTTTAGTTTCATATGCATTTTGTGTTTAATAAACTGCTAAAAAGAAGGGTTCTGTCAATCATACTAAAGCTGCATTCATGTCATATCCTCTGAAGCATAACTACGAGCCAGAAAGTGGGAGAGAGATGTAATTCAGAATTGGAGATATTTACACACCATTATTACTGATAAAACTGAGTGGTAAATGTATAAACGGATGTCAAATTAAAGGTTGATTTATAATAATCATCTGCTCAGAGTCATCCATTTGACACAGATTGACATGATCACTATACAAGTCTTTTCCACTGTAAATAGGTTAAAACCCAAGCAATGTTCAACTTCAGAAGCCTTGTAGTCCTCATCTCAGACACTGATCTTTCAGCCATACACAAAAATGTGATGGGACACAGAGTTGCTCTTCATAAACATTGCTGTTTGGACTGTGGTTCTACTGGACATCACTATTCTAATATAACAGACAATGCAATTTACATTTTCTCCGCTACATTCCAACCTTCAGTGCATTCACCTGCCCAAGGTAACAATTAAATGTTTTGCCCAAAGGACATTTTGACACATAGATGGAGCTGAGGCTTTAACCACCATCCAGTTCCATTGATGACCTTGCTCTTCCTTCTAAAGTAGACTCCAACAGTACAGGGCTCAGGGACAGTCAACAAGTCCATATCATGGTAAATACAACATACATTTGACAAACTTCATAAAAGCACAAGACATCTATCCAGCCCAACCTCCACAGCCTTACTTTGTGCCTGCTACACACACAGTGCAATATTTCCTAAGAATATTCATATATTCATAGACGGAATCTTGAGGTTCAGAAGTGTACAGAGTATGGACCTAAGTCCAAGAATACTGGCAGCAGAGAAACTTTTGGTTTGATGTCCACATTGGTTGATGTTTGTTTCCCAGTAGTCATGTCCTTGGAAGACATACCATGCATCATCAGTCAGAAAATGCAGCTAAGCTTTGTGGTTAAAATGTAAATTTAATCTCCAAAAAGTCATTGCTCATCCACAAACACTTTGTCTCACCCTGGGCTCCAGCATAATCTGTTTAGACCAACATGCACACACAGAGAAACGCGCCAAACCTAAGAGGCTGTTTGACAGACTTTCCTCCCTTTTTCATCCTCCTCTTCTCATTTTTACACTGACAGTCATCTATGCAGTTGCAGGGGTTTGACAGCTATGAAGCTACTGTAATCAACAGTTTTCCAGAGACCTCCAAAGCAATGAGATCAATCCATGACAGCACGGGTTTAATATTAACATTTGGCAAGGGTCCAGTCCTGCTCACAGTGATCTGAAAGGGATTCCTACCAAAATGTATGGGACCAGGCCAAGCCTCGACAGCACATTCAGGGAGGATGAGCCAAGAAGGACTTTGTCGCTTTATTGAATAATCAACAGCTCAGACTGTGTTTAATCACAAGTAAATCGGAGGAAGTTTGCCAGTGGTCTTCTTTTGCATAAAGGAGTTTTCATGAGTGCAAATGGCTGCCAGTCAGTGATAAACAATGCCCATTCCAAAGCAGGCATTTAGTGCCAGACAAGAACAAGTGAGTGGCATTTCTTTTTTGGGTGTTATATTAGGGAGTTGGACTGCTGTTCAGCAAAAACTGTAAATGTATTGAAACAAAGCCTGCTTTCACTCTCCCTTATCAATGTCATCACAATCATTTATCCCATGTGCTATAACCGTGAACGCGAGTCTGTAGAGAGAAGCTTGTCTGTCGAGCTGTTTGGAGAAGAAGCCAATCTCCGACACCAGGCAGAATTTACAGGACAGAGACACAGAGGCAGATAAGATCCTTCTGCACAAACCTCTCACACACAGAGCACAGTGGTAAAAATACAGCCTCCCTCTAATGATTTTACTTCTATTTAAATCCAGTTCTGATTCGAGAACCATCACTTCTAATAACCAAATCAGCAGCTACTGTCAGATATTGATAAATAATCCACATTTCTCTACTTCACTAATTAACTGTCTAATTTTTCTCGCATTATTGACCAATGCATACAATTCTTATTATATTCCAAATTATACATTGATGTCCTAAGGTCCATGTCATCTTGCAGTTGCACAACCCCTCGCTCTCATCCTACCACACTGTAGGCCATAGTGAAACTAATATAAATACATGCAAGCATGAGCACATCAGATCAATGTTAATTCCAGCGCCACTCTCAGCAGGAGTCCATCTGCTGTTCCTGCTCCGTGGGCTGCCCAGCCCTTCACCTCTCACATTTAGCGACCTCTGACCCAAAAAGTGGTGGCCTTGTGTGCGTATGAGAGATGAACATCCATTTGTGTGATAGGAGCAGTGTGTTCAGGGGTCAAAGGTTGAGACAGACACCGAAAGGGTTGCCTGTGGCGTGGAGCAGGAGGCGCCTTGTAATTTCAAAGTTGAAGCAAAGGGCATTGAGGTGAGGCAGAGATTACAAAGGATGTCTTTCAAGTGAAAGTGCAGGTTCACGCCGTTGTGGCAGCAAACGTCACCACTCCCTGAAGACAAGAAGAGCAACGCACCATCTTTCGTACTGCTTTTGTTGTTCTGCAGCTGAACTTGGAGGGGGAAAAAATCTCATACAATTTCACACAGTAATCAAAGTTTCACAAAAAAACGCTTATTTGCATTTGGGTTATTCAGTTTAATGACCTTCTTGGGATAAACACTGACAAATTAGCATAGTGTTGTGATCCAGTGCAGTAGACTGTTTCTAATAGAGTTTCTGAACATTTTAGCTATGATTTATTTTCCAAAATATCAAACAGGAAATTTAGGCTGTGGTACTAGAGTATAGTATCAAATCCCACATGCAAGGATCTATTTGAATAATCGCATTATAGACTTCAGGTGATGAAATATAGATTACTATGGTAGCAGATTAATTACACACATTCGTTATATGAAGAAAGCTGTTGTTGAAGGATGTTCACTGTTGTGACAGGGAATGGGATCAAACCACAGCCTAAGCATGTTATTTCAACACACTTTAGCGACTGCATCATCAACAAATTCTGCCTGCCTTCAGCGTGACACCTTCCCTACTGTTTTCAAATCTAATCACTGATATTAAAAACTCTAACCAGTGCAAAAAAAGGGCACGCTATGGAAGACAGATCATCCTCCATATTCCAGCTGCAGCCATATCTAACAACCTCCATCAGATACGTCGAACCCTGGTGTACAACTCACCAGTTGAATCCGAAAGACAATTTCCCACTCCCCCCCACATGCCCCGCAACACCCCAATGCTATCCGTTAACTGCCACCACCACCGTTCATCTTACGTGACACGTCTGGCAGTAATGCAGCTATCCGTCAGTGGCAGCGTGTCACAGCGTAAATCATTGGTAACACTCGATGAGCTCCAGACGTCACACCGAAGCGAGCATGGGGATGCAGATTCAGACAAAAAGAAATAGAGGTGGAAAGAGTTAGAAGCAGAGAGAGAGAGAGAAGTAAAAACATTATGGAGACTGGCAGTAACCATGGCGATTCTGTTTGGTGTTTTCTGCCTGGACTCCCCTCATCCAACTGTCGTCTTCTGTCCAGGCTAAGTGCTTTAACCCTTTATTGGGGAAGTGACTATTTTTGGTCATTTCCGCATACATTACAAGACAGTGACAGCAACAGTTCCAGTGAGGACGCTGAGTCAACTTATGTTGGTCTAATGTTAGAAAATGTTCCTTTCAATTTATATGTGTTTTCTTGTATTTTTTATGCATACTTCTTGTAGTTTTTTTTGTTTGTTTGTTTTGGGGTTTTTTTTGCCATTTATGGGTAAGGAACCAACTATGGTAACTTCATTAACCTTGATTTTCTACATAACAATAAAAAATTTGGAAAAATCTCACAAAACTAATAAAGCCTTGTTATATCCTCCAATAACAGACTAACACACAGAGTATTTCTATGAGTGCCCTATAAAGGGTTAACTGTCATCTAAAACAAAAGACACAGAGCCTGACGCACACTTCCACTAAACAGTAGACAACAAACTATTGTTTTGGGTTTTTGCCAGATGTAGGTTTTCAACTTCATAATTACACATCTGACTCTGTGGCATGATTGCCTGTATCTGATCTTTCAGACATGACCTTTTCCATAAGTCATACAGCACTGAGGAGTGTCCAAAACCTAATTTCAAGCTCTGGCATTTATCAATTTAACCTACAACTTTGGTGATTGGCTGAGGAGTGTGCATAATAAAGGGCAAAACCATACTGAAGATGTTTTTTATTACCTCAAAAATCAGTAAATCGTGCCAGCATGGTAAGGGAGCTTTCAGTCTGCACACATCAATCTCCACAGGGATCAGAGCATGTTCTCAGAGTCCCAGCCTGCAGATTTAATAATCAGTATGTTTTCCAAGCCTCGCAGACACGGGACAAAACCATTTGCTTTCCAGTGGCAAACACTGGGATTGTTGAAAGTGGTCTGTCACATTTCTGCATCCCATCTTTGATTCGCTGTACATGCTTGACTGACTTGTTTTAATGGCTTCTTAGGAAAAGCATGCCTCATTCTTTCTTTGAAACAATATATTTCCTCGAGTTTTCTTTAACAAAAAAAAAATTAAATTATTCAAACCCTGTGTCTAAGTCTAATCTCTTGCAACATCTAAAGGAATTAAACCCCAAGCTCAAATCAGTCCCAATTTAGTTGAACAAACAGCAGCTCCTGATGCGTTGAGGCAACAGAACAATTATCTTATTTGCATCTAAACTTAGTAATTCCTCAGCCAGCAAGTGAGACGGTGTCTGGCCTAATTCTCCAGTCAATTGTCCTCATCTTGAGTGGATAAATGTGTGTCATTTTAAGGACAGCTCCAGTGAGGGCCGCCAGCTCTGGGACAACATGTACATGTCAGCTCCACAAATAGGCAGATCCACTGTCTGCAGGCCCGGCATGTCTTCCTCATCAGCTCATGCTCGTCTCTCTGTCTGTCTGCTTGTCTGTCGGCTGTATTACACCATGTGCTATGATGAATGAGCTTCCTTCAGTGGCGAGGGAGGCGCCCTTGTTCAAAGTCACAGCCTTCAGCCAGTTATCACACTTTGGAGAGCTGCCCTCTCATCTCTCTAGGAGGACTGGGTGCACCTGAACTAACAAATATCCTCTCACCTGCACGTGTGCTTGCACAAATAAACTCAAAATGACACACATATACACAAAACATTCTATTTATAGACACAAATGCACAGAAGATCGGAATTCTATACGGGCGATGGCACGCTTGTAGAGCTTTTCCCAGGCAAACAGAACATAAAGCTTTGTATGTTTGAATAGCTGATTCTTTTCACAAGCACAAAACCTGTCAATACCAATGCAAACACAGATGCACTGGAAAGGCAGGGGGTTATTTGTACATATAACTGCTTTACAAATATGTTAGATATCTAAAAATGTAAAAAAAAATAAATAAAAAATAAGAGGAAAACATAAAGATACTAATGATCACAGCTAAAATGATGTGCAAAGGTTTCACATTGATCAGCAGATTACCAACAACACAAGCCTTCAATCTGGGTAAAGACATGCTGAGAAATCCATTAAAAGCTCCTCTGTGGCCCTGGACGTAGGTCGTACATTTAGCTGAAAGCCCACAAAGGACTGGAAATGTCCTTGAGTAACACTTTGAGAGTAAAGGAAATGCAGCAAGGGAGAGCCTGAATGAAGCAGGTTCCTGATAACAGCCTCGCAATCCGTCATGTTTTCCCGAACTGGCGTGGATTTAAGGCGAAGGAATGTCGGCGGCTGTCCGACTCCAATAAAGAAAGGCGCTGCATGGTTTGAGTCGATAACTGCAGAGGCAACTCTGTAAACTGGCGCTGATGAGTCCAGACAAGAATTTGAGAATAAAAGCATTAAGTCACAGACTCATCAATTACAGGGAAGTGTGACGACGGTAATTAGGCTTTTATAAAATGCAACAACCTGGAAACTCCACTGAGAAAGAAAGTCTGTCAGTTTGTCAGAAAAACAGACACACTGTTCCACTGCTGGTCCCTTTGCAGAAGAGCAGAGTAATCTTCAAACACACATTCCTAGTGAGAGAATAATCAACCACACTCCTACTTGTATGATAAATGTGAGCTAAGATAAAAATGATACCATAACCTGCAAACCACTGAGAGCAGCTACAGCTTCCTACATACAGTTAATCCTGTTAATTGTACTTTTTAGCTGTAACATCTTTCATGTTAGATAAGGTGTTAATGAGTTATCTTTAGAGGTGCTAGTAGCCAGTTCATTTGTGTCTTTATGTTAAACAGGCGGCGGAAGAGACAAGAGCGGGGGTGATCAACTCATCTAAATGCTCAGGAACAACACCTACCACAATTTAACATAAAAAGATGAATGCAGTATTATGTTTTATTCTACGTAGAGATATGTAAATTACAGAAATAACATGGCCTTAAGACATCTCTGGTTAAAGGATAAGTACCGGTGAAGAAACGACAGGAAGACAGGGTCTAGGTGCAGCTGATAATAGTAATGTTTTCACGGGGAAAGTTATACATATTAAATCAAATGAAGTGTAGAGCATAAATATATTCATTACAAAATGAATTCATTTTCTTTTTGTTATGCAAATAGGACTTAATGCAATTACTGGGTATTAATGCTTATTGCTGGAAGCTATCACTGCTAAGTGAGTCGCATTACTCATAATCCTATGACGTGTCGGGAGCATGACGGTGTCGGCTGCGATGGCGTCATGTGTGCTGATGCTCCACAGTCTGCACAACATACAATAACCTCAGGAGGAAAACATCTCATCCATGCATATCAATTCATATGTTCCAATGGCTACAGTGATAAAGACGCTGCTAGACAGTCATGACTAGTCAAAGTCAGTAATTACAGTGATTCATATTAATGGTGTGAACGCATCCAATGCACAAAAGCCTTGCTTCTTACACAAAAGTTGAAAGGAAGTTCTTCAGTTATATCCAAATTATCCTTTCATAATTATTAATTGTAAAAAAAAAATAATCTAATTACAATATATTACATTACATTTTATGTATGATTTCTCAGACCTCAGTAGATGTAAATGGGTATTGAGCACATTTGTTTGAGTGAAATGTGGTGTTCATGTTTCTAATTTGCTTCTTGATCAAGTAAACATAACAGCTCAGCAGTAGGACATGTCCTAACCTGGTGGTGGGCAGACCTCATGGTTTGGGAAAGTGTCCCACTATGAAATTACCACACGTACAGTATGAGAGCTTCCTTTGGATAGAGTGTAAACTCTGAGAAATTATGTGGAGAAAGAAAAAGACACGAACACAGAATGAGTGCAACCATTCTCTTATTGGCTAATGGCCCTTATGTTTCTCTAAAAAGAAAGACATGGATGAATTCAAAAGAGTGTTTTTGGACCCATGTTTTTGTCTGCGTGCCACCATTTATGCCAGCCAATCCTCACAGAACCATCCAAAAAGATAGAGATGAAGTCATTCTGATTGCAAATTACTCACTTGTAGTACCTTCACCACTGTCTCATAGCAACATCCAGGTTTGGAAAAAGCTCACCTTAAGGCTCTTGCAGAGTACTTTCAGTCTGTCGCTCACACACACACACACACACATACATTTTTTCTTCCCATTATCATTTCGTGACTCAGTAAATCCACACATCTTCTCCCTGCCAGGTGTGAAAAACTACTTGAATGCAAATTCCACATGGATTTCAAGGTTGAATTAACAGATGTTGTTGGCAATGAAAAGAACAAGGCACTAAGACAGACAAATAGTAAATCAAGAAAGAAGGCATGGAAGAAAATGTGCACCTTGAAGATCTCATATTAATGAGCTGCAAAACACAAGGCCATCAGTGAGTGAGTGAGTATCAGACTGGACACAAACAGTTCTCTTTTGACACATGTTGGATGCTTTCACTCTAATTAACAAACACTTTATTGTTGTCAAATGTTTGTGGCTTTATAACTGCTCTGAAATGTACAGTACCTAAAGATGAATCAATGAAAACATTTCATGCAGCATAATTATTTTAAATCCGTATGCATGAATCATAAAGCCACTTGCTGTAAACACATAATTTGGGCATATTTGTATCTAACATACTAAAGGTGAGAGTTAAAAACCTATGAAATGGTGCACTGTGTCCAGGTAGATTGCTCTGCCGTTCAGTGTTAGGCCAGTGTATTTATCATAGCTTTATGACAGAAAGAGCTGTGACTAGAAATTAGTTTATGGGAGCAATAACACTGAACGAAAAACATTTGTGGGTTGTAAAATCCACAACAATGAGCTGTAAGGCCCCTAAACTGCAGAGTCATTTGTGGGGCTTTATTTTTTACAACATGCAGCAACTTTCACATTATTTGTATCCTTGATCCGATTTTATCACTTAAAAAAACTACAGGTTTAATAATTTAAGACAATGCATAATCTTCATTTTAATATTAGAGTACAAGACAAAACATGACTATTGTCTAGAGGTTTAGAATAAAATAAAAAGTTGTGTTTTTTAACTGAGTTGTGCCATATCCTAGAGGCAAAATATAAAAGAACAGCCAGAATTTAAGTACATGATAAAAAGCCTCAGGATTCTTCACTACCCATGACATAATCTCCATTATAACATTTTCCCATGGTGTCGAACACAGTGTTTCTATTTTACAGTCATTGTCCCTAAACTGTGATAACCCTGTTTACATCATCAGTGGGGTTTTTTTTTTCTTTAAAGTCATTTCTCTTTTTTTTAGGGTGCATAAATTTTCCTATGTGAAAAAAAAATCTCCCAACCTGCTCATTCAGCATTACAGTACAACCTGAAGGGAAACTACTGTCTTTCATAAAATATCCAAACATAGCGTGGCTACATTTTAGTGACAGAGATAATGTTCATATTTCCGCTTCTACGGTCCAGTGCATAGATTGTATATAAAGATGGACAATATGATGCTGTGTCCTTGTGCTATATTAAACTGAAGCCAATATCAATTACAGGAGCTGCTATGTTGTTCCTGATAGAACTGGCAGGATTTACAACTTCTACTGTAACTAGCCACTAGGGGGAGATTAATATCCTACATTTTGGCTTAATTTCAGGGGAAATGTCACTACATCTATAACTATATACAGTCAGTGGTTTTGTGAATTAAACCCTGTATGCACCACACTCAAGACAAATCCAACAATCGTGTTACATAATGTAAAACATGTTTTGTTATTCACCATTAAAGCGCCTCACAAACCCACTATAGAGCACACTCTCTCCATAAGGCGTTAGTAACGCCTTATGGCCAAGCTTCATACAAATAGCTCCCAAATTGACAGGAAAATATACTATTGATGTAGCATATGTTCTCAGCACTATAAAGAAGGCCAAAGTTCAACTTAATAACCGCTCCACAATACACAAAGTTGTGAAAGCCATAGTGTGAGCCATATCATCACTGTAACTGACAGGTAATAATGTCATCATTACTCACATTTCATTGGAAAAATCAGTGTACATTAGCTGTGGAAGTTTTACAGTGTTTCCCACAGCTTTGATGCAGATCAGGGGTAGAGAGCACATATTGAACCAGTCAGTTTCAAGACACGAGGGGGCTGCTTTTATGCAGAAGGAACACGTGTACCCAATATAGCACAGCTTTCTTATGTATATTCACATTAAAAAATCTCCCAAGACTCTGCTGGTGGAACCGCACCAGTACCTGAATTCCACTCTGGCACCGCAACAACACCCCAAGAGAACAGTGGACATGAAAGTTAAAGCAAAGTTGCCACTTTGGCCCATTCTGATCCCTGGGCCTTAGGTTGGACCGCTGTTAAGAAGAAGTGGCTGCTGTCCACGTTTTTCCAGCTTGGAAAAAGCGGACTGAGATGAGTGAACGGAAAGAGGACAAAATGCCTTCATCCCTCCATTACTGATGCCAACAATCCCCTACATGCACCCAAATGACAGGGCTGCCTTATAAATAGTGCCTAGAGATGGTTGTCGAGAGCTTTGCGGCCAACATTACAAACATCCTGTCACATATGGTGCTCAGTTGAACCCGCCAACACACACTGCGGCTGGGCATGTATGGCTGCAGACCTGAGGTCAGGACAAATTGCCTAGCTGGGTGTCTTTGCCAGATGAGAGCCGTAGCTAATCAGCAAATGGTACGATTGTGTGGGCGAATGGGGTCACCGGATGACAGAAATTGTGAGTCTGCTGGTTTCAAAATGGCACAGGAAGTAACAAGTGAAGACAGAAGTCACAGCTGAAGAGCAGGAAAACATATGATCTATTGGAAAAGAAAGGTGGTCTCATTGCACAATTGGTACGTTTTTGTAGTTTCTGCCAAGTAATTTCATGTTCCAATTGTTTTTGTCTTGGTGGTGATGTTTTATGGAAAGTAAGCGCTTTACAGAATGTATTACAAATACCAAATGCCACAGCAAAACTCTGAGGCACCGGAAAAACAACACATAGAAGAATCCAGAAAAAACAGCAACATTTATTGTCTGAATGCCACAAATGTTTCAACAAAAATTTGAGTAATTCCATTCATTAGATGTTCAGATGTCACACTGGATAAGTATCAAGAATGCAGGATTGCCAAAGTCACAAGGTTTATCCAGGGATAATCTGGGTATCTGAGAAAGATTCATGATTATCGAATTATCCAATTGGTAGCTATTTCAGTCTGAACCAAATTGCTGAATTGACCTACTGGCAGACCAACATACTGCCCATGTGAGAATCATGGCAAGTTTCACTAAAAGTTGCTTTGTAAGGCTCAATGCTTACTGAATCAAAATGAATCTGCTCCTTAGGTACAGTTGTGACCTGTGGCATTAGTCAAAGCAAAAAACTCAGACGCTCAGATCCCCTTCCGAATGTGCAGCAGGATATCAAAGGGTATAGGGTCTTAAAACTAAAAGGTCACAGATCTGCATACGCCTGTATCCATGAGCAGCCTTACTAATTAACTGAACCCCCACCAGCCCATTCAATACCTCCAGGAAACAGCATCAATTAAATGACATTAATGAAAAATTAACATATACATGAAAGGTGGACAAGAAAGCAACTGCCAACCCTGACTGACAGTTGATTTGCCATTTATACATTATGCATCAAAAAAGCATCAACACCCAGGAGGTCGTCCTACGTGGTCAATAAGAGGTTAAAGAACAAGGATCCCTGACAAGTAGGGTTGCAGGGTCAGTGCTCAATATCATTGCAACATATTTAACCACAGCAGGTTGGCCCGCAAGCATCACCAACTGCACAAAGTCTGCAATCATTTTAACACCAGCTCCTGGGGTGCACATGGAGAGCAATATGAATACATCTATAACACTGAGAAAGACTCAAAAAGGATGAATACAGAGGCATGGAGGGTTGTAGTTAGGGAGAAGTGAAGGTTCACATAAAACATATATGGAGTCTGTACAGATTCAATACCCTTACAAATAGAAATTCTTAACCTTAAAAGTAGAAACTCACGTAATGATGATTCATGATGAGGAAGAATGTCCAAGCAAATGTTGGGTCAGATATGCTACACCTTTGGCCAAGGCTGGCATTAGCATACTGCATAAACACTACAATTACATGGTTACTGCAAATGCAGTTTTCCAGCATAATTAGCCATCCTCCATTTCATAATGAGGGGGTTTCCTAAAGGATGATCCACATGTACTCTGTTATTTCCAACCTATGGTACTTCCAAAGACATTCTGGAACACAAACAAGTACTTTCCCAAGGATGGCACAACAAAATGTGAGTTTATTCCCAGGCTGTAGGTACAGATTACGTATCGGTCTTCTAATGCTGTTACGTCTTTGTTGGCAACACTTAAGTAACTATTAAACCAGCCCTAAATCTGAGTCTGTGTTCTTTTGATTCTTCAACTGCATGCATATGTGCTTCAGTAGAAGGCAGCTGGATTTCTTTTAGATTCATGAAGACATTTCACCTCTCATTCAAGAACCTTCTCAGGGTGGGGTTCCAGATATTTCACCTCTGTTGACACATATGGAGTTGGTTGTAGTTTTCACTGATAATGAAATTTAGTGCAGACATCCATGATTTCCAGAGGTTCAACTTAATATTCATTTATAATAGGGTTAAATCTGCATTTTTTTATAATACTTTCCATTATTCTCACCTTCAGGGCGTCAATAATTAGTAAAACCCACATTTAGTTAGTTAGTTGGTTACCCTAACTACCACAACGGTGAACGTGGTAAATAATATCACTGTTAAATGATACCATTTGTTCGGCTGTTACTGGTTTGCCCTTGCGTGTGTCAAAGCAGGGGAAAATATTCAGCATGTGTGGTGACAGCATAATGTTATGGAAAGTGCCTCACTCATCTACTCAGCCTCAAACGCACAAAACACAGAAATATAAGTGAGTGATTTACCAAACCCACAGAGGACAGACCCACAGAGGCCCATAGGGGCAAGAGGAGTGAAATTACATAAGCCACTAGCACAAGAAACAGTATCTTTTACATTTCTGTGTTAAAACTCTGCGTGACTCACAGCTCTAGATGATTCTGCAATCACCTGATTGTCAGTCACATTCCTCTCAGCTGTCTGCATCAAACAGTATCGCTGAAATATCTAATAGACTCCAGCCACCGTGTCTAACCAGTACTTGACGCGGTAATGGATTGATCTGTGTGTTCAATAACTTCAGCCATCCGTGCAAGTGGGTTTTTGTTATGGTCCAAAAAAGATGAGAGGGAAAAAACACAGGCTGAGGAGAACATTTTAGGAATCACTTTGTAAATAAAGCACCTAAAACTTTCAGCCCAAAAAGAAACAAAAACAACTAGAAATATCATGTACCAACCAACCAAAAGTCCAAACCCCATTTGATTGTGATATTAAAACTATAGGTGCTCAAGTATATGTAGTATTTCCATTTTTATATTAAAAATTGACTGAAAAATATCATTAGAGTATTTAGAATAAAGAGCTCTGAAGTTATGGCAAAGATCCCTGTGTATTAGATTATAGAGATATGAACTGAATGTATTTACCCCTGTGGTCTGGCAGATTTATGTGACCACAAGAAGGAGTAGTGAGTCACTTTGTCGGCCTCTGACAGTGAAGGAAACCAACCCCACGGGGCCTTTGACCAAGGCATCAGAAAGTAATGAGATTTGATGAGAACCGCTTCGAAACTACTTCTAGAGTCAAAGAAAGTGACAAAGTGATAAATTCGAGAAGCACTGTTGTTGTTTTCACCACTGGACACAGCTCTAAATGAAAAGATGGCGTCACAGCGTTTCTTCTACATATGTGTGTTTGTTTATGAGGTTCATGAAGGTATAAATTTATTATGTGATGTTATTATCTTTGTAAAGTTGGTTCAAACTGGTTTTTCTGTGACAGTTCTGACCTTGTTTGGACGATTCCAAACAGATCTTTTGTTCAACTATTGACAAACCGTACAGAAAGAGCTACGCTAACAGAGCTAGAATGTAAACTATCAGATGACACAGCACATGAAAATTATATGAAAGTGTTATTTTAACCGGCTATAAGTTATTGTTTGACGGAGGAAATTTGATGATGCTGTAATATGTGAGAGAGTAAAACAGTGAGTTTTATATTTTATTCAGCGAGTGATACAGTCTGAGGACACATAGCTTCGATTTGTATGTGATTTCCCCCTCGGTTGGTAGTTTGGAATATCAATACTACATAGAACCTGTTTAACAATCCTGAGCTTCTACAAAACTGTTGCTATTCTCCAGTGAATGTTAACTCCCACTGTGTATCATCACTATTTCTGCATTGCGATCGTAGACTCCTTTGTTCAACATTACATTTCTGATTTCATTTCATGTTCATCACACTGACATCCCTAATGCTCCTGATCAATCCCTGCCGTTGTTGCAGGGAAATGACACTTATCAGACCAATGCATATAACTGTAGTGTCAGTGGGGGAGACTGAAAAGGAGTTGGATTTTACTATA
>JAPQRQ010000005.1:36311199-36322503 GCA_037367365.1 Apogon talboti | reverse complement strand
TCCGACTTACGCGGAAATTCGGGTTACGCCGCCTGCGTAGGAACGGAACTCGTTCGTAACCCGAGGACCTCCTGTAAATGCATTGTTAAACCAATTTATTCATCCCTATAGCTTTTGACTACTTGAAAAAAAAACCTGCATTAATTCAGCTTTGACTGCAGTTTGTCTGAACTGACCCATGAAGAAAAATACCAACACAGGTTATTTGTTCACGTAGTTGAACATACAACTGGTATGGAATTATTATGAGCACATTAAGACCCTACTTTTACATTTACATACAGATACAAATACATGTGAAACACAAACATATCTCCCATTTTTGTAACCCACACCCTTTTTAAACCACAAGACCTAAGACCTCATTTGCATTGCGACTGCACAACAAAGCAGAACTCAACCTCACTTTCTGATTTATCTCATAGAGGACACAGCAGATAAGCTAAATCCTTGAAGAAGCAGCTCGGAAACAGTCTATTAAATGATAATAGGTACTATCAGGAAAACTAGATTTAGGAGCCCAACTGAGTATTCCACGTTGTCTCCTACATTTTAATGCTCACAGCAAACTTGAGTTCACATTGAAATGCATGAAGCACATGCTTCCACAGACTGTGTGGGTTGAGGTTCTCTGGGTCAAGTATGATTTCCTCTATATAAAAACAATATACAGTAGACATAAATAAGATCAACGTGTAACTGATCTTGGCTCAGATTCATTGTTATCCAGGTTAGCATATAGTAGGTTTTTCATGCTTACACAGCTGAAAATTAGGCTGATGACAGTTATTTCAACTCTGGAAAATGAGTCTCTGACATTACACATATAAGTTATTTTATCCACTGTTTAATTACCAGTGCATGCTTGAGTGTTTGACATGAAAAGGGATTATCTTAGGCTTTGTTGTCCCTGGGATGAATGGATGAATGAATGAACAAAACAGTGTTAATGATTAAAGTTACAAAAGGGGGCTACACACGGAGGTGAGCAGAGCCTGACTGTGGGCATGCTCACTTACTGTGACAGATGCCTCCGACATCAGGGTGCAGCTGGAACCATTCATCTCATGGTTCACGGATGCAGGGCCTATTACATATGCAGGTTTTTGCTGTTCCCTCAAGCTTTGTGGTACCTTAAGCCGTGCTGCCTCCTCCATCAGCCTCAGCCACATCCTCTGGGATTTGGCAGTACCTGCAGAATTCAACCAAGTCACCTTTAACCATCAGTCTTTGAGTGGGCTGTAAAAAGGTAGAATAAAGTCAGAGAGACGCGAAAGGTTATGTCTCTATTTCATTATTACTGCAAGGTTCTGAAAATGACAGAAACTGGATGAAATAATTGAATACAAGATGGGAGAACAAAAATTAGAAGGAAAATATGCCTAAACGTATGCAAAGAGAGAGAACAAACACTAACTGAAATAACGTGTGATCTCATTGGCACAGATCCTGATGTAAGATAACCTTTAAATAAAAGTCATTTATAACCCATGCCTGTTTTAACTTAAGGCATCAATGTGCATCTTTACTGTCTCACATTGAGCAAAACGATTAAATATCATTTCCACATCAATCAGTGCATTCTGTGATATTAGTAAAAGCGGCGCAGATGCAAAATGGAGCCACAGATCAATCATGTGCACACCCAAAGGCCACATAAATATCCCTTCATCATATTTACTGGCACACTGTGAGATAAACATGTCACTCAAACAATGTGGGACCACTTTGTATCTGATTTCTGTGCTGGTTGTAGGGATTTGTTTCAGTCCATTACCCTGACCTTCAGTACTGCTTTGTAATGGTTTGCAGATGGTGCAACAGCTCAGTTATAACGTATCATTTTACTCTATTGACATTATCTTTTAAAGCGTATATGTGACATCTGTCAGTGTGATGCCAACTCTGTCCATTTGCAATGTACATTTGTGAGGAAGATGTATATTCCTTGACTGAAAATAGAGGTAAGTGTGAAGATTTATCGCACACTTCTTCAGTTCTAGATCATACATGCAAAAAGGTGCCTTCAAGTGTGGGAAAGAGACTCATGTGAGGCAGTTTAAAAGGAGACAACAGAAAATCAAGTGTCTTCTGACTCGTCATGTACTGTTGTTCTCAGGTCCCCAACAACTGCATGTCTCATGAGTGGATTATATGTTTGGTGAATTGATGGAATATTATTGAACTCCTATCACTAATAAATACTCACATTTTTAAAACTACCTCTTTATTGTACCAGTTTACTGTTTAATTTGTTGTTAAGCCAAAATTACCTCAAGTTGAATGAATAAAATATTTGAGGAAACAGTGTGGTAACAGTTTCTGGAGGTGTGGCAAAAGAAGTGAACAACAATTAAATGATAACTGATGTTACTTAATAGTGAATTCCAGCTTCATATAACAAATTCCTTTTGTTACCTCTTAACCCCCACCCAAATGATGCAGGTGGTCATTTCAAGTCAACCCTGTTATTTGATCTTATACACCAGGCACTTTGGTTCAGTAACTCCCATTTCAGAACCTAAAAACACCTTTCCTTACGCAAACAAGTGACATTCTGGTCTTTTCTCAAAGGCTGCTCACTACACATAAAATAGATAACGCAATTATAAAGGATTAAATAACTAATTACTAACCTGGACAGAACCTTAATCGTAACTTCTTTTATGTTAGCCACATATCAGGTTTACAGGTCTTTACCAGTTACTATAAATCACACTACAAGCTCCACTGAGATATTGCAAACTGAACTGCAGTTGTTTGTTAACACTTTAGCAGGAAAATTATTGGTTCAATTCATACCAAATTGGGTTTATAGATTGCCAGTGACCCAGAATAGATGTGATAACGTTTTGGGGAAAGTAGGTCAAAGTTCAAATTTTTTCTGAATTTTTTTTACAACCCCCATCCAATAATTGTATCTCCATCCGATTGTGTTTGGTTATCATGTGCACCAGCAGACGCCACCATCAACCTGAACGCATCTTCCTCATTGTTGTCATAACTCATATAACAATCATAGCTCTTGGGCTTAGGAGGTTTATAAGAGAATTGAAAAGAAACCACTCAGGGCATGTTTTCCCTTAAAGATCATCCAGGTCATATTAGGAGCAAACCAAAGACAGTGATATGATTTGGTTTGATAAAATTATATTTTTGTTTTCCACCTGCAAACCACAGCCTGGCCATTTTTGCAGTTATTGTGGAGGTGGATAGCATTTTACAGAATAATAACACTATTTTTAAATCCATTTGTTATATGAGAAAGCTAGTGTGGCTGGATAATACAAAACACAATATGAATCACTGTGCATAATAGTGTGAATGCAAAATAAACCTGTTTATATCTGAGAGAAGTTCTCCATCTAATGTTTGAATAGAAATGATAGTGCCTCCTGTTCTCATCTGTGGCAGGATGTGATTTAATATCACCACCGAAACAAGAAGGGAACAATTTGGTGCAATTTGGCATTGAGCTGGCGGCAGGCTGCTTGTTAGGGTTCACATGTGTGATGTGTGATGTATGGTTTATGGGGAGAGCCCACAGGAAGCAGCGCATCACTGCTGTGAAAGGAATCATCAGCCCAGGGTCCCATCTCTCAACACATTTACTCTACAGGGCCTCCACAATGAATCCCAAATACCAGCTATTTATTTTTTGTAGCCTGACCTTGCTAAAATGGTTCTGAGGGCTTTTTTTGCAATATATTTAATAAACATCTGGGTTTGTCAGCTTTAAGCAAGAAGGTGGGGAATAAAAATACATTGTTGACATTTTTTGTCCCGTTTGACTGGAGTTGCATCCTAATAGAGGTAAACAAGAAAAAATGTATAAATAAAAATCACTGCTGGCAGGTAATTTGACTCCTCAATCACTCTATAAAATCAAGTTCTAGTCTTTTCCCAAAGCTCAGAACTAGTCAAGGACAAAATCCATTACTGTTTTACTTAATCCTTTTGTCAAAATGCTACTACATGCAGGTGTTAAACACTTAGCACTCTCACTTCACAACATGAAGGTCCTGGGTTTGAGCCCACTGCTTGGGTTTTGCATGTTCTGCCCATGTCTGCTTAGACTCTCCACCGTCCTTGCACCATTCAAAGACATGTACCTTAAATGGGTTAAGTGGTCAGTATAGATCACCCATAAGTGTGAAAGTGAGAGTGAAACACATATTCCACTGTTGAATGATTAACTGTCCATTTAGGAGTTTCCACAGTAAATCTACAAGTTTCACTTTTTTGTCATATCCCAACTCAGGGAATCAAGGTTTATTTGACACCAATAGGTGAGTATGTGTGTAGGAAATACACCTACTTACAAAAATAGAAATGCTATGCTGTCAGTCAAAGGTTGCATGTGCTACGGTGGATGTATGCACATCAGCTTTGCAGCGACAGAGGCTCTACAGGGGTTAAGTGAAAAAATGCTTGATGTTGAGAATGGAAATTAAGCTCCAATAACTTGTCTTTAATGTACAGTAGCCATGGTTCACTGGACTCTCACAGTCCAATGAGGCGATGTGCTATTATGACAGTGCAGACACTGAACAACCAAAGGCGCACACGCTTTGTACTAAAGACATGATTTTTCAGCAGTTATATGAGCAGCGAGGCTTTACAATAACAGACATACACTAACAGGAGCAGCAGGGAGTCAGGGGTGTCTTGTTTGACCAAGCTGAGCTTATAAAAGCAAATGATAAAGTTGTAATTTGGTTTCATTGAACATGCCATGTCTTAAGGAAAATCAGATATGAACCATTGATAAGGCTGGCTACAGGCGTGACAGTCCTCCTGTATTTCACCTGTATTTTTTGGTGTTTAGTGGCCATAGTGTGATGAAAGATAAAACGCTCATTTATGGTGACGAATTACAGTCTGTATTTCAATATTTCAGTTTTTGTCATTTAAACTATGCTTATGTATTTCTACATTGGAACAATTCATATAAAAACATAAACCACTTTCTGATAGTCAATATGAGTTTATCAATATAGAAAAATTATTTGACGCAATAAACCATGAAATATTAATTTTAAAAATTTCATTAGGTAACCTATTTTTGTTTATACGTTGCTAGGTAACCTAACTGCCAATTGAATCCCTACTACTTAGTTTACTCTATTATTGTATTATAACTTATATTTGTCCTTTCTTTTGGGCGACCGGGGAACGTATCTCTATGGGCTGAAATGTATCTCACAAGTGGGATTTAATAGTCTTTATAGTTTTGGAAATGTTCTGTAATGTTATGAGAGGTAGCAGGGTTAGTATAGGTTGGAGTTTAGGAAGAGGCAAGCATCATTGGTACTTCACATTAAGTTTATGTTTAGTTGTCAAAATGTTAGGCTGGCAACCAAGAATAATGGTTATATGTCTTTATGTGTTGTGTTGTCTTTTGTCTAGCTTTGTTAATCATTTTGGTTTTTTTTCATTTATCAGAGAGACATATGTTCTGAACCCTCTTTGTCTGCTATAAGAGCATGGGGCTGGTTGCCTATATAAAAGGGAGAATGGTGTGCTGGTTATCCAGGACAACTTAAGCTTATGTCAAGTCCATTGAAGTTTGTAACATTTAATGTTAAAGGATTGAATAGCCCTATCAAAAGAAAAAGAGTGTATATTTATCTTAAGAAATTAAAACCAGATGTTGTTTACCTACAAGAAACACATTTAACAGATAGTGAGCATAAAAAGCTAAAGAGGGATTGGGCAGGTCAAGTGTTCTTTTCATTTAGTTCAAAGTCGAGAGGAACAACGATTTTGTTGCATAAGAACGTTCTGTTTGTAGCTACTAAAATTGTATCTGTAAAGCAAGGCTCTGCATTCTATACTGTTCACCGGTCCATGTTGTTTAATAAATAACTAAAATTAACAGAATTTTCTTGTTTATCCTAGAATACAGTATTTGTTAGTGTTTGAATGAATGAATGAAATATTTATTTTGAAGATGAATAACAATACAAATAAATAAATACATCAAATTTCTATCATTTCCGTAATGTGTTAGAAATGGAGTAGACTGAAGCAAAAGCTTATTCATTCCTACCCCAAATTCAACTCACTACCAACACACAAACTATATTAATTTATATAAATACACGTATATATATTTATATCATTATAATAATTATCATGTATATAATTGTCATAATAATCATAATCCATTACATATGTGCTAAATATAAATCAATATAAATACAATATTGTCACCTTCCTAACATAATTGCCAAAAAGTTGTTGTTTTTTTTTTCAATTTTTCAGGAAACAAAATTTTTTTTACCAGAAACTGAGTATTCGATGATTTGGGCAAAAAAGTCATTTTTGTGAAAAAATGGCTGAGGCAATTATTTTAGGAAGATGATGATATACAATTAGCTATAATTTCTAAAAACCTTATTTATAATTTATACGATTTATGATTATCTCAATTATGTCATTTATGCACAGAATATATGAGTTTATATGAATATGAAATACAGTATATAATATATACATGTATTGCAGTACATATTAGGTAAGACATCTACACTACATTCTATTCCACCTTAATAAGCTGCTCCAATCTATATTTAATGATGCTACATCAAGAGGAAAGAACTCCAATACCAGTCAGTCATAAGAATTTCACACCAACACTTAATATTTTAAGTGTGTGCACCTGGCATCAAGTCTTAACCTGAGGGCAAAAAAAATCCATACAGTAAATGACAGAAAGGATTTTGGATATACTGTATATATGTGAGGGGTACAGGGTAGATGAGCTGAAAGTGTTAGGAGATGTAATAACATTTCTTATTGTATCCCCTCTGCCTGTATTGATTCTACAATTGAGCACAGACATGGAGGCTTGTGATGAAATGATGCTCTGAATTTCAGTGAGAAAGAATGAGCTGCCGCGGTGTGTGTTTGTTAACAGTGGTGCTTGGACAATATGGTGAAGAAAAAAAGACAAAGATCAATATCAAAGGCCCTTATCATCATCACATAATATCATCAAAACATCCTTTGTACTCAGAAAACAACAAAGAACTCAAAGGCAGCCCCTAATATGTAATGTACTGTTGGGACTCTTATATTATGTTTTTTGGATTTACAAACTACAAGTTACTAAGAATCCAGGCCTGAAATGATGAGGCCAACATTTCACTGCTTTCACTGATTTGGAGGAGGATTTATATGCCCATTCTGATTCCTGTTTTTGGGTTGATCCATAGGGCCTTATTTAAGAAAAAAATATTAGAACCTAACAAGATAAAAGTATTATATTTCATCCACTGTCAATTGATCCAACATTTACACATGTGATATTTGTCAGTTGAAAAGATCATTTTAAATCTCAAAGTCACAGTTTCTGGTAAAGCTGTGGAAATGTCAGACTGTGAAAATACATAAATTGAAAAGATGTGCCCAAAAGTTGCTGAGCTGACATTACTGCAACTTTTTCTCTTCGTGATCTATTCAGAGTCACTAAGAATGTCTCTGCAGTGTCGACATGGCCCGACTGGTTTTTACTTCTTTTAATACTTTTTCACCTCCATCTTGAAGAAGCAGGTGAAATATGCCGCAGTAACAGGTGTTTTGGTGTTGGTGAGGTGTACCACGTACATGCATTGAGATGCAGTAAACTGAGCTGGTTCCACACATGACCATGCCATGACATCAGAGGAATTTTTTAATACTTTTAAAGTAGAGTGTCCTGAACAGAGGTCGACCGATATGGGTTTTTCTAAGGCCGATGCCGATTTTTTAAAAATTTGGTCAGCCGATGGCCGATATCTATAGCCGATTTTTGATACCGATATTTAAGGCCGATTATTTATTTATTTTTTCTAATAAACCAGACTCCACATTGTGATGTACACTGTATTAACATGAAGTTGTTATTTCTCTTTGGAGGACTTTTTCATTTTATGTTTACTCACTTTACAAAACATTGACAATATCAATCTGGCAGATGTGCTGATTTTTGTCTGTCGCAGGGTGCTTCCGGGGTGATTTCATGTACCCAAGTACTTTAAGGTTTGCATTGCTACAGAAACACTAAGGAGATGCTACAAAGACTCAAACACACACAGTGTAGTGAGCAGTATGCGTGTGGGCATGCTTACATGTTTAGCACAGTTAGACCTCTGTTACTGTGATAGATACCTCCAACATCAGGAGGCAGGTGGACTCATCAGTCTCAGGATTTGTGGAAGCGGAGACTCTTGGGGGTATGCAGGTTTCTACTGGTCCCTGAAGATTTGAGGAGCCTAAAGGTTTGGGAGCACTTCCATCAACCACAGTCCCATAGGGCGGTGGCATCCTTTGGGGATTGGCAGCACCTGCTACTGTAACTTTAACCAAGGCACCTGCAAACATGGGCCTTGGAGCAGCCTCTAAAAAAATGAATCAGTGAGCTTTATGGACAGAGAAGACAATTTAGAGAACACATCATCTTTACCTTCGTAAAAAAAAAAAAGACTTCATTTCATAATGATTTTGAAAAAGAATAGAAGAAGCACTTGATTTCCAGTAAACTCCTACAAATGTACGAGCTCATTAAAACGCAGTGCAGCAGCCGGGAGGATTTATGTGTTTACATGTGACACCTCATACCTGCTCAGCAGTGTGTAAAAAAAGGGAGGCTGCTTACCAATAAACAGGATGTAGTCCCCTTGTGCTACTTAGGGTCAAGGTAAAGAGACAGGAAAACAGCACTCGGCTATGGAGACCAAGACAAAGAAGGGGAATAAATTGTGTAGGAGCAACACTAGATAGAAAGTGACAGGAGGTAAGGCGCGCTGAAATGCATTCACGCCTGTGCAACCATTTGACCCATAAAAGAAAAATTTAAAAATACACCTAGTCGTGAATGCACCGCTAAATCTTGAAGACTAATAGAGACATTCTGGCATTAATGGCAGTGTGATATGGCACATGAGGAACAAAGGAGGAGGAGAGGGTGAAGGACTCAGCATGCCTGCACACTCCAACACTGTGGAAGTAAACACATCCTTGCCAATCACCCAAAATCTGGCTGCCTTAAAAGTGGAAGCATAACCTTGCCTCTTTGTTGATGTATAATGATTACATAGTTTTGTGATATCACCAATTAAGTTAACGACACAGGCAGAAGTCACTGACCAACTCATCAACCAAACACCAAAAAATGCGTTTCTTGTCTTCGCTGTGTGAAATGAATGAGGCTCTTAAACAGTGCTCTGTGCCTGGTTTGTTTTTTTTATTCATTTATTTAATTATAACGCATTTGTTTCAGTCCATTAGTCCGACCTTCATTACCTTTACATAATGGTTTGCAGATGGTGTAATGGCTCTGTTGTAACATATCATTTTCAAGCCCTTTTTGGCCGTCAGTGTTTTAAATGTGTAGATGTGACCTTTGCGTGATGCCAGCTTTGTCTGTTTGGACATTGTGCATATGGTGAAAATATACTTTTATTTTAAGTACCGAAGGAATAATCTTGTGAATAAAACACAGTGTACTTATTAACTATATGTGACATGAACCCAATACAGAAAAACATGTAAAGATTTTTTATCCCATTCTATTTTACCAACATGTCAACTCCATTTCAAAGCTCAAATCATGTTTGTCAGAGGCTTTAGCAGTCTTGAATCATAGCTCATATTTTCATTCTGGAAGCTCCAAACAGTGTAGTGACACTTTAGAACAGGGCTGTCAAACTCATTTTAGTTCAGAGGCTACATACAACTCAATATGATCACCAGTGGGCCAGACCAGCAATTTTTAAAATAATAATAATAATAATAATAATAATAATAATAATAATAATAATAATAATAATAATAATAATGTCAATTCCAAACTTTTATCTATGTTTTAGATTGAAAAAAGTAAAATTACATTATGAAAATGTTTATATCTGCAAACTAGCCCTTAAAAATGTGAGTAACATTAACAACTTGAAATTTCTTAAGAAAAATAAGGGCAATTTTAACAATATTATGCATCAGCTCATCATTTACACATGTGCATTACAACTTACAGATCATAATAGATCTACAAATGCACAAAACATTTAGTAACAGGCAGAATATTGTTGAAATTGCACTTATTTTTTTTCAGCTATTTCAGGTTATTCACATTTTATTGTAAAAGGATTCCTTGCAAATGTAAACACTTTCATCTAGTTTGACTTTTTTACACTAAAGCAAAAACACAAATTTGGAGTTGTCATTGTTAACAGGCTATTATGACCCACCTGAGATTGAATTGGTCTGTGTGTGAGCCCGGAACTAAAATGAGTTTGACACCCTTGATTGTAAATATCTTCAAGTGTAATTTTTTTCATTTCACAAATTTATCCCATGGGGTGGGTTTACATTTTGGTGGGCTGGTTTTGAAAAACTTCAATAATCATTTGTTTTTTCCTGTGCAGCCTGGACTTGTGGGGAGGGTCCATGGCTGTATGATATAATACAGTTTGATAGAGGGAATGGTTTGATGGCCGCGAGAGACCGATACAACCGGGCGTATTTCCTGGCAGGACAATCCTGGTACTCTTTGGGTTCAACCTACTTCAAGCATGTGACCGTTGGAAATGCAGGAATATGGGGTGTTTCCACGACAAGCAAAGCCTTCAAGTATGTCGGAGGCAACTTTGTTCAGGTCAATGGTACTATATTATATTATTATCATTGCTATGATTTTTAACAAGCTACAAAATCATGATGTTAACATTCATAATACAAACCTGTACTTCAGTGATATCTTCATCTTCAGGAGTCTCTATGCACCAGGTGGATGTTGGAGGTGCTGGTCATCTTGCGGGAGTTTCATCCAGCTTCATCGCCACCTATTGTCTGAGAAGTAGCTACGCTCAGAGTTTCCGAGTAACATCAACCCTGAGCTGGACAAGCTTGTCAACAAGTATGAAGTACATCAGCTGTAACCTTTCTGGATGCTGGGGAATTGACACTTCTTCCAGAGTCTATTTTAGACAACTTAGAAACTCTGTGAAAACTCTGTCTTTTTAACTCTTGGTGGTGTTACTATTATTAAAATGAACAGCAAAACCACAGTCTCATAATCACAATAACAAAACCACAACATGTACTTATGCTTCTTCTGACAGATCTCACCAAACTAGCTGTAGCGGAGGATCATGGAAACATATATTACATGTGGGCACGCTGAAAATGATTGAAACGGGCATTGATGGAACGGTCGTCTTATTGACTAAAATCAAATCAAATTAAATCAAACTTTATTTATATAGCGCCAAATCATAACAGAAGTTATCTCATGACACTTTACATATAGAGCTGGTCTAA
>JAPQRQ010000005.1:36283518-36296018 GCA_037367365.1 Apogon talboti | reverse complement strand
CATGTACACAAAACTTAATGCACAAACAATAAATCTATATTTTGATTGGTATTATAAGGTCATTCTAATTTTTGTGTGTAGAGCTTCAGTCAAGTTTCTATAAAGGTTTGATTTGACAGATCTCTGTGTGCTGACAGGTTTAGTTGCATAGAGGGAAAGTGTCAAAAGAACTAAAGAACTAAAGTACACAGAAAAGCAAAGCAAAAATTTTATATTTAAGTATAACAATATGCTTTAACAGAATGTTTTATGCACACAAAGGTGCGCTCTATCTAAATGATCAACAGCTCTTCCAATAACATCCTTTAATCAGTGTTTCACAAATGCTGACAGCCACTGCTGCCATCTGCACCAAGGCAATCTTAATATGAACTCTAATTTAATTATCTGTGTTCAGATGATATAGCACTGTAAATTGCATCAGTGCTCTGTATGAAAAGTACTACTAGTACTATTAATAATGAGCATCATAATTTAATAAATAATTTTTCTTTTTTTTTTGTTCCAGGTAGCCAAACTGGAGGATGAGCTGTGTGACACTCTTGACTGTTCTGGCAACAAAAGCAGCTCTGTACAGCTGCAGGGCTTCAGCTGCCAAATCACACTGACCTCCAATGATTTGGGATGGGAATCAGGTCCAGTTAGCAGCAATTTGGTCCTGTGACCAATCTGGTGTATTATTTTTTTGGGACTCTGGCGCATTACTCCTAACCCAAACTTGTCAACTTGTACATTGTCTTGTTTTCTGCAAGGGATTACAGTAGTTATTCCTCTTTAGAAAGTCAGAAACATATCCAACGGTAGACTTCAACATCATGATTTCACTTGTAGTGAAAGTGAGGGTCATTTTCCACTACAATATTCTTTTGCAGTATTAGTTTATCTTTGGAGTAAAGGGTCTGCACAGATTTAGGCTACCATAGATCTGCTCTGTTTTTTGGCTCAGATTTGAATAGCATTTGGCGGCAGGTTTTGTGTACTGAGGTCTATTATTCGAGCATTTGGGGTTAGTCCTCCCACAGTCTGTTTGCATAAGGGCGGGACCTGTGTGCAAAAACTGAACTCTCCCCCACAACTTTTCGCGCTGCGTCCCAGGTGATATTAGCGCCAGGCGCAGAGCCCCCCCTTCCTCCCCAGTTGGAAACCTCCCAATTTCCATCTGTCCGTTTCAGCCGCAGAGCCAATTACAGCCAACTGCAGAGACAAAGGCCTGGGTGATTAGGTTAAAGGTATTAATAGCTGGTTTCTAGGTGCGGGGCTTTGGTGATAAGAGTTGAAGAAACTGGGGGGAAGCTGAACCTCCCAGCTGAGGTACAAAGATCGTGTAGAAAGACACAGACGTCACTATGAAGCATATTTGATAGACTTTATAGACACTTTTGATTCTACATTTTCATATTCCACATTATTTAAACCGTTGCCAGACGTTAACTATCGCTAAAACTGTCCCGTTTTATGAAAACTACCCTTCTGAACATAATATACAGCGTTCCTCGCTGCTAAATCTAGTTCTGTACACGGAAATAGCAGCAGAGTGAGACTTCTGTGCTTAACACTCCCTTCGCTTGGATACAGCGCGCTGGTTGCCCCGCCACCAAATCTCTGGGGGCGTGGTTGTCGGTCACGCCCCTTGGTGGGGGCTGAGGCGCGCACACAAGTTTGGAAACGCTGACTGGCTGAAAGGTAATGACGTATACGATCCCCAAGGCGCTGATTGGCTGCAGGGAGGCGGAGGCCCGAGAGCGCCAGAAAACAAGCTTAAGCGGGTGATGCTGGAATCTCACCGGGACAGTACAGAGTGTCCACTAACCGGCGAGCAGTGCTATTACGCCGGAGATACAGGTTAAGGAGGACTGCCCGCTTATTTTGAGGAGGGAAATTAGCTGCTATGTTGGTCTGAAGAAACGACGCACTGACAGGTCTTCTAAACTGGACACACAACGGAAACACATTATTCATTGGAACAGTGGAGAAAAGGTGAGGGGTGGCCTTTTCCCTCTGGTGGGTTTAACAGCTAATGGTATGCTGGTCAGCTGAGCTAGTGATATTAGCATAAGTAGCTAATTAAAGCTAATTGAGCGTTATTACTATAAGCATGTCACTGTAATACATAGTTATTTATTTTCACCGGGGGCATGTGGCTAAATTTATAGGATGAGGTGGTTTTCATCTTGACTAAATTAATAAGTAATAGTAACACCAAAAACACACCAACGTTACCACCTATAATCACAATGAATTATCATGTCATTAATTAATATGTTCAGGTTTCACTTTGCTACAACATCTTGCCTCGTCTTTATTGTAAAGTAGGCTGTAATGTCGTGAAGTTGACAGCTCAGCTACAGCGGAGTACCTAGTTAGCTCGCTAACAGCTAGTTAGCAATGTTTGCGCCAAATTCACTTCACCTCTCGTCAGACTTTCCTCAGTTTTTTTTAACTTCCTCGTGAACGTCGCTCATGAAGTGGACGTACAGTTTAACCACGAGTTTAATGCATACATCTGTCCTTATTTTTTGTTGCAGTTTTTCCAAATGGAGGTTGAATGTCTCGCACTGAAAGACCTCACAAGTCCGAGGAAAAGTTTTTCGGTGGGGCCAGACACGGAGGAGAATGGGTGCCAAAGTGAACAAAAGGTAAGGTGGATTAATAATCGGTCTTAAGTCTGGCCTGGGCAGTGTTACTAGTTTTATACGTTGCAACACAATGATGGCTCACTACAGATATAGATCCTCAGATTACTGTGATGGCATCCTATGGATAGTAGATGCAAGGGGAGTTTAGCTTGAAAGTACACAGTGTTATATATGTATATTTATATATTTATAACAAGTATATTTGTCAATCTATAGGTATACTGAAGCACTTGAGTACATCATTGAGATGTATTTTTTTGTCCAGTTTTAAAGTGGCTTACATGTCCTAATGACTCACAACTAAATGTTCACTTTCTTACAGGTGGCTATTTTAGACAATGGAAAGTCAACACATAAATACCACTGATTCTTTTACTACTGCGACAAATTTTGACTAACACAACGTCACAACTGTCTCCATTGCAGGAAAATGTCTGTATAGACAGGAGAAGATCCACACCAATGAAGACTACTGAGACCAGCATCCCTGCTTTGCTGGCAAACAGGAAAGGTGCCACTCCTGAGCTGGTGCACATTACCCCAAGCAAACATACAGCTCTTAATGAGCCATGGACACCCACGGCCAACCTGAAGATGCTGATCAGTGCAGCGAGTCCAGACATCAGGGACAGAGAGATGAAAAAGGTGCTGTTTAGGCCAATAGAGAATGAGACAGACAAGCCAGCAAGCCCAGATCCTGTGGCCGAGGACACAGAGATGGAAGATTCTTGTCAGGTATGTTTAGCAACAGGTTTAGATTAATGCATCCATTATCCACGTCATGTTCTTGGATGAATAAGGTGGTTGTTCTTTTGCCAATGCGTTAAAACAGCTTAAAAGAATACACTTGCAAAGAATTTTATTTGGAATTTGCAGAATTTTCCAGGTTCAGTATGTTTTTACTCACATTAGCAACTAAATTCTCATTTCCAAAGCAAAATCCTTAACCCATACACATACTTAACTGTAAGCCTGGCACAGTGGAAAATAGGAGTTGTTACAATTTTCTCAATTGGTGGTACAACATAATCATTTATCTGTTATACATCTCTCTGTTAATCCAGTTTGAACCAGTGGAGGAAGAGGATGGGATGGAGAAAAAGCCAAGCAGGAAGCAGAAGAGTCTGGGTCTGCTGTGCCAGAAGTTCCTCGCCCTTTACCCTGATTACCCCCCACTACACAGCCCCATCTGGATTTCGCTGGACAAGGTGGCAACCAATCTGGGTAAGAGCCTGTAACGGGAAAGAGAGAGGGTGGGGAATTATGGATGACTGTGACTATGTAGTAATTGTAATCACCTCATGGGAGAGGATGATAATGGAAGCAGCTAATGTCCTTTTCATGAGCATTGTAAATGTTTTATGTTATTGGATTTAGTGAAGGTTGCTATGGAGCCTTTTTTCATACCAGCTCAGTATATTGCTCCGTATTTAGTGGAAGGATGCTGAGCTGCAATTTGGAGCAAGACCCTCTTGTTTTATTACTTTGCGTTCATTTTAATCAAAGTGTTGAGTGTCTGCTTAATGCTGCTTTTAAGGATAGGAGGCTGTGCAATTTAAGACTTCCACAAGAAAAGCAGGTACATTTTTAGAATGCTAATGTCATTTGTCTACTCTTGTCAGGAGTGGAGCGACGTCGTATCTATGACATTGTCAACGTGCTGGAGTCTCTCATGATCGTGGGCAGGATGGCCAAGAACAGCTACATTTGGTACGGCCGGCGGCGGCTGGAGGCCATGCTGAAGGAGCTACAGTGTAGGGGCCGGCAGCAGGGCTACCACCTTCAGATGGAGCTCACCACAGAGGCCAAGGATGTTGGGACAAGCCGGGAGGATGATGGAGGGGAAGGAGATGCCAATAATGGTAATGACTTTTACACAAAGGATTCAGAAACATGAGGAAAAACAATAACAACGATTCAGCTGGACCAAGGCTTTCTTCTCTTGCATCTCCACTGTCGATGGTTTCTTAAATGCTGGTGATAAAACCAAGGTTTACTGTAGCAGTTATTCGATAAAGGCATTAGTTAAATGTCACAGGTGTATAAATTTAAGTGTAGGTTTAATCTCAGGAGGAGCTGCTATCAAATTAACACTACAGCTAAGTGGTTCTTGTGTGAAATGATACAGGCCTGGCATGATCCGATCACGTGTGTGCTTATGTTGACTTGGCAGCGTAACTGGATAATAATAACAGCGCTTGTGACAAAGAGGCAGTTTACAAAGTCAAAGTTGACATCTATTATCAAGTAAATGTCTGCAGGCGTGGATTAGACAACAATAGAGCAAGTATTACTGCAGCTCAACTATGTGTTTATAATGTCACCCACACAAATTTGAATGGAAAGTGCCATCTATATAAATTAGAGGTTGTAATCTGGAACTGAAGAGCATACTTCACATAAAAAAACTACCAGGGAGCAGTTTTCATTGTTTGAGCCTTTATTTACCTGTAAAGTAGGTAATTTTAAGTTGAAAAGCCCAATGTTAGAAGCTGGACAATGAAACAAAGATTCTGTAGATACTGAGTTTCTAACGCACCATATCAGTCAAGAATAAGTGGTCTTACCTCTAATATAAATTGAATGTGTTTTCAATTATCAATTTGCATTGAATTGAATGTTGTCATTTCTAGATAGTTCTTCATGGGTTTTTTTCCTGTGTAATGAATTTAATTGATTATGTTGTGATGGTGAATATTTGTAAATTTGTATCATATGCTGTATAATGCATGACTAAATGCATGTGTCTGTTGTTTGCAGCTGCTGGCAATAGGAAAGACAAGTCTCTGCGCATCATGAGCCAGAAGTTTGTGATGCTGTTCCTTGTGTCCAAAACTCAGACTGTTACTCTGGATGCAGCAGCAAAGATCCTCATTGAGGAGAGCCAGGACTCATCGAGTCACAGCAAGTACAAAAGTAAGAAAGTCAGCATTATTAAACATAATTCAACCTACATCCTGGGTGATGTAAGTAAGAGAAGCCACTTAAAGCTCATGTGACATCATCCTGTTGTCTGCAGCTAAGGTGCGGCGTTTGTATGACATCGCTAATGTGCTGACCAGCCTGAGTCTCATAAAGAAGGTCCATGTCCGCGAGGACAGAGGCAGGAAGCCGGCCTTCAAGTGGCTCGGCCCAGTCGACTTCGGCAGCTCTGGAAATTCAGCTGTTGCAGCACCTGAGGCCACACAGCAGCCAATGACAGGCCAGGACCTCAGGAGAGCCAAGATGGTCCGCCATGCCTCTTTCAATATCAACCCGATCTCTGTAACAGTCCACCGCCAAGTCAGCTCCGCCCCCAGCAGCCCCTGCACAGAGCCACCGGGTAAGCCTTTACAATATGTATGCAGTGTCCTCTTGTAATATGCTGTTTTGTATGTTTAAGGTTGACTTTTTTGTTTATTTCTCTCAAATGGTTTTCCCTCTCTGCACTAAAGCTCTACCAAACCAGCCTGTGGATTACTCCAGAAAGACGACTGTGTGTCGACTACAGTTTGGAAGTAGCACAGAGTGAGTTTACACACAAACACACACAGCCTCAACACGCTCAGTAATCATCCTAGCATCCTCTGGCTTTAGATTTATCTCCAGTCACCCACAGCAGAGTTCCAGCCACATAATTTAGAAGACTGCAGCTCTATGTGCTAACCTTTACCAGAACAGTCTATCAGTGTGATTGAGGAGAGTTTATTGTTAGAGTGCAGGGTCTTGGTTATGAGATGCTCAAACCGCCTCTCTGGAAAACATTCTTTTATTTTCTGTGTTAATTACTTACTCACCAGTTGTACACTGGCTCCTGGCTTTAGTTTAGGTTACAACACGGTAAGAGGTAACAAGACTACTGTGGATTTAGCTGTTTCCTATGAATCTATCCATTGGCTCCACAGACACAGTAAATCATATTTCCTTACTTGTAGTGTAGGTCTGCAAGCTACTGCTGCCTCACCGCTGTGGTTGTTAAGTGTTTTAGAAGAAACTGCATCATAGCAGTTGGAAGTGTGTGTACCTGTTAAAGATATTTTATACATAAAGCTTCATAAAATGATTCTGGACTGAGCCCAAAAGTAATGTGTTAGAGCTTCATAGGGAAGAAGTACATTTAAATGGAACACACCCACTGAAATCTCCAAACCTGGCAGGAAATCAGGACTTTTAAAGGAATAGTTCTTCTTTGATGAAGATTGGTTGAGAGGATCAATCATTTAAATTAAGGCTGTAGGCTAAATGTAGTCTCACTATATGAAGGAAATACAATTTCATTTTTAGTTTTGGTAGCTATGTGCAGGTCTGCTTATTGATCTGACACAACATCTCTGTAAATTCTTTTTCTGTAAGTGCGAATAAAGTTTTAGGACATTTTGACCAAACTGCAACTGACAAATTTGTAAGCTTTTTCTGGAAAATGACCAAAAGTTTATAGTCAGATGTGGCCAAAACCTGAGGGTTTCAATGAAGGTTTGAGCTTTTTAAGCTTGTATTCTGATCAGGCTGTGATGAATTTGTTTCTTTACAGTATGTGTCCCAGCGTAGGAGCACAAACTCACAGCAGCACTTCACTCCCTGCGTCCTCCACCCTGATGGCACCTCCCCTTCAACCAGAGCACATCTTGCCCTCTGCCCCCTCCTCCCACTGCCTGGCCTACCTACCCAGCCTCTCCCAGCCGTCTGTGGTCATGTTGTACAGGGCACCAGAGAAGCCTGAACAGGCACCTGAAGGTCAGAGGTCACCCAGGTTGGAGCCTGAGGAAGGGAGGAAAAGGAGGAGGGATGAAGGGGATGAGGAAGAGCTGGTGGCAAAGAAGAAGGGGATGCCTGGGTTAGAGGAATGTGACAAGGTACATTTGGCTTTTACAGCTATAATATTACTCATTCACAAATATAATGAGTGGTGACTAAGTAGAAACAGCAGCTGCACTTAGATTTAGATAATACTGTTATGTAATTATGGAAAAGTCACTCTTAGAAATAATCAATTACAAGGGCTATTTCCTTCCATGGTTACATAAAGGCTACATATTGGTAGTAAAATAAGACATGCACCTCTTTTTTATCAGAGCACAGTATCCCAGTGACATTTTTTATCAACCTCTTTACTGTTGAAAAGCATCAAGAAAATTACCCACAATACATCACAACATTGCTTTCAGTTGATGAGCCATACTGTTTATAGAATACTGGAAGACTGTCTGAGGAGAATCATGTGTCCTGAGTAACTTCTTCACATCCATTTATTCAGTACTTTTTTTTTACTTAGGTGAGAGCAGAACATCTGAGGGAAGCAGAGGAGTGTTCGCCAACGGGTATCACCAGGATGTCCCCAACGTACCCAGCAGGCCATTCCCAAGAGCAGGGGTTAAACAAGAGTCCTGTCTGCATCAACAGGAGCGAGCCCACCCAGCCGTCACACTACCTCTATGTACCCAACAATGCAGGTATTTTACTGAACTTGTAATCTGTTCTGTGTTCATTTCACTGTTATATTTGTGGAATAGTGACTGGATTCACATTGGTTTGGTTGACATTAGAGGTTAATGAGAAGGACTCAGGGAAAATAGAGGGCAGGGTTAAGGCTAGAAAAGTGGGGCAGCACAGGTGATATATTGTAGTTACAGAACACAAAATACAAGAAAAGTGTTATTACTTACTAAAATTACTTGTAAATCTTTTCAAGTTGCCTTTAAAGTAGACTTAATGAACTGATATAAAGGACTTTCTAGTACAAGGTACAGCTTTAGATATTTAAGAGACTTGTGTTTTATAGTGATCAGAGGTGCGAGGTAACCTGTCTCAGAGGGTTGACGCAGACGTCTGACTGTAGCTACACTGCTGATGCTAATATTCAGTGCCTTACCTCCCTCTAAAGTGCCAGCAGACAAGTCATCTCTGTATCTGACCACAGACCATGTTCCTGCCTTTGCTATGCTAGTAGGAGTGTGGCTTTCGGATCAGTACTAGTAATTTGTATGTTGAGTAAATCTGACTGGAATTACATTTGAAAACATCTCTGTAGTTTGGATCCACTTTACAAAAATTGTGTTTTATATAGTTTTTTGCTGTCTAGACTTTCTTAAATCGTTATGTATGTATCAGTGAAATGGATGTGAGCTCGCAGTTTGAACAAGGTCTAATCGATGCCCCTGCCCTGCAAAATATGCACCATCTGCAGCCAATTTAATGAAACATGAAGTTAATCACAAATGTCGCTTCCCCTTCTTATTTCCAGGATTGAACAGCCTCAACTTCTTCCTGTCTGCTGGCCAATCACCTGCAGGTCTGGCGCTTCCTTCTAACAGTGTTCCCACTTTGGCGCTGCCCTATGTCCTGGTGCCCTCCGCCGCCATATCTCACTACCCACTGGTAGCGAGCAGCCTACAACAACAAGGCTCTGATGCTCAGACCAAACTGAGCTTTAGCTTGCCTGCTGTTATGCCACCAACCCACTTTATGGTGGGGGCAGCGCCTTATGGCCTGGCAGTAGGTTCAGAGGTCAATGGGGCTGTAGTGCCATCCACTCCAGAACAAACCCAGCTGTATGGAACACCACATTCGCCCTCGGAACCCCGACAGTCAGTCGGTATCAGCGCACCAGAGCCACTGGTAAGGATGGCTATATGTGTGAACTTGTCACTTCATGAAATATGAGCTTTCTGTTATCAGGCACTTGCAAAATGCCACCACACAGCTTGACACAAAAGCAATTGTGGCATTTGCTTAGCGAAGGCTTTACTCACATTAACTCATCTAGACACTTTGTGCCACAATAGTTCAAGTTGATTAATCTCCATGTATTTAAATCGGGATTAATGTTCATGTCTGCAAAGCCCAACAGAGGCGCTGATGGCAAATGAGTGCATGTCAATGACCATGTTACAGCAAGGCATTAATCAGGGGTATTGTCTTGTTCCCACCCACATTCACATGCGAAGCCTTCATGATGTCTGATAGGAACAGGGAACAGGGTGAAATCAAGCAATGACTTCATATTATATAATGTCATAGAGAGAAAAAACTGCAAGAAATGGTTTGCATTTCATTTGTGTAAAGACAGGAACAGAACACAGTTTAATCGTTCAAAATGATAATCATGCTCATAATGATCATCATAATATATATAACATAATACATGCACTCTCTCTTCACAGACTCCACATACTCCTAAAGAAAACATGGCATCTGCCTCCAAGTCTTTCTTCCAGACCCCAGCCACGCCGGGAAGTGTGGTCAGCACTGGGCCAGCTGTCCGAAAGAAAGGTTCTGTCCAGAGGAGACTCGATGTGGGCCACCCTCCAAATAAGTAGACAGGACATGTGGCGAACACATCTGGTCAAACTGAGCCCTGACACAAACTCTCAAGTGTTACCCTTAAAGACGAGAGATGGTTTTAAACCACTGGTGCTTTGTTTTTGTTTGTGTTGTATCTGTAAACAAATTAATGGTTTTCTGTTAAAAACACAGGAACATCCATTTTAACAAGAGTATGAGATAAGGGTTCCAATGATTATTTCCTACAACATAAAGGATAGATATTACATTGTGAACTGGAGCCCTTCAGTTGTTGAGAAGTTCAGATATGCTTCATACTTAAAAAAGGGGGTGGTAGATTCAAGGAGGAATGACTGAAGCAGTATTGTCAGGGTAACAGTGCCCTCCTGTGGTGGGAGCTGGTCACTGTGGTTTTGTTTAATTCAGCCTTAATTTTGCCTCCCAGATGTGATCAAGCTGCCTTATTCCCTGTCATTTATGTATTATATCCCAATTGCTATTTATATTTTAGCTAATATATGTTGATTACATAAACTGTAATGGAACATTAACTTTTTTAGCACTAAATATTTGATGAATGTACATCTAATATTGAAGCTATTTCCTTAACTGGCCCCTTCAGGTTTGGTTAAATTAAGACATAATAGGAACTGCAGCTGCTCGTTATCCATTCATAACGACAGCAGCAGATTAATCTCCCTTAGCTCATTTCAGACAAATCACTAAAGCCTTAAATGTTTACATCAATCTGCTGTTGAGCAGTTCAAGGTAGATGCATTAACGTAGCCATCAGGAAGAGACGTGTTACCGGTGCTGTCTGTTTTCACTGAGTATGTGCAGCCATAGGATTTTATGGTTCAACACCAAACACTTTAGCTCTGTTACTGGCAGCTAGAGCGCAATGGGACATTTAAAAGATGCTCTCAGGTACTTGAATACTTGTGGCTTTACTAAAGGTGGGTTGTGGAGAGATATCAGAGTACTGTAAAGAACTTTTTATCCTTTAATTTATCTAGGAGAGTAGACTGTATACATGCTGGTTTTTCTTAGCACCCTGTTTTACATTATACGGTCTGACAACATTTCATTGATCCAAGCATGGATCTGTTAGCTGGAGAAGTTGTAGTTGAATTGTCTTGTTTAAAGGCAGCTGGCTCATCCGTCTCTTATCGCCTCTGTACAGATGCTCTCAGGTTGTTCAGGAGTTTGTATGTGAAAGCCTCAGGTCATACATAACACACTTCTAGACAACCTAGCCAAAATACCGGTGCCATTCATTCAGGAGACGTTACCTATGTCACACCGAACGGTGCGGGGTAGGAATGAAATGTATACTCTTCTGTCACTAATTATTTTTGTACAGTGTCTCATAGTGCCATTTAATAATTGCATATGCAGAATGTTAAATGCTGCTCTCCTGTTTTTAAAATTCTTATTGCACTGCTAGTTTTAGTGGACGTCTAACTTTTACAAACCGCAGAGCTTTTCCTTCACTCTAGCTCTCTCCTCTCTGTAGTTTCAGGCAAACCCGGTTCTCTTCTGTTTGTCTTTAACAGAATTTTGATTAAAAATGTAAGACACTGACCACTTTTGTAATGTGTGCTCTTTATTTTAAGAAGTGGGAAATTAAATGTAAACTTGTTGTGTTCGATGTTTCTATTAGTTTTTGCCTTAGAGGAAATTCCTTGTGAATGGCAAACCAAAGGCGGACAGATTTACAGATGGCTTCAGTTTGCAGTTTTGCAAATTTACAGATGCCACCAATAATTCAGAGTCCAATTTAGACTGGCCCGGCAGATGGAAACAGGCCATGGTAATGCGGTCAGATGACACACGCTTCATCTGCATCACAATTTTTGCTGCTGTACACACTCCAACATAAGATGGAGCAGATGATGAGGGTGTAGCAACAACATTACAATACATATTAGTCCTGGAAATGATTGACTGTTCAAATGTGACAAAGAAAAACACCAGAGAGACAGTTAAAGTGACATTACATGGGCAATAAGGTAAGTGTAAGCTGAGGGTACAAAATGAATGATGTTCTGGTAAAATGGTAAATGTCACAATCAGCACATCACATGTGAACTCGGGGTCAGATATGGCTGATGGTCTTAAAAGCACCCCATCCGTCTCAGACATAAACATCTAATCTAGGCTTTTATATCAGCAGTAAAAGTGAGGCAAGGGAGCTGCCAGTAGATGTTTGGACCCTGCAAGGCATTTAGGACACTAAACTGCAGCAGATGGAACAATTAACTTTATATACACACATAGTTTAGCCAAATCTGCTGTGGACAAAAACGGATGGCTTCAATGAAAACAGTTCTTAGACAAAAAGGACAAGTAGTGCTCAAATATTCTTTTGACATTTCTATTACAACTATGTCTATATCATCTATATCATATGTTTCTATATCACTTTTGCAAAATTCATACTGTTCTGAGTCATTAATCACATTAATTATTATTATATTTAAAAAAATTTATATGTGGATATCAGTCGTTCAAAGCTGTGCTGGAGCCTTAGAAAATGCTCTGCAACCTTTTCTGGACAAATATATTAAACAACTTTCCCTTAGAGAGAGGTGTAGTTAATCA